>CM053623.1:298154827-298209963 GCA_028646595.1 Phalanger gymnotis | reverse complement strand
ACTCAAAGTTTTAAAAACAGATGTTCAAAAACAACAAAAAAAAAGTTTTTGCATGGAACTAGAAAATAAGATACACAGGCAATGGAGCGTAGAAATTTATCTTGCCTTACAAGAAAGGAAGGGAAAAGGGGATGGGAGGGGAGTGGGGTGACAGAAGGGAGGGCAGACTGGGGAACAGGGCAACCAGAATATATGCCATCTTGGATTGGGGGGGAGGGTAGAAATGGGGAGAAAATTTGCAATTTAAACTCTTGTGAAAATCAATGCTGAAGACTAAATATATTAAATTAAAAAAAAAAGGAAAATCAAAAATCAAAAAAAAAAAAAAAGAAATGATGAGCAGGATGATCTCAGAAAAACCTAGAAAGACTTATGTGAACTGATGCAAAGTGAAATGAGCAGAGCCAGAAGAATATTGTATGCAGTAACAGCAATATTGTGTGATGATCAACTATGAATAGCTCTTCTTAGCAATACAATGATCCAAGACAATTCTGAAGGACTTATGATGAAAAATGCTATCTACCTCCAGAGAAAGAAGTAATGGAGTCTGCATGTTGAAGCATACTTTTTCTTGACTTCCTTTCTTTTTCTTGGTTTTCATCTGTTTTCTTTCACAACATGACTAACATGGAAATATGTTTTGCATGACTGCATATGTACAGCCAATATCAAATTACTTGCCTTCTCAATGGGGGATAGGGGAGAGAGGGAGGGAGAAAGTCTGGAATACAAAAATGAAAAAAAAGAATGTTAAAATTGTTTTTACACGAAAAATAAAATATTAAATTAAAAGTTAAAAAAAAAACATTAGATGCCTATGTAAATGCTCTTCAAGAAATAAGGCAAATTTAGACAAAGAATGCAGTTTCATTTGCCAAAGCCAAATGAGAAGAGAATGAAATCTGATTCACTGAACTGAATAACTTGATAGTAGAGTAAATCTGCTGAAAGTCACTATGCAGTCTGGCTAAGGTAAGTAAAACAAAATATTTCTTTTTCTGGTAGAAGAAACAAGTTTTGTTTCTCAAGAAATATTTTTCCCCTCATTGTATGCAAAATCAGAATAGAGGTGAATCAATAAAGCCAATAAGATCACTTATGTGAAAAATCATTTTATTCAGGCCAGCATTGTGAAAAGTTATAGACTTATGATAGTGAAAACAAATTCTGTTCAGTAATGTCTGCCATCAGTGCCCAGGGTCAGTTCTACAGTAAAATAAGTCTCATTCTCCTTCAACTGGAAGGTGTATGCATTCCTATTTAAATCTTAAAAGCCTCTAGTGATTTCTTGAACAAATTGAAGACAACTATAAAACCAAGCATTGACTGATTCCCACAGTCTAAAAGAAATCTAGACTAATTTAATGGAAATTGATAAATGCAGGTAAAAATATACCTACTTTTTTAGATTTCAGAATTTCAGTGGTGGAAGACTAAGGGTAAGGGAAGATGATCCTATGAATCGAGTTATGGTGCACAACTATTGAAAGGAATAATATAGAAGATGGGATATAAATTGATATGTGGTCTGTAAAACAGGAAGGACCAGTTTACCCCCAGAACAACTTTACACTATGCTGTGTTTAATTTTCAAATACTGTCTTAAAAAATATTCAAGAGTTTATAATTTTAAGATTTAAAAAATATCTTTCCATACATATCTTCCTTAAAGTTTTCTTTTTTACTCTGTTCAGGGCAAAATCTATCAGTAATGTTTTTGTTATTGTCATGAAGAAATGTTGATTCTACTGGTTACTTTTTTTAAAAAAAATCTTGCATGTTTAAAACATTGATATAGCTATGAATGGATTGAATTGGTGGAATTGTAGGAACATAGTATTAGAGTTGGAAGGGAATTTGGTAGAAGTCTCTGAGTTCAACACCTCATTTAACTGAGGCTGGAACAAGTTAAGTGACTTGCACAGGGTCACACAGCTAAGTTTCTGAAGCAGGTTTAGACCATGGTTTTTCTGATCCTGATCCCAACTCATCATCCACTGAGTCACCTAGATCATCCAAATATTGAGTTTGAAATGAGGATTATTGTGGAAACATTTCTGCATATTGTTGGAAAGGGAATCAAAGGTGATAGATACCACCCATTGTGGTGGAATGTAATGGAACACAAGTACAGGTCTACATGACCCATTTAAGTAGGAAGATCTTGCTGAATTTCCCTTTGTTCTAAGCACAGTGGCTGAGTAATGAACACACAATACATATTCTGCCTTGCATTCCCAAACTTTTCCCCCAGTATTGGCAAAGATCACTTTCTCATTAAAAAGACTGGCTTCTTAGAAGGATATGCAGATCAAGCCCCTTAAAATTTTTGTTAAGCAAAAGCAACCTTTAATTAACCATCTCTGAAAAATTAACATGACTGCAGAAGGTCCTCTGAGGATTGGCAGTAACTGTGAACCCTCTTAATCGTGAGCTTTACTTCATTGTCATGACCCCTGATGGCCTCTTTTTTCTTCTGTTTTAGCCCAAGGAAGGAAAATGCAGATGAAATCTGCTCAATCAGAACTACTCTGTGTCTTGGGTTCTAAAAACACATGGAGTTAATCAGTGTGGTTTTGAGTTGTCATAAGTCCGTAAGTTTTGGGTTGTCATAAGTTCACTTCACTGCAATAAGCAGAGAAATGCCCTGGCTAAGCAACTGATAGATTCCTTCAATGGTGGGGAGAGAAAAGCCATCCATAGACCATAAATGCCAGTCATGCACCAGGAGAGAAACAAGAGGACAGAACTGTTGTGTCAGCAGAGTGGGCAAAAACATTGATGGGACAGAATCCAGGAGGTGAGTAAAGAGGTGGTTGGGAAGATTACCAAGTCAATACACCCGGGCGAGAGCAAGCATGATCAGGAAATGGAATGTAGATTCATAAGAAAGGTAGAGTTGAAAACAATGGATGTGAACTCCAAGCTGGAGGTCTAGAAGCAGCCCTGATATCCCTAGGTCCTTGAAGGGACAACCTCAGAACCTGGACCTAATACTGTACGTATAAGGCACTATAGAAAACAGTTTTCTAGGCCCAGAAGAACTAATGATATCATTGTAGGGATCATCTAAACATCAAAGACCAGAAATAACAGACAGAGACACAATACATTCAGGGGTTGCTGTGAAAATATGCATGGCTGAGAACTCAGGGGCCAATGGAGGGATTAAGGATAGGAGTTATCTGGGATGCATCAGAGAATTTTCTACTAATCTTTTACTTTTAATTTTAATCATTTGCTATCCCCACTTCTAACAGAAGGAAAGCTGGATATTTTGAGAGAGATGACAGGCTGATTAGTTTTTAATATTTGGTTCGAATGATAAATATAGCAAAAGAAACCATTCCCCTAAGAAGATGTCCCATCTACTGGGGATGGTTAAATGAATTATGGTACAGGAATGCAATGGAATATGACTGCACCATAAAAATGAGGAATATGAAGAATTCAGGATAGCACGAGAAAGAATTATATGCACCAAATGCAGAGACAAATCAGAAAAAAAACAATACACACAATGACAGCAGTGTAAATGGAAAAAACAAAAAAAACATGAAATTACATGGCTTGAATTTCATATAATCATAATTTCAACAAAGGTAGGACCCAGAAAAAAGATGAGAAAATGTGCTTTCCTTCTTTTCAGATACAGAGAATTGTGGGTTTGAAACATTGCACACTCAGAGTCAGTTAATGTGTTGGCTAGTTTAGCTAAACTTCATTTTTTCTATTCTTTTTTTCTTTGTTACAAAGGATGGCTTGCTCCGTAGGGAAGAGAGGAAGGATCAGTTTGGAGAGGAATATGAAGTATCAATTTTTTAATGGTTAGTAAAGAAAAAAAGAATATTTCTTTGGATCTGAGGGGAAAATAAGAGATGAATATATGTTGCAATCAGAAAACATCATTTTTATTTCAAACTAAAGGAAAACTAAGGTTTTCTGCAAGTAAAAACACATTTACTTGGATAATGTAATCATGATAGCGGAGGATTGAAATGTGTCTGGTTTCTATCCTCAATTCTTCTCCCCTAAACCTGTATAAACAGTTGAACATTATCCTCAATTCTTACTCAAAATGTCAAAGGATCTGCTATCTTATTACCAAAACCTAGCTCTACTTCTTTATCTGATTCCATTCTTGCCCACCTCTGTCTACATATGCTCCATAAAGGATTTACCTGATGAGAGGGAAGCATTACTCTGATGCTCTTAATATTTGGTTCATACCAATTCTACACTGGGACTGACCATCTTGATGTTGGCATGATAGATAAATAACTGATCTTTGTATGTATTTGTTTACATGTTGTTACCCTCATTAGACTGTAAACTTCTTGAGAGCAGGGACTGTTTTCATCCCTACTTTTTGTATCCCCAGAATTTAGCACAGTGCCTGTCACATAATGCTTAATGTTTATTTATTGATTTATTGATCTGAGAGTCAGGGAGATATATATTCAGGTCCTATACCAGTGGGTGACACTGGACAAGTCACTTAGCTTCTCAGTGCCCTTGGTCCCTATAATTATAAGTCACAGAGCAATTGCTGATGTGTATGAGGAGAGGGAATTCCTCATCTGTGCTCCCTACAATGATGAAATCACAGGTTTGGCCAAACAAGTCTTCTAACTTGGTGTTTACAAGGAGAGGCCTTGCTACACTCCCATATACCATATCGTAGTAGTAGGTAGAGAAGGCACACTGCCATTTTTTAAAGTGATGCTTTAAGTTGGCAGATTGAGTCAGGTAGACTATCATGTGGCACATATTTTGTGTCTCTTGCATTCTCAGATCATTTGCCCTTCCTGTCTTATGTATTGAATCTTGTACCAACTCCTTGCTTCTATCTCATTTCCTTGGATTTTGGTACTTTGAAGAAACCTTCATTCTGACCTCCTAGACTGGCTTTCCATTTATGCTTGCTTGGATTCTATTCAGATCTAGCCCCCCAAATAACTCTGACAATTGGGCTTCCTTGTCCTCCCCAACACAGGAGACATGGCAGTATTTATTAATTTCCTAAAGAAGACTTCAAATGACATTGGTTGGTTATTGCCATGGACCAAGCTCTCTATCAGGGGGTCCAGAGGCTAAAGAACTATTAAAATAGTTGAATGCTTTCTCAATGGACTTGGATCAGTGAAAGACACATTTGCCATTTTGTAGGAAGAAAATTCCTGGTAAGGCAACAAGTTGAAGTCAGCTGCTCAGAGAAAGGAACAAATGCAGTGTCTAAAGGGTCAATGGAGGAAGCAGTCAATAGACATTTAAGTGTTCCTGGCTCAATATAAGTTGTTTGGGTACCTCCATTAGTCCTTTCAATGACCCGGGGCTAGGATGGCCTTTGTTGTATTTCAATTAGTGGACAGGCTGTCTGTTGGACCTCCCTTTACTTCAGGGGAATATAATCCTCTCTTCTACAATGTGGAAGGATTCCTTAAGGAGGCCAAGAAGACTCTTGACACTGCCTTCCAGTCCTCTCAGAAACGATATTGTTAACCTGAACACATGCTACCTTCAGCAGGAAGAAACAGTTAAATATGCCAATTCTTCATGGAAATTCATGGAACTTGGCACGATACAGCCATATCCTTGCTAATTTCTTATGGGCAAGCTTGCCCATACCCATTCACATTAATTAATCTAGGAATACATGGCTTCAGACCTTTTTCTCATTTATCTGCCAAAGGGTATGAAACTAATCTGATCTTTAGTCTTGGCCAAGGTTGTGATCCATCCCCCAGCATTTTTCTAGTTCATCTAGTAGAAACACATTATAAAATGGGATGAGAGAGAAGATAATTCACTTCAGTTGGGTGCCACATCCAAATGAAAATGAAGTTTTCAGAAAAGAAGCCACCTATAGAGAGGGCTATTGATACAATGGGAAAAAGGATGAGGAGCAGGTGTCTTCTTTCCCAACTTATCCACAGACCATCTTATACATTGCTCTTCAATGCTGGACAGCCACGCCTCTGAGTGCTACAATTGCTGGTGATGGTAGATTTGTGGATCTCTGTAGATTTTACAGATTAGGTTCTAGAGATAATCCATGCATTAGATAAAAGGTTTATGAATTGGAGTCCATGAACCTGTTTTTTTAAATATTTATTTTGTAATCATATGTATTTTAAAACATTATTCTCCAAAAGGATCCATAGGCTTCACCAGAATGCTGAAGAGATCCACTATAAAGCTCAAGAATTGTTGGATAAGAGGCAGTTTGTAAAGAGCTGGTCTTGGAGTCAGAAAGACCTGAAATCAAGTTCTGTTTTTGACATGTATTAGCTGTGCCACTATGAGTACGGCAATTAACTCTTCAGTGCCCCAGCTTTGTCCACCAGCCTGGGAGTAGGAACCTGGGAATAATCCAAGGATTGTTTTGGAAGGACAAGATCTTTTATACTGATCCTATAAAAAGGCTATGAGACTCAAAAGAAGAGGAAAACATAAAACTGAACTGGTTTACCAAAGGGTCAAAATGGGGAAAGGAAGAGAATGTAGTCAGTCCCGGGGAAAGAACTGAGGGGTCAAGGGATTAGAAATCACTGTGAGGACAAAGAATACTTTGCCAAGGCAGATGTGGAATGACAATAGAGTAGGATTATATTAAGAAATTTCAGAATTTGTAAACATAGGTGTGGAACATGTATGGGTGATAGTAAGATGAAGGCTGTGACTGTCCTTGTGTGTTTCATGATGTGTTGTCTGAGAAATGAGTATGTTAAGAAATTGGTATTGGGATTAAGGTTAGGGTATTTGAGGGAGTATCAATATTTCTGTTAAGGTCTTTACCCTCCTGCCGAAGTCTTGTACTAGTCATTGAAGAAGGAAGGAGAGTGTCCAGGAGGTCTGTAGATAACAATTATGAGAAACTTGATTGGGTGATAAATATGCATTGAATGAACCTTGAAGGAAGAAAAGTTACTGACTGATGATGATCTAAGAATACGAATTATAGATGAGTTGATAATTTAGAGTGATGGAAGCAGTTTTCACGCAAGAAGCACTCTACGTAGGTATAGCCCCCTTCCCTCTGCCACCTCCCCAAAAAGTCTTAGCCCAGATAGAGAAATTATCCCAGAAATTCTATTGCATCTTACACTTAGTTGAAACAGTGTCTAAGACGGGGCATGACATACTTGCTGAAAGGGCTAGAGGAAGAAATTAAAAGAAATAACATTGAAAATTAGCCATTATTACAATATTTTTATTAACATTAGTGAAGATTTTGAGAAGAGAAATCTAAAATTTGAGATAAAATGATAGTTTTATGTTACCTGTGATTTTAAATGGTCTATAATGTCCCCATTTTCCTTTATACCAAAGTATGTGTATTACTCCATTGACTAGTCTTAATTTTTTCCTTTTCCCTCTGGTTCTCTATTCAACATTTTAAATGTTTCCCAATAGTATAAAGCCTTTGGGCACTGATATTTTGGGAACACAAGACTCATTATTTCTTGAGAATTTACAACATCTTCTTGTTCTTATAAAATGCAAAATCTCGTTACAGAGTAATTGACTAATCCAATGAGGTCAAGAGTGTCATCAATTTTCCTTTATATTTTATGTGGTCAAAGAAAACTGTCTAGATGTTCATTTACACTTTATTCTTTACCTACTAAATCATGCATCATCATGCAATTTTAAGAGCTTCTTTTCTTTATTTCTAAAAAATTGTCATTAAGAAAGAATTGTCCATTGAACTGTTTTTTTTGGTTTTGTTTCGCTTGAAAAAGCAAATATATTAGCTAACATTTATATAACAATTCATGAAATTATTTGAATTTGTTATCTCATTTGCTCCTCAAAACAATCCTATGATATAATTAATACTCTTATAATTTCTTCACCATAAGCCCTCTTGCTCTGAGAATAGCAGCAAATTGCTTGGTTGGAGATCTCTCTCTCTCTCTCCCTCTCCCTCTCCCTCACTCTGTCTCTCTCTTGTCTCTCTCTCTCTCTCTCTCTCTCTCTCTCTGTCTCTCTCCCCCCTCCTAGAATACATATATTATAATACATATACATGCATATGTATATACATGTATATGTATATACATATGTGTGTGTGTCTGTGTGTATACACACACATGCATACACATATACGCAAATCACACACTGGCACAATAGATAGAGTGCTGAGCCTGGAGTTAGGAAAATTCCTTTTCCTGAGTTCAAATATGGCCTCAGACATTTTCTAGCTGTATGACCCTGGATAAGTCAATTAACCCTGTTCGCCTCAATTTCCTCATCTTCAAAATAATCTGGAGAAGGACATAGCCAACCACTCCAGTATCTTAGCCAAGAAAATCCCAAATGGAGTCACAAAGAGTTGAACATGACTGAAAACAATTTGTTTATATGCATATGTGCACATATATATGTATATATACGCACATACACATATGGATAAATATGTGTGTGTATATATATGCATTTATCCTCAGCACTGCTTAGCACAGTGCCTGAATTTGACCTATTCATCACGGGTATATGCTCACTTACGTAATAAATACAAAGCAATATGGTGCAGTGAAAAGATCATTGGAGATATTCAGTATTTAAATCCAGGTTCTGCCACTTAATACATATGTGACCTTAGACAATCCACCTAATCCGTCTCACTCAATTTCTTTGGGCAAATGACCCAAAGATGAAGTACAAAGATGAAGATTTGGGAAAGATACTAAATGGTTACCATAAATTAAGGTGAACGCTCTCATTGAGGAGACTCAGCTCTGAACCAGAAAGTGTTGTCAATAACAAGGAAAGGAGAAGCCAGACCCCTCTACATTGCTACCTGCTGCCCGAAGGGGAGGGGGAGGGGGAGGGAGAGGGGGAGCCAACAAAAAACTAAAAGTTCAAGACCCAGCTGAATGAGTAGAACTGGAGAGGCTTCTGTCAAGAGCGGAGTCTCTGCTCTTTCTGAAAGAATATCCTCTTCTCTTGAATCTCATATCTTTCTATAGGAAACTATAGAAGATCTTGTCCTTCCAAAACCAGCCTTGGATTATTCCCAGCATATACTTTTCCAAGGACCAACATAGATAAGTATGGAGAGACCCACTGCCAATAGATTGGCAATTTGGTAATGAATTCTTTGGATATTGCAATCCATAAAACAAAGACAAATATAAAATAGTCCTGACTCTTCTGTAGAACCCTTTTTTGATACTGCAGCAACAGTGATAAAGTAGTGGTAAAGAGATGAGAGAGTGATAAGAATAGAAACATTAAATTTGCTATTGATGATACAAATGTGAGATCCTTGTAGAGAAGCTGGCATTTGGCCATATGTGTAGAGCAACTTAATCTTAGCAATCTTGACATTCATGCTGCACATGAAACTGGAAAACTAAAGAAAGTTACAGCTAAGTGAATGAAAATCTCACTGGTCCTTATTAGAAAGACAAATAAAAGAGCTAGTAGTTTTATTAGGCATCTAGATGTATTAAGAAGTATAATTTCATGAGATAATTGACCACTTTGTATTTCAGTACCAATGATTAGCATTTGTAAAAACACCAAAAGGGAAACAGTTATTGCTTATGTGCCAACATTGCTTATAGAAGATAGGGAGGGAAAGAAATTTTGTGAAGAACTCCATAAGACCTCCCAAATAAAATCAACATTTACTTTAATACTTCAAGATTTCAATGAAATTCAATGCAAATGTGGGAAAGGGCTCATTACTGATGCAGCAATTATGTCCAACTTAGTTCTCTGTGTACAATGATACAACCAATGTGTTATGAGTAGTTTTCATATGAAAATTGTATCAAGTTAGAGGAAAGAATAAAAATTCGTCATGAAATGGAAGCAATTCCAATTTAAAAGTTGTCAATGCTAAAAATAATGAAAAATAAAAGAACAGACATGAACACATATTATAATCATTTTCTAAGGAATTTTAATTGATGTATATAAATAACTACAGCGAGGTGACTAAAAAAGCCTACATGCTCTCTTAGCCAGCAAGTACTTCACCTCATTACCAAGCAGAAAGACATATCACAGTCAAGAGCAACAGCTATTTAAAATATAGTAAACTTATTTGAAAAATCTTATATGAGAGAATGAAGATTACGATAAATAGGGATAGACCTTATGCTTGTGATTTCATTGACTTTGGGAGCTCCTAGGTAGGAAACACCTTATACTCATGCAAATTACCTTTTCTGGAACTTACACTGTGAGAAAGTTGCCTAGAACACTGAGAGGTAAAGTGACTTGCCTAGGGCCACATAAGTAGCATGTGACAGTGGCGGGAGTCAAACGCAAGTCTTCCTGGTACTAAGGCTTGCTCTCTGTCTCTTACCTTTTGTTACCACATGAAAAAAAATCATTTCCTAAAACAAAAATAGAAACAATTTTTTAAAAAATTTAACACAAAGCATGCCAAGAGACCCAACTAGAAGAAATAATCCCAAAGAAATTTAAAGAATATGACATAGTGACAAATGGATGATTCTTCAAAAAGTAAATAATAACAGAGGAGTCACACCTTTGGACTATGACATCATAATCTTGTTAGAGAAGTATGAAGAAGTAAAAATGGCACTAAGGAAAACAAAGATGCAAGAAATAGTGGAACTCCCAACCATAGCTAGGAATTAGTATGCCTGGGGCAAATTCAGATGAGGTTAGGAGTGTGTGTGGTGGCAACAGCTCAGAAGACAGTCTGACAGTCAGGAAGGGCAGAATGGTAGATGGCCAGAGAAAAGTTTAATCACAGTAGTAGTGTGGGTAGGACATGACAGTAGTTGTCTTGAAGACAATCCAAGTGCAAATCTAGTCATAGTAGGGATGACTCATCTCTCTCTTCCCCACAGGGCTTGGGGGAAAATGGGGCGAAGGGTCGTGGGGATGGTCATGACAAGGTGGTGACCTGAAGCTCTGGAGAAAGTGCAGTCTTTCAATGAGCAACCTTCCCTGCCCCAGGAAGTCATGTGATTTCCCAGGTTTTAGTGTCCTGAGTATATTTCCAGGCACTCCAAATTATAGCTCTGGTGGATCATACCAGGTATACCCCAAAATCATTCCTGCTAGAAGCAACACATTAGATATCATATTGAAGAGCTGATGCTTGAGGTATCTAACAGAGAATATTATTAATGAAAGCATGAAAAAAATACATGTACTTTATCATTACCAATTAAAGGACAAATAAGAAGATACAAGTAGCTACTATCCCATACACCTTCTTTCCTACCTTCAAAATATTTATGATACTATGTATAGACACATTTTTTTTCAGGGGCAGCCAGGTTGCACAGTGGATAGCATGCTGAGTCTGAACTCTAGAAGACCTGAGTTCAAATGTGACCTCAGACACTTACTAGACCCTGGGCAAATAACTTCACCCTGTTTTCCATGGTTTCCTGATGTGTATGAGCTGGAAATGGAAATGGCATACTACTCTAATATCTTTGCCAAGGAAGTCCCAAATGGGTCACAAAAAGTTAAACATAACTGAAATGACTTAGCAAATTCAGGGGATCTTTGATGAAGGTATGAGAAGAGAATAGGCAAGATTTTGTCAATGATGTTCTACTGCAGACCACATCTTTATAGTCATACATCAAATTCATAGAATACAAATCCCATTGCATTTATTGTTTGTTGACTATCCAATTCAATTCCACAAATTTTTATCAAGTTTCTACTGTGTGCGAGCATGAGGAACAAATAATTAAAAGAGAGAAAGCAATGGAATTAGGAGGTGTTAGGGAAGACTTCCTGTAGAAGGTGGGATCTTAGGTGAGACTTAAAAGAATCCAGGAAGGTCAGTAGTTAGAATAGAGAGGGAGAAAGAGCATTCCAGGCATGGAATTCTGGTTAGAGAAAAAGTAATATAAGATGTTCTTTATTGACTATAAAAAAGTATTGTGTTGACTATAAAAAGTATTTGATTTACTAGGGCAAAATATCTCCTTCAATGTTCTGTTCTTAACTTTCCTATGCTTTTGTCAAAATTTTACAAGATTCGTTGACCTATGTAGCAATAGAGATCACTTTGTTCAATGACTCTTTGATCATTAACATCAGGGAAGAAATACGAAAGTGAGAAGTAGGGCTCACTACATCTAGCTAGTCCAGCTATGTTACTAACATTATATTACTGACATGGTACCTCGCCATATCTGCCACTACACCCTTCCAAATGTATGATCACCTCACACCTTGGGGGCATGCTGATAAGGGAAAGCTCTCTACATCTACTGACTGCAGTCATCTGACCATACTTCTTTTCCATGTCATGTGCACTCCCAGTACTTGATACCTCCTCACATTTTCTACTTCTTGCTTTGAGAATAATAATCAGTGCTTAATGATCTAGCAAATCAATAATGCTTCTGGATACAAAGGGTGCTTCAACTAATCACCACTCACCATCCCTGAGATTTCCTCTTCCCTGACCACCACTTCTTTATGTGTTGTTCAACAGCTCCCCATTAGAATGTAACCTTCTTGGTCATAGGCATTTTCTTGCTTTTGTCTTTGTATCCCTAGCACTTAGTATGGTGGCTGGCATAGATTATTCCAATGTGCTGGACAAGAGTGACTGTCACAGTGCTCGAGAATGTTCCCATTTGCATATTTAATTCTGTTAATTGCATTAAGCCCTATAATTTTGCAGGGTCTTTTAAACAAGACCTAGAATTATTTAGTTATTAGTCTATCTCCAATGGTAAAACTATGTCCATGAAAAATATCTATTGTCCAGACAATAGGATGTGGTTGGATATACATCCCACAGAGTTGGTTCATTTGTACCTACAATTTAGTCAGACACTGCATGGATGACCAACTGGGACTGGAATTGAGAAGGAGAAGACCAATGGCTTAATCTAGCTTTTTGGAAACTATACCTTGCATTTAATGGTTTTAAGCTTTTTGCAAAATAAAAGATTCATTTAAAAACCATATTCTTGCAAAGATGCTACATTGCTGAGAGACATGGTAGGGTATAACACATTACCAATGAAGAATTGTGCAAGCATTGTGAAGTATGTCATCAGAGAGGAACACAGAAAGGAAAATGGGTTGGTCATATATTGAAAGTGAGGGTTGGACAAGCTGTGGATTTCACTGCTTTTCACAATGTCAAGAGATCTACAGGAAGTTGCCCAGTACATGAGATGGACCTTGTTTGGGGAAATTTATGGGAAGATGTCATTTTTTCTTGCATTGTATGAGGGAGTAACCCCAATAATGAGACTCAGACCCAAGGAAGGGTGTTGGAATTCCAATTTCAATATGATAACAGAAAGCCAAACTCAGCTAAGCCTTTCGTGTAATGGTTACAGGCAAAACAATACTTTTTAGCCCTTTAGATGCCTAACAGCAGACATATAAATAGAATGATACTCAACAAATCTACTAATTGTTCTTCCCTATACTCTACATTAGCTTGTTATTACCTATCATAATTATTAATATTATACTATTATCATTATAGAGGAGTCGAGGAAGGACACCGCATTTTAGTGTCTATGGAACAAACTATCACAATTAATAATTCATATGTTGTGTTTACAACAAAAACTATGATAACATTGGCTTGTAAATGATTCCTTATATTGTATCTCTACTTTGACACAAAATATATAATAACAATTTATTGCTTTCTATGATTTGTGACCTTTAATTTCCTAAGGCAAACATGGCTAACACATCATTTTCTTCTGATCTTTATTATGCCAAAAGGAATCTTTTGAATCTCAACTCAGACAGTATTTTTAAGGGAATATTATGAAAACACTTAAAACACCTTAAGGCAAAACAGTCAGCTTAGTTTCTGCCTCTTCTTCAAGTTGCACAAATTGCATTTTTTAAAAGGCAAATAAAAATATCACTGTGGGTGCTATCATTTTCTAGATACTTTTTAACTGTCACCTGAAAAGAACCTGGGACACTGCTACCAGCAGCTGGGGATGTAAGGAGAGAGACAACCAGCAGCCAAAGAAGAGGGCATTCAGGACTTATTTGGATGGGATTCGGAACAAAACAAGACCTCAACCCAAGGTATATGCATGATCAAAGGAATATGAAGTTCACCTTCCTAAGAGAAAGAAATAAGATGGGTCTGGACCAAGCAGCAGTAAGGCCACAGGAATTGCATTGGGGGGATGGGAGGGAACAGTTTCTGGAAGTAATTTGGGTAGTAGGCCATTCTGAGGCTCTTCTGAAGATTCTAGGATTCTTAATCCAGACATGGGGACCCAAATGTTTAGGTATTTCTAGTTCTATTGGGTCTACTCCCACCCTAATTATAGGAAGTAAAGACAGAGGAGATATAGTGGGTGCCTGGGATCCACAGATGTCTTGAGACTTCCATATATTTTGGAAATTCGCAGCTTTATGAAGGGGCATTGATTAGATAACAGAAGGCCAGAGAGGAGGGATGGGGAATTGATACAGAAATTACCTTTTTTCATCTGTAGGAGATTAGAATGGTGCAATAAAGACTTATTTCATCTTACCTCTTTCGGTCTTCCAACTTAGAAAGAGGGAGAGAGGTGATTTAATGGGTATTGGAAGGTACCCCCTGCCTTTGATCACCTCACCCCACTTCTATCCGTAAGAGCAGAGTAAGTGATATATGTGTGTGTGTGCGTGCATGCATGTCATGCACACAGAATTCAAAATATACATATATAATGCCAAACTCTTTCAAACTTTTTTCCTCTCCTTTGCTTCTGACTTTCTACCACACCCTATAAAGAGGAAAAGGTTATACTAATTCTCAGAGATTATTAATGTAGTGGTGTTAACTGCTTAAGAAGGCATGTCCTTTGCAGAGAGAATAAGTACACAGAGACTCTTTCTTTTTCTCTGGATCCCCACTGTCTAGCACAGTACCTTCCTTACGCATAGCAGATGTTTAATAAACATGAACTCTAAGAATGTCTTCAAAAGTGTAGCTCTTCCTAGGAAGTCAATAGAGCTGGCATTTTAGCAGGATGAGGAGAGAAGCCTATCTCTTTCACTCTTGTTAGGGGAAGCTGAGTAATCTCTTCTTAAGACTTATACTTGAGAAAGGAAGCAGCTGTTGGCTTCCAGGACTCCATGGAAAAGAAATGTTCTACTTGGGTGAAGAAGGGCTGAGTTTCAGGTGGATGTCCTCTTCTAGGTCACTTTTAAGAGACATCACAAGTGGAGGATAGTGGACAAGGGCATCTATTTCGCTGAAAAAGGATTTCTGGTTTCTGAATATAAGCTAGATTTATTATTGAAATCTAAAAGAAAATTTTTCTCGTATTCCATTATTAAACAGCTAGCCCTGACTTTTAAAGAAGAAATAAACTTTCCTTCCTTCTTGCTTCACAGTCATGGCAAAATGAAAGCAATTTTAAAATATCATTGAAAAAATGTTCTCACAGAACAGAATAGAGAACATTGTGTTGTATGTTAGCACTGCTGTCCTGTACCATTTCCAAGTCCCATAATACTGAGCTCTCTTCATTTTGCTTTTTGTTGTGAAGAAGCATACTTCCTTTGATAAAGTATTTCAGATTCCATCAATTATTTAGCAAAACAAATTGTTGCTAACACAAGGCAGATGGTTGAGCTCTCACCAAAGAGTAGCAGATAGGATAAAGTACAACTACGTAAAAAAGCAAAAGGATTTTTAGGAGATTGAGTCACAACATTCACAGAAACCATCCAGATGTTTCCTTTCTGCCAGGAAAAACACATGTACTCATGTCAATAGAACTCCTGACAATAGCAGCTAAGCTGTTCACAGTCTAGTAGGTAAAGGCAAAGCTTCAGCAAGTGTCTTATTCTTTAATTGCATTCAACTAAAATACAAACATGTTCAGCTTTCTAACTCAATGGAACATTCAGTTCTTTTTATATTTTCCTTGGTAATCCCCACCTTGATTTCAATAATTTAAAAGCATGGAATATGAAAGTTAGGATGGACCTTAGAAATCATCTCCTTCAACCTTTTCTTTATACTGGTGAGGTATGAAAAGCCCAGAGACATTAAATGATCTGCCAGGGTCACAGAGCATGTTAACTGGCAAAGTCAGGACTAGACACCTCTTGGCTTTCTTTCCAGTACTCTTTTCTATCACATCTTATCTTCAGTAAAAGGTCAACCTGATTTCCGAGAAGCCCCTTAATAGAGTATAAGTGTTGTTAACTGCTTAACAAGGCATTTTCTCTCCTGAGTGAGTAAAAAAAATGGATAAAAGTAGCAAATAACAATTACTGCAAAAGCCCAAAGTACAAATTCCTACCACCCTTCCTGGAAAAAGGAATTAGAAAGCATTTCATCTAAAGCTTTATGGTTTCCTGTGGTGTGCCAACTTTGTTATTTGGCAGACATAAATTCCATACCTTGGAATCAAACATTTTTTCTCATGATTCTGAGATTTCATAAATTAATGGAGTGAGTTTCTCCTTTCTATTAGATTACTGGTGGTGCTACCATTTTCCAAGACAGAATATAATACCACATGATGAAGTGCTAGATCAGCAAAGGTGTTTACAATGCCAGAGAATTATTAATGCTGGAAGCGAAATGTGCTATATCAGCCTGGAAAATGCATGCCAAAAAACCTTGGGGCCTGAAAAGATGCATAGTACCACCTTCCTACTTAGCACCTTCCATGCCCCAACTATCATCTTTCTATTGCTCCCCTTAGCAGTAAGCTAAGACAATACAAATGACTGTGCCAAGAAGAAATGCAGTTAGTCTCTCCCTGCTTGCCCAGCAAATTCAACCAAAAAGTAAAAAGCTAGCTACTTTATTCAGAGACTTTTCAGTTTATTTTTCAGTCCCACCTTCTGATGTGGTTCTGAGTGACCATATTTCCTTTAATACATGCTAGTATTGTTCAAAATTAACCAAATCTTTTGCAGAGCCCAAGAATTCCTTTATAGCTAACTCATATCTTCCAAAATATGATCTGGAAGGTAGACATAACATGTTTAACTTAATACATGAGAACTGAGTTACCATTGAGAAGAGAACGGGATCAGAGATACTTAGAGCTCCACCAGATTTCCAAGGTGTAGATGGATATGCATGTTACGTGGTTAGCTAGCATTTACACAACACTTGAAAGTTTGCCAAATTTTTTCCTTATGTTATCTCATTTGACTCTTACAACTGGTCAGGGTAGTTGCTATGATTATCTTCTCCATTTTACAGATGAGGAAACTGAAGCTAAGGTCACAGCACCTACTAAGTGTCTCAGGTGAGATTTCGATTGTAAGCTCCTTCAGTACAGACACTGTCTTTTGCCTCTTTTTTTATTCCCAGACTGCTTAGCACAGTGCCTGACACATTGTTGCTGTTCAATCATTTTCAGTCATGTCCAACTCTTTGTGACCCCATTTGGGGTTTTCTTGGTAAAGATACTGGACTGGTTTGCTCTTTCCTTCTCCAGCTCATTTTACAGACCAGGATTTAAGGCAAAGAGGATTAAATGGCTTGCCCAGGGTCATACAGCTAGTAAGTATCTGAGACTAGATTTGAACTCACGAAGAAGAGTATTCCTGATTCCAAGCCCAGTACTCCATTACTGTGTTACCTAGCTGCCCACCCTGACACATAATAGGCACTTAATGAATGTTTATTGTTTGACTGATTTGAACTCAGCTCTTCCTGTCTCTAAACACTGCACTCTACCCACTGAACCACCTAAATTAAATATGTTCCTTTCTGAATAACAAAGTTTAATGTCACGGAGGCCCATAATCCACTCAGATAAGGTTCTCTGATTAATTTTTTTGGCAAAATTTCTGTTTTTGCTTTCTGTGCCTATCAGTTAGGGAAAAGATTAGGTGATCTATCTAAACAGAAATGAGATCAAACCACTTTGCTGCCCCAGATGCAGCCTCTGTGGCAGCAGAAGGGATGTATGTGTGTGTGTGTGTGTGTGTGTGTGTGTGTGTGTGAAAGAAGTAGGAATCACTGTTTACCTAACCTCTTTCTAACACTCTCAGATGACTGAGGGGAGGTTAGGATTGAAAAGGTAATTACTTCCACAACTTTCTGGTTCTTACTTTACACCTTGGTAAATATATGATCTTGTTTCACATTGACTTTGCAATTTAAATTCTTCCCTAAGAAACTAGGTAGTGGGGGAGGGGAACAAGGAGGGATGTGCCCAATGAGTCATATTCCAAAGAAATCGCTAAAAGGGGGGGAAATCTGAACAATGCTGCTCTGCCATATATTATATAGCTTCCTTCAGTTATTGTAATTTTGAAGTAAATTTTTAAACTGAAAAGCTCTAGTGAAAGGACTAATAATAATGGCAAAATTGGGAATTTAAATTCATGAAACTTGTTGTCTGGTTAAGAAAACAAGCTCTTTCATTGTTTGCTCTTGTGGTTGTGGACGCTGGGTTGTGCTTTGTCACTTTTGGAAGGATGCAGATAGCTTTCTGTTTTACTATTGTGTTGCATTTTCACAATTATCAGTATTGCTCATGAAACAAATGCCATGTTGTGCAACACTTTAGCATAAGAAGCACTTTATGATTCAGTATATGAGAGTCAAGAGCGTTCTTGTAGTTCACTGTTGCCCAACTTTTAGGAAGGTGTTTGACTATCAGTAGGTTCCACTAGGTAATTATATCTGCTTCTTCCTTCCTTATTAGTCAGCAAGCCTTCTAGAGAGCAGCATTGACTCCTCACTTTCTCTTTGCCCACTCCCCAATTCCACTTAATTATCATGCCCAGTGAAAAATCGGAGGTGGACACAACTGACCTACTGAACAACAACTTTTTAGAGGAAGACAAAGCCATTCTGTGGGTCCATCTCTAATCAACCAGTAAATATTTGTTAGTTACCTGCTATGTGCTTGGTGTCAAGTATGCAGAGACAGAAATGACAGTCTTTTTATTAAAGGGGCTATCTATTTCAAATGACGGTTCTCCAGCAAAACTGTCCTGCAATGAGACATAGATGAGGGTATTCTCCTTTTCCCAAGAAACCCTCACCATACAGAAGTTCCTAACATTTGAAATGGACAAGAGAGAATCATCATGGGAACCTTTGTGAACTGCCACATACTTAGACTTTGTACTTTTGCAAGCAATTCATGCTCTCAGTGACAGTTTATTTGCTGTTGTCACCATCCTTAGGTCTTATCTCCCAGCCTTGTTTCTTTGCCCATGATGCTGCAATATGCTATCCCATGTTGATGGTCTAAAGCCTATTCATTCAGTTGTTGTGATTCTTGCACATGGTGAAAGATTTTCACAGAGACGTTGGGTTCATTTTGCTACATCTTTACATTTTGCACTTAGAGCCCAATGCCATATTTAGAAAGTCATTTTCCCTTATGGACAGCAAAGCACACAGCTTTTGATAACAACAAGCAGTGTGAGTGGAGATGAGTGTGAAAGCTTATGTATGTGATCAGAATTCTGAGCTCTCTTGGCCCCACCCTTGGGCAAAATTTTTATCAGATTTCTGAGTATCTCATTGGATATGATACTCTTTACAACAACTTGAAGTCTCCAGTTGAAGATCTTTGTGGGAAAGAAATTCAAAAAATCATTCATGCATATTAAGGGTAGAGAGGAATGGAAAGAAAACATTTTATAGAGCTGAATAAGAAGCAGATGAAATTTCTCATAACATCCAAGACATTAAGCCTGGAAAGTTTTCTGACTTACAGATTTTATGTGAATTAATTTTATGTTTACATATTTTTTCCCCAATGTATTTTATAGCTGCTGGAAACTTAAAGACAAGGATAAGTCTACATTTCTATATTATCTATTTCATCTAAAATAGATTGTGGAATCCATGGGGGTAAGATATTTATATATATTTTATTTCTCTCAGCCTTGTGCTTTTCACGTTGCCATGAGTCTATTGGATGTTTAATATGGTAACTGAATTAAAAACCCATGTAATTAGAATAACATGTTTAGGTTTTTTGCATCCACTAACATCTTCTTGCAATGAGATATTTGTGGCATGGAGATGACTTTGAGTCATCTTGAAATCTATTGTTGTTCAGTAGTTTTAGTCATGTCCAACTCTTTAACACCCCATTTGGGATTTTCTTGGCAAAGATTCTGGAATGGTTTGCCATTTCCTTCTCCAGGTTATTTTACAGATGAGGAAAGTGAAGCAAACAGTGTTACATGATTTGTTCAGGATCACACAGCTAGCAAATGTGTGAGGCTGGATTTGAATTCAGGAAGATTCATCTTCCTGACTCCAGGCCCACATGCTATAGACTGGACCACCTAAAAGCTCACCAGCTTAAAGTCTAGGTGAGTGAGATGCAAGTTCTAACAGATCCTACTAAAACAGAAAAGCTTTGAATAAAGGTCCAGGCACCACCTATAAGTCCATCATCCAAGGGCAGATGGACCATTGTTTGGAGAAGTTCATTACTAGGTCACTTTCACTTGATATAACTTCTTTGACCAAAGCAATTTTGGGAGACTGTCTACCAAATTGTCCAGGGGTTGCGATCAGTCATCAGTGGAGGAAGGCTGCCACAAATGAAATTTGTGGATCCTTGAGGTATTGAAATAAGGTTTTTGTCCCAGGCAAATCATGATATTTGAAATTGGTAATAGGGAAAGACAGAGCTGGAAAGAGCACTGGCCTGGGAGAGATAAGGCCTGAGTTATAATCTGGGTCTTTCCAGGACATAGTCACATAACCCTGGACATTATTCAACTTCCCTGGACTCTGAACTCCTCATAGGGATAGGGATTGAACCAGTGATTTTATTGGTTTAGGAAATTCTGGAGTGAAGAAATTTGCCTCACTCTATGCAGGTCAGCATTTTCTCTAGAGCTTATATATCTTAGGGAATTGCCTGGAGTATTGAGAAATTAAGTGACTGACCCAGGGTCACACAGATGGTGTGAGAGATAGGACTCAAACTCACTTTTCACTTGCTCTTGGTTGTGCCACCAACAACTAATCTTGAATACCTCTTCTGAAGGAAAGGTATAGTATAGAATTCAGGACTGTACTTGTATGTTTTAAGTGGGTTCTCCCAGGGGAGATATTAGCTTTTCATAGTTTAACAAAAGTTCATATGTAACTTGAATCATGTGGATTAAGTAGATTATGAGATACTATTGATACCCAACAAAACTGGTGGTTCTTTTCAGTGGTTTTTTACCTCCTTAACCCTACTATCACTGTAATGTTATTATGAATGTTACCCAACTTCATAATTTAAAATGTCTTGATCTAGTGATCAAGCCCAGAAACATAATCCCCAGGTCCCAACTCTAAATCTCATTAGCTCATATTCAGGCAGCATTTCTCCTCTTCATTGAGTCCCAGAATGCCTGCACATGAGTGTCTGAGAAAAATATATTTTATTAGTAAACCTTCATATCAGCATTTTTTAGCATTTATGTTTCTAAACTGAGAGACAACATTGAATTAGGAAACTTTTTAGATGCAAATTATTGGTAAAATTATAGCAGGTGTAAATGGGAAATACTTATAGGGAAATGGCCCCCAGCTCCACAAACCAATCTCAATATCCATGCACTTTTTGCACCTTAGAATAAGTTCCAAACTCAGCATCCAATTTGAAAAAATGTCTGCTACCATTTAGAAATCCTATTCCCTAACTCATTTAAAAAAAATCTCACCCAGCTACCTCTCCTCTAGATCTCTGGACCCTTGAGGGATGTCTTAGGGTTTACAGGCTAGATTTCTTTCTTAAGGACCACATCTTAAACCCAAATCACTCTGGATCTCATTGAGTGTCCAACAATGGCTCAGAGCGAATGTAAATAGAAATTTGTTTTTCTGTTTTGGCCACAAACCCTGAGGGTCTTCCCCTCCCAGATTTTTTTTTTTTATTTACTAGGTAAGAGATGCCATTCTTTGCCTCATTTCTTTCCTAGCCTTTCACTGAATGGGTGTTGCCTCAGTCAAACTCCTATTGTACCTGGGGCCATTTCTACTTGTTCTCATCTATATTCTGCCACTGGACCCAGATGGCTCTGAAGGAGAAAGTGAGGTTGGTGACTTTGCACAACCCTGCCTCACTTAAATCTAATTCACTTGCAAGTCATGTCATTACCTTTCTGACATCATGGTCTTCTTTGAGAATGACAACAACAACAACTCCAGTAAAACCCTTAAGTTCATGCCAAACCCAATAATGATCAAGAAATCTAAGGGATAACCACAATGACTTATTCCACTTCACAACTGCACAAAGTATCAGACAAAAGATCCCTGGAAATAGGAAAGGAAATGCATCCCTTCTTGCGGAGTGAGCATCAGTGTGATGAGAGATTGGATATGTGTAGCTTCTAAATAGGAATAGGGAGGGAGATGGTTAAAAGGGAGGACCATACCAGAGAGGGAAAAGTCACAAGTCAAACAAATTTCCTGATACTGAAAATAAGACTGAAAAAGGGAAATAAAAGAACTAGAATCAAAGAAAGTGCCTTATATTGCCTCTCAGGCAATTAGGAAATGACTGAACAAACTATGGTAACTAATTAATGGAATGTTATTGCATTGTTAGAAATTATGAAAAAGATGACTTCAGAGAATCTTAGGTAGTGTAAAATGATGAAAAGTGAAATGAACAGAACCAGGAGAACAATTTATACAAGAATAACTTTATAAATAAAAATAACTTTTAAAGACTTTAGAATTCTGATCAAAGCAATCATCAACCATGTCTCCAGAGGACCTATGGTAAAGCATTACCCTGCTCTTGACAGACAGTCACAAGGTGTAGAGACACAAATTTTCATGTAGCCATTGTGGGTTTATTTCCTTTGACCTTGTTTATTTGTTTCAAGAAGTTCTGGTTCTTTTCTTTCTTTCTCTAGATTTTTAATTGGAAGAAGGAGGTTAGCAATAGTGATGCCTCCAAGAGTGTCATTGTAACATTTTTTTAAATGTCCAGAAGAAAACAAAAGGTAGTTTATAAGGTAATTTATAAGGAAGTACAGAGAAGTTATTTGAAAATAACATGTAGAATTCATCATATCCTTTAAAAAAATTGTGATATAAAATGGAGATTCACGGTTTCATATAGAATCCTTTTTTGGTGTTCTTTATGAATCAAAATGCTCTTTTCGGGTGTTTAAGTTTAGAATATATATTTTTAAATCTTCCTGAGTAATGGTGAGTATTTTAGAGCTTCCAGTTTCCTTTGATCCCTAAGGCAAGGCTCTTTCTATCTTGTCAAGCCAGATGCTTGTTGAAGCCCAAGGAAGGGCGATTAATTGCTCATTATCTGAAAGATATTATACTATGTCTCTGACCCTGATGAGCTTTAGGTTATGTTCAGTAACACTCAAGTGAGTGTTAGAAAATAGAATTTTTTCTATCTCTCCCTTCCTTCTTCCCTTTCTTTGTTTCTGTCTCTCTGTTCTCCCTCTGTCTCTCTCTCTCTCTGTTTCTTTCTGTGTCTCTCTGTCTTTGTCTCCCTCTCTCTCTCTGTCTCTCTCTCTGTCTCTCTCTGTCTCTCTGTCTCTCTGTCTCTCTCTCTCTCTCTCACTCTCTCTCTCTCTCTTTCTCTCTCTCCTTACAGTGCCAAATGCAGATTTGGGCTCTCAGCTACACAGCTTTCAAAAGCACTTCTTTTAAATTATTCAAGAATTGTTACTGTTGAGTTTAGATCAGGCACACAGTGTTTCAGGACAGAAAGGAAATCTGGGAAAATGATGAGTAAGTGGATGGATGGAACTCGGAGCTGATATTTTATTTTTCTAGACTGTTCCTCCCAGAAAGCAAGCTCCATTTCTTCATTCTGAAAATGAACTTCATTACAGATAGCTTTTTCAGCTCCAGAAGACCAGGGCATACCCTGGGTATTACGATCAAGAATTGGGCATGCTTTTTCAGGCAACAGGATAGATGGAGTATTTAAAATGTTACAGGACATCAATTATTCACCCTCCTTCCACTGATGCATTTGAGGTTAGCCTGGTTTCAAATGCGCAATCATCTACGTTTTGTAGGTATTAGAACTGAATCCTAGAGTTAAAAGGGAGTGGAGTCAGGGTTGTACTAGGGTGGGGTGAGTGGGCTTTGTCCCAGGACACTGAAAATTAGAGGGCGCTGACCACACTTAGCAAAAATAATGATTTTAAATAGGATGCTACCAGAATGTCTGCTTTCTCCTGCTTTTCCCCACTGCTAACAATACCTGTATTTCAGATAAACTTTTAGTCATCTCTGCCTCTGTAGTCCTTCTACCTACAGGACTTTGAGATGTTCCTGGGGCACTAGCTTCAGCAGAATGTTTACTTAACCACCCAAGGTCCATGGCATTCAGAAAAAATCCCAGGGCACTGAGATACATCATAGTTGTGTATTTGAGATGATGTCTCTGGCCTCCTCCCACCATCTTCTCAATTGAATTTGTCATAAAAATCCATTTGCAAGAAAACTTTGTATATTTTGTCCTATATGAAACTTTTGTGATGCCTGACCCTGAATGAGCCCTTTCTATAATACTTAGAAATATGGCCATCTATTCTCTGCCTCAATATATGCACTGAGAAAGAACTTTCTAAAGAAACTTTAAGGTGATATCACCACCACCCCCAGAAGCTCACACTCCAACATCCTGAAGCACTCAGCCTTTTCTATTGCATTCATTCCTTGGTCAGCATCAAATTAGAAGGGGGTGGACATGGTCTAATATGTGTGTAATGACCCTAAGCATGAAACAGTCAAGGAAGTAATTTGAAGAAAATATTGCTGGTTCTGACACACTAACTGCCAATGTTCCTTTTGATACTAAGGGGAGTTAAGACTTTTTTTTATCAAGTGGCAATTAGGATTTTAAACAACAACAGTGCTGAGAGCTGACTAGACAAAGAGAAGCTCTCGTTAACTGAAATGTACACATTCTTGACAGAATGCAAGTTCAGGGCTGGTTACACTTTTCCATGGGTGCATGAGGAAGCTTTATGTTTGCCCCTTCTAGCCACAGAGCTCTGAGATGTTCCTGGAGCATTATCATGTCCAGCATGATTACTTAACCATCCAAGGTCCATGGCATTTGGAAGAAATCCCAGTGCAATGAGATACACCATAGTTGTGTATTTTAATAAACATGGTCCTAGTCCTGGCTCAACCAGTCACCAGCTATGTGACCTTGGGCAAGTCATTTTACTCTCAGTTTCATCATCTGTAAGGTGGAGGGAGTGGACTAGATTAAAGGATAGCAAGCTACAGTGGGAGGGCCAACTATATAGCCTATCATGTTTTTGTATGGCCTGTGAGTCAAAAATATCCTCCATCCTTGTTATTATACATTCTCTCCTTTTTAGGAAAAAAAATATATCTTTTTTGATCCCCACAACAATTACCCTGTGAGGTATGTTTCATTATTATCATAATTCTACAGATTAGGAAATAGAGGCTGAGAAGTGAAGTTTTTTTTTTTTGTGGGATCCCAAAGCTTGTTAAGTGTCTGAAGAAGGAGACTCTTGTGGCCTCTGGCAAAGTACCCTTCACACAGTAGATGTTGAATAAATGTCTGTGTAATTGAATCATTTGTTTTTTTAAATAATAATTTAGGAGGATTGTTTCTTATGTTGTCCAGAATGTTAGCTATCAGAAAACAGGCCATTTCTCCTCCAAAGCTTTTGTTAATAGAGTTCATTTAAGAAAACTATCTAACTTCATTTCAAAGAATGGAATCTTTGTAGTAGTTCTTGTATCAAAAATGTACTTTTCATTTTGTTCTTCTATCATTTTCATAGGATGATTCTGTAAAACTAATTTTCACTAATAATTGTAGAGTTTGTTTTAAGTGTTCTGAATATTTTGGGTGATTGCTGTGATTTTATCGTTTTAGGGAGCTCTAGGGAAGGGACATTTCTTCATCAATATAGATGGGTAACTCATTAGTCATTTCTAGTCTTATTAGTGGGTCTCCTTAGGTACCTTCAAGGTGGATTGACTTTCCCAAGATCACCCAGCTAGTATGTGTCGGAGGCAGGATTTGAACCTACATCTTCTCAAATCTCCTATTCCACACTACATGTAGTATTCCTAATAATGATTTGTTTCATTAAACTACTTACACTATTTTTTCTCTGTTTATCCCCAGCACAAAGTTTTAAGATACAAGAAATAACTGGTCAGTCTAAATCTATTTATCCTTCAATCTCATTTCTGTGAGCTAGCTAGTTATTAATTTGAATATTATGATGAAAAGTTGAAAGAATACTCCATCATGTTAACAAAAAATAGCAAAACATTTTGTGGTTTAAACATTGGTAAAATATGTTCACCATGAAGGAAGCTTTATTGTCCTTTTAGAATAGCATTTGACTCCTATATCTCCAGTGACCTACCATGGTAGAAAAATAGCCCTGAATTGCTAATGTCATGTTAAGTCATTCAATTGTGTCCCCCATATTAGTGGAACACAAATTCTTCTAGCACATTTTGAATAAGATCTTTTGTCATTAAATGAAGAATCTAAACAACTATTTTGAAATTACTTTAAATTAAACTGCAAATTATTTTTGTTTTTGAAGTAGCAATATAATCTGTGATAAAGAGATATTCTAAAAAACTCCTATTGAGTTTAAACAATCAGAGTATTTACACCATCTTTTTTGGTGGTAACAAAGACCTGGAAACTAAGGGAGTATCTATCAATTGGATAAAAGCTGAAAAAGTTATGGGGTATGGAAAACAATACTATTATGTTGTAAGAAATGATGAAATGCAGAATTTCAGAGAAACCTCGGAAGATCTGTATAAACTAATGAAGTGAAGTGAGCAGAACCAGAAGAACAAATTTTACATATAAATAATCTTAAAGAAGTGACCAGCTTTTAGAGTTAGAAGATAGGTCAGCAAGAAAAAAAGTTTATTAATTAAAAAAACATTTAAAAAGATACCTTACAAAGGAATGAACCTCTCTCAAGCTATTTAAGACTTTTAGATTCTATCTTCCCCTCCTTCAGATTGGCAAGGAGGAAAAAGGGAAAAGCACCAAATGTTGGAAGGACTGTGGGAGAATAGGTACATTAGCCCTTTCTTGGTGAAGCTGTAAATTGGTTCATTCTGGAAGACAATTTGGAACAATGCCCCTGCAGCCACTTAACTGTGCATGCCCTTTGACTAAATGATTTGAAATACTAGACATAAACTCTAAAAAGCTTTAGGACAGAGGGGTAAAACCCAAATGTACAAAAATTCACATAGCATCATTTTTGTTATAGCAAAACATTGGAAACAAAGAGAATTCCTTTCAATTCTAGAAAGGTTAAAGAAACTGTGATATGTGAATTTAATATAAGATGTGACCACTGATAAATTCTGAGAAACTTAAAAAGATTTGGATGAAGTGATGCAGAGCAAGGTGGGCAAAATCAGAACAATTTACACGAAGGCCACAATACACAATAACATAAAAGAAAGCAACTTCAAAAGGCTTCATAGCTCTGATCAATGCATTGACCAACCACAACCCCAAGAGGACTGAGAGTAAAGCTAACAGCAAAATGCAAGTTTTCCATGTTGTAGCAGAGATTGATGGATTGGAAGTGGAGAATAACACATATATGTGCAGATGTAGCCAATGTAATGGGTTGATTTGTTTTGCTTAACTATAATTACTAGTTATGAGGGAAGACTTCTTTGGGGTGGGGTGAGTTGGTGGAAAATGAGAAAGAGGCAAAAAAAGGAAGACAAGAGCATCAATGATAAATATATTTTTTAAATTACACAAAAGAGAGAAGCAGGAAGTTTCAAAGAGAGCCAGACAAGCAGCACAATTTTGTAATTATCTTGTTAAATTTAATAGATGGATAGTGAATTGAACCTGTGATTTCATTGGTCTAAAAAACTCTTGGGTGAGGAAATTTCCTCTATTAATGCTTATTGTTGCCTTCCTTGCAACTTAGGGCCTTAGAAATTAGCTAGAACACTGAGGAATTAAGTGACTTGCTGAGACTTTGATTGGTCCATAATTAATGAGAGAATGAATGTTACAAGGAGGAGCTAGGCCTATTATAATCAATTTTGATTATGCCATTTCCTTCTAAGTTACTCCCAGCATTGGTTAATCTATTCAAAGAATTACTCCCCATTTAAAGAGTACAATGGCTTCCTCATCTGGTTGGGGTCTGAACAAGATGGGCAAGAATCCAATTTCATTATCAATAATGTCCTTCAAGAGACTGAATTTTTGAAATAAGGACTTTAGAAAAAGAGAGAACTCTGGATCTCTCCAAATCATTGATTGTTAATAATCATTTATCTCATTTTGTAAACAAATTAAGATGGTAGTAGGGAACACACATCATAACTTGTTGTGAAGGAAGGGTATGAACTGAATTGATCAGAAGTGTTTGCTGAGGAAACACTTATAATCAAGAATTACATCTGGCTGGAGGTGTTTAGTAATGAGGTAAGGAACAAAGTGCTAAGTTTGACAAAATAGTTCTGTCAATGTACTGTTCTTCGGTTGTGTGTGTGTGTGTGTGTGTGTGTGTGTTTGCTGGCCCATGAGTAATTCATCCAGCCTTGCAGATTCCTCTGATTTCTGTTTAGTTGAGCAGTCCCACTTCTCTGCTCCCTCAGTGTTCTCCATGGCAACAGCCACAGCTAAGCTGTACAGGGAGTGTTCTCTTTTGGATATGTTGTAGAAAAAAATGTTGCAAGGGAAATGATACCGGATTAGTTCTCTAATGTCATTGACAACTCTAAGATTCTATGATTCTTGAGAAATTCAAGATTATAAAGTTCCTAGAGGTCAAGGACTGTATCTGTTAGCTCACAATGCCCAAGATATACAAGGCATAATCTGTAGTACCAGAGGACCTCTCATTAAATAAAGGGCCTAATTTTCTAAGAGCTACCAAAAAATATGTGCCTTCCATCTTTGTGAAATGTTCATGTTAACCACATGTAGGTATATTCTGCATTGTTTTCACCTAAGTGGAAAAAGGGAATTTCAGTACTTGGAACTGTCCCAAAGGTTGTCATCATCTACCCCTTGAAAACTCTCTGGCTCACAAGAAATCACATTACAGAACTGTTTTATTTAACTAGTAAAGGACCAGAAAGTTCACATCAAAACTTTTGGAAAAATGAGCTACCTCCCCCGCCCTCCGCCTCAGTCCCAAACACAATACCCTTTGCAGTTGGCCAATTATCCCCTAGGATTCTGAGTAATTACTCAGGCATCTGTGGAAATTAGTATTTCTTGGAACACACCTCAAATACCTATTTTTTGTTCTGAAATGACTCAAAGTGAGTTCATAGTAATTTGGCTTTTCTGGACTGCGTTATCATATTCCTTTGCTGGATACATTCATTCCACCCCCTCCAAGATTTTTAGTTCTCTTTTGTATGTTTTTTTCTACCTTTAGAATGTAAGCTACTTAGGGGCAGGGAGTATCTTTCTTTTTGCTTCTATTTGCATCCCTAGCACTTAACATTTTTGTTGTTTTTCAGATGTATAAGTTATATCTGACTCCTTGTGATTTCTTTTGGGATTTTCTTAGCAAAGACACTAAAACGGTTTGCCATTTCCTTCTCCATCTCATTTTAGAGATGAGGAAACTGAGACAAAAAGGGTCAAATGACATGCCCAGGGTCACACAGATAGTAAGTGTCTGAGGCTAGATTTGAACTCAGGAAGAGAAGTCTTCTTGACTTCAGGCACAGCACTCTATCCACTGATCCACCTAGCTGCCCACTTAGACAAAGCCTGGCAAATAACAAATGCACTTACCACCTATTCACTTATCTCCTCCCGTTTCTATAACTGTGGCAATATGCCTCTCATTTGTATTACTATGTCCCTCAGAGACTTGGAGGGGTCATTTCACCTCTTTCCAATTTTTCTCCATTTCCAATTCTCCTCTGGGGCAATGTAAATTAGCCTGTAGGTTATCTGAAAAAAATACTGAAAAAGTGGAGGGATGGGAGAAGGGTAATGGACTACTATGATGCTTTCTGGGTCACTGTTATAGGTCCTGGCACTCCAAGAGGAAGCATCTGCACCAAGGGAGAAGATTCTTATAGTCTCCATTTCATGCGCAAAAACATGTTACACTAATGAATTAAACATTATACAAATGTCTGCTTTCAATTTTCTACTTTATGTATTTTGCCCCAGTGAAAGATGTTTTAAATTGTATTTTCCCTGAGACAACTACCCAGCTTCCTACCAGCTAAAGATAAAGCCAATTATTAGATTCTTTGTGTTGGAATTACAAACTGGGGAAAACTGAAGTACTACCATTTTTTATTTCCCTCAAAAGAACCAAGATTCATTTTTCCTCTCGAATTATATTCTGAAGTGTTTTGCAAATGTTTCTTTACTATCAAGAGTTCATTCTTAGCTGTCGAACATGACATAATTTTAATTTGCTGTATTTTTTCATTAGGTTTTTTTGGGAGTATAAATGCCAAGGAACAAGTGCTTTATCTCAGAAGATTTTCTAGTTATTATATATAATTCCTATAACAATCTTTATTTTAAAAATGGCATATTGTTTCTATAAGTAACAGCTGGGTGTGAAGTATCATCATGAGGAATTAGAAGACATACATACTATAATGAAAAAGCATATTTGGGATTACAATATTTTGGAGATTAGAGATTTTCTTCTTTTACATATTTGAAAATTTACCAAATATACAAAACTATGATAACTTTGCCATGATTAGTTTTACAATGGTTGATTCTCATATATCTCATAGAATGATGAGTTATGCACATAAGTAAGTTGAATTTTACTACTCTGGAAAATAATTGTTATTGGTATCATTCCAAGATAAAAGTTCCAGATATATGCAGAAATTATCACGTATTTATAGCTCCTTAACAACTTTCTTTGTCAAATGCCTGCTTAAATTGTCAATTGATTTTACGTATATTATTTATGTTATGTGAAGAAGTTTTCCCTCAAAATTATTAAATGGGTTAGAAGGATACAAAATACTGCACATACCACCTGTAGTGATGTTCATATAGAACAAAATATAAAACTGGCAATTATAGTATCTGGTTGAATTCACCAACAGAGTTGACCAATCTAAGTTTTCTTTGGCTAGAAATATCAGGTTTGGTTTTCTACATTAATTGCCAAACTGGATCATTTCAAAATCAATATTGCACTTTTTTCAAAAGCCAAAAAATAGTGATCATCCTTCCCCTCCACATATCTGACATAGCTCTAGAAAAGCTTATGATAGCAAAACAAACAAAAAAAGAGAAAGCAATTAAAAGCACAAATATTAGCAGAGAAAACAACATTATACTTATTTGTGCATGGCTTGTGAATTTGCTTAGAAAACTCCAAAGATTCAGTAAAGAAATGAATTAAGACAACAACTTCAGTAAAGTAGTAGGATACAAAATAAATTCACAAAAATCAAAACTATTTTATCTTAGAAATAAGAAATGTCTTAAGGAAACAATTACATTAAAAAAATCAAAAACCCTACAAGTTACATAAAATAGTCAGATATCAATCTACTAAGGTATATTCAAAATTTCATAAAATACTTTTTAGGGGAAAAAAAGGAATGCTTTACAGAATGGAGGGATATTCATTGATTATGGTTGAACAGGGTCAATGTAACAAACATGACACTAGTAAAGTAGTATACCAATCAAACTGACAAGGGTATAATTTACAGAACTAGATAAAGTGATAACGATTCATTTGTAAAGGGAATAAATGTCTATAGCTTTAAGAGAAAGGTTTTTTTTTTAAAGTAATAAGTAAAAAGGAATGGAACCGCCAAACTTTAAATTACGTAATTAAATAACAATCATCAAAATAATTTGGCCCTGGTTAAAAAGGTAGATCAGTACAACAGACTAATAAAGAAGACTCCAAAACAACTAGATTTAATAAGGAAGTATTGCATAATCTGAAAATATAAATTACTAGGGTAAAAATAACTATTTGATAAGAATATCTAGGAAAATTGGAAAGTAGGGTAACAATTAGGTTTTCGCCATTATCATTAGCCACATACCACAAAAAAGCTCAAAATGGATATGTTGCCTAAATATCATCACACAAAATCTTTTAAAAATAATGGAGATCTTGAAATGATAAGTCATGGCTATAGATTTTGAATCCTCTACTATGTTCTGCTGTACAAGACATGCTTTTTCTTATTTTATATTTAAGTTTATAATGTTTCTTTTTCTTTTCTTATTATGTATTCAAGTTTTACTATCTGTCTAAAATTAAAACAAATTAAAAAAGAAAGTAATGGAGAAAATTTAGTAAAGCAGATTCAACTAAAAAAATAGAGAATAATATCAGTTTCTTTTCACAGATATGGCTAGGGGGAGAGTTCTTAACCAAATGTGAGGAATAGATGATTAAGAAAGCTAAAATAGATAATTTAAATTACATGAAATAGAAAAGCTTTTATAAGAACAAAATCAATACAACTAGGATAAGAAGGGAAACTGTTGGATGGGGGAAAAATCTTTGCATCTGATAAGAGCCTTATATCCAAGTTCCATAAGGAGTTAGCATAAATATATAAGACAACAGCCATCACCTAAAGGACAAGAGGTCAAATAATATGAATGAAAAATAAAGAAGAATTTTAAATTATTAACAATCATTATGAACAAATGCTCTAAATCATTTATAATGAGAGAATTGAAATCAAAACAACTCTCAGGTTTCATCTCATTCTTAGAAAATTGACAAAGATGTCAATCATGAAATGCAAAAGGACAAATACATAAATACACTACTGTTGGAGCAATGAATTGTTTTAACCATTCTGGAAACCAGTTTGGAACATTCCTAAATAAAGTGACTAAAATATACAATATCTATGACCTACTTTGATCCTTCTGCTGGGTATATGCCTTAGGGAGGTTAGAGACAGAACATAAGGTTCCCTATCTGCCAAAATAGCAATATCTCCACTTTTTGTGGCAGCAAATAGGCTGTAAATAGAATAGCAAAATCAATTGTTACATGAATACTATGGAATAATACTGCCCCATAAAAATAGTAAATATGAAAAATTCAGAGAAGCACTGGAAGATACACACACACATATGTATATATATATATATGTATATATATATATTTATATATATGCTGATAAGTGAAATAAGCAGAACCAGGAACCTCAAAGTTAATGTTTTTCATCCTTAATTTTTGAAGAGGACCAATGACATCATGATGAGTAATGTCTTAACTTTCATGTGAATTCGATTTAAGTGAGGCAGAATTGTATAGTCCTTAGCCTCACTATCTCTTCCAGAGTTACTGAAGTCCAGTGGCAAAAAAAAAAAAAAAAACAACAAGATGACAAGTGATGGCCTGAGATGCAGTAGATGACCTTGGTATCTTCCATGTCTGAATAAGCTCTAAGCATGCCACACTGCCTGCTTCAGCTGTCTTCATGGCCATTGAAACATATTATCCTCATCCATCTATTCTGACTGGGGAAGTCTTCACATGCTTGGGGCATAGACATTCCCACAATTCAACAATGGATTTGATCCTGGTTGGTTACCATCAGCCTGGGTTAGTCTGACTTCTGAGGTAGTTTTATCAGGGTGCGGCTGCTGTACATTCTTGTAGCCACAGTTGAGAGTTGGGTGACAGATGGACACCAAAGGTGGCTAAGCAGCCCTGATAGGACTAGTACCTCTGGTGTGAGGTCTCACCAAAGTTAATAATATGAAATTAAATGCCATGTGGGGTAGCAAACTGCAGTGGATAGAATGCTGGGCCCAGAGTCAGGAAAACTCATCTTTATGAGTTCAAATCTGGCATTAGACACTTGCTAGCTTCGTGACACTGGACAAGTCACTTTACACTGTTTACTCCTGTTTCCTCATCTCTAAAATGAGCTGGAGAAGGAAATGACAATCTACTCTACTATTTTTGCCAATAAAACCCCAAATGGGGTCAAGAAGAGTTGGAAACAATTGAAATGACTGAATTAAATGGTTTGCAATTATGATTATTAGACTTGGCCAAAGAAAATAATTGAGATTATGCATTTGTCTTCTTTGGGGAAGTTGGGGCAAAATGTTTGCATATACTGTCAGAATTAGCTGCTCTGTTAGGTGGTTTTGCTGAGCTGATTTTTTTTTTGCCCATCAATTTAATTTGTTAAAAAATATGCTTTATTAAGCGAAGGATACATTCTTAAATGTTGGTGATGTAACAACAAAGGATTTAATAAAGATAAAACATTATCAGAACAATGTAAATGTGCATATATGTATGTGCTTGCAAACAAAAAAAATCATAAAAGCAATTTAAAAAAAATCCCAAGTCTTGTTTCATCTTTTATTCACTGATAGATTTACAGGGAATCATAGGTAGTTCCAGATTTTCCTTGTTCAACAAAAGCAGTCTTTTAAACTTGGAAAATTTAGTTTGGAAAATGGACTAATGTGACCCTCGCCCTCAACACCTTCTGTTATTACTATTGATTTTCCTTGTGGCACTGAAGTATAGCTCCACAGGCAGCCAAGATGTGTTGAGAATACTGAGAAGCAGCAAAGAACAATGTATTTAATTTACTGGTCATAACAATAGATACCTTTGCATTTTAGGAAATAAGATCTTGAGACTGTGTCTTCTTTCTACCTTTCATAGAACTTACCACAAAATTGTTTTTTTCACTATGTACCATGGTAGGAGGTCACTAAATATTTGAGGAGGTGAAGTGATTGATTAAATAGAAATCTAAGACCTTAGCAAGCTTATCATAAAGTTATTTACAAAGTGTGATATTGAGAGGTAACAAGTCAAAAATACTCATAAGGCATGATTAATCATTCAGGCAATTTGTTACTCTTATACTACACCTTCATTATTGTCTATGTTTAGTTATTTTTATGAAATTATGAAGGGGAGTAAGGCATAAGGAAAGTGGAAAGATAAGAAGGGTCTAGATTATGAAGAGGTTTAGAAGTCAAAGAGAGAATTTAATATATTATCCTGGGGGTTATAGCAAGCCACTGGACTTTATTGAATAGCAGGATGATGTGGTTAGACTTGCAGTTTAGGGAGATCAGTTTGACGGCAGATGGATTGGCATGCCTTGGGAAACCAAACAGTGACCTATTGCAACAGGGCAAGTACTCTCCCCACTAAATTTATGCTATTCCAAACATGTGAGATATTTTCTTGCTACGTGGTTTGGTAGTTGGTTTGGGAAGGTCAAGTTGATTTTTTTTTCCTGGTGTGGTAGAAGCAATTGGTTGGGGGATTTTAAAAAGCGAGGAATAACGAAAGCTGTCAGATTACTACCGCTTGTTGGCAGAGAAGCAGAGCTTCATATGATACAGTGGAAAATACTGACCAGGATATCTGGTGTCATGGAAATTTATACTAACACTACTAAGTGCCAAGCACCGACTGTGCTGGGAGCTGGGGATAACAATAAAAGCTAAATGCTGCTTATTCTCAATGAGTTCACATTTTAATTGGGAGAGATGACCCATACAAAAGAGTTAAGCTGCAGGGAATATGGAAAGGCAAGGCAAGAAGCATTTAGTAAGTCTTTAATATGTGCTAGGTACTGTGCTAAGTCCTGCAAGAGACAAAAAATCCTAAATGTTTAGAAATGGGTAGATGGCAAGCCTGGGGACCCTTAGGTGTATTTTGGGACCTAGTCCCATGATGCTATATGGCTCTGTGCAAAAATTGGACAGAACAATGTATTTTGATCTGGGAGCAAGCTCAGAAACCCATTTTTTTCCATCTCATCACTTTACAGATGAGGAAACTGAGGCCCAGGGAAACGAGAAGAATTGCTGAAATTGCACACTCGGGTTTCTTTCCATGGAGTGGGGAAGTAGTGGGAGGAGAGACTTACCCAAAATCATACACATAGAGATTGATAGAGTCAAGGAGAAAATTCAGATCGTGTGACTTAATTTACTATGCCATACTGTCAAGCTAATCAAAATGGTGTTGACCAGGAATCAAAATTATTTCAACTCATTAGAAGCCCATACCAACATTGTGCGCCAATGTGCATATTGATCTTTGGGCAGTCACTCCCATATGTTATTTCAGTTCCTGATTGGTGGATCAAGAAGGCTTTGAACTGGATTGTTGCCAAGGTTCCTCCTAGCCTTAAAAGTAGAATTCTAAGCTACAGTTTAACTTTTTTTTTCTCCCTGTTCATCTGATGCACAAGGGCAACTATCTATTGAACATCTTGAACTGAATGCCTTGCAGGCATCTTAATTCAACATGTTCAAAACCGAATTCATCTCTGGTTCTCCAAAACCTTCCTCTTTCCCTAACTTCTGTATTAGCATTGAGTAAACTACCATCCTCTCATTAACCTAGGTTATCCCTCATGACTAATTTATCACTCTTTCTTATGCCCTCCCATATCTAACAGTTGCCAAGTCTTGTTGAGTCTACTCTCATAACATCATATATGTACAAATGTATGTGTGTATGTGTGTGTATACATACACATATATCTTCTTTCTTTGCTCTGATTTTGTTACCATACAGGCCCTGATCACCTTGCACTTGAATTATGGCAGTAACCTTCTGGTTAGTCTTCTTGACTCAAGTCTCTCACCATTCCAGCTCCTCTACTACTCAGATATTAAATTGATTTTTCTAAAGTTCAGGTCAGAATATGTCATTCTCACTCCCTGGCATTATAGAAAATCCAATGGCTCCATATTACTTTCAGGATCAAATATAAAATCCTTTTTTTACCATTTAAAATCCTTCATAACTTGACCTGCTCATACATTTCCAATCTCCTCCCTACTCCCTTCATTTGCCCTGTACTCCAGTGACACTGATCTCACACATGATGCTTAATCTCCATATTCTGTGCATTTTCACTGGTTGCCTCCCATTCCTGGAACTTGCTGTTCCATCTCATATCACCTCTGTCTTTTGCCCTCCCTAGCTTCTTTCAAGACCCATCTAAAATCAAAACTTCTAAAAGAAGTTTTCCTTAATCTCTCTTAATGCTGGTGCCTGCCCTTTATTGATTATTTCCAATTTACCCTGTCTATATCTTGTTTGTACAAAGTTGTTTGCATTTTGCCTCCCCTATTAGAGCTTCTTTGAGAACTAGGACTGTCTTTTGCCTTTTCCTGCATACCCAGCACTTAGCACAGTGTCTGGCAAAGTAAGTGCTTAATAAATGCTTACTGCCTTGACAAGGAGCACATAATCAGGTCTTGTAAAAACAGAAGTGATTACATCATAGTTTGGGCCCAGAGAATTCATTTGTAGCAAAGGATTTCTTACTGTATTCATTTTAACCAGGTCAAAAAAACACTCTTATCAACCATAAAATAGAACATGGCAATAGTTTTATTATTAGAACCATTCTTTTTAACTGCCTCCACTCTAATGCTTTTTAAACTTCTTCCACAATATAAAAGAGCCCAGATTTGACTTTAGTGTGAGTCAAGTAGCCTGAGGAAAGTCCTGTACTATCTCTCTGACATACAGAATTTCATAGTCCCAGAGGACTTTTGTGACCAGATAGTCCAATTCCCACAAAAAGATAAATCCTCTGTACTACATTTCCACTGAGTATAATAATACAGCTTTAGTTAAAAGACCAATTTAGGAGAAAACTACCCTCCATTGAAGCCAATTCCACATCTAAAAAGCATTAAATGTTAGGAAGTTCCATATTGGACAGTCTAATCCAAATCAGTCAAAGGGCCATACTTGAGGACCCAGAGGGCCACCAAGGCTTCAGTTTCCCCACCGCTGTGTTAAGAAGTGGTTTCTTAATAAATATTCTAACCTGGAATGAAATGTTCCTAGTCCTTATCTCTGTGGCTGAGAAGAATACATGTCTTCCCTCTTCCATGTATATGCCCTTCAAATACACATAAGCAGCTGTCTTATCTGCTCTTAGACTTCCCTTTTCTGGGCTAAACATCCCCAGCTACTTGAAATTGTCTTCATAACACACAATATCAAGGACCTTCACCTAGCCTTGTTCCCCACCCCTGGCTGCATTCTTGCTTTTCAATGGCCTTCTTAAAGTGTAATAACTAGAGCTTGATGTATTCTTCGAGATGTGCTCTGATGAAGCGAGAATATGGACCTATTACCTCTTAGGTTCTGAATGTTATGCCTCTAAAAGTAGTCTGTCATTACATAAGCTTTGTTGTTGTCATTGTTGTTGCTTTCACATCTTCTTAGCATGTGCCAGCACCACAGTTTTTGCCCTTTATAAATACTTGTTGACTGACTACAGTGTTGCACTGTTCGCTCTTAAATTTTTATTCACAAAAATGGTTTCCTCGTCATAGAAATTCTCCTGCCTTGTACTTATAAAGTTGGTCATTTGAATCTATTTGCAAAACTGTAGTCTTAACCTCGTACTTTTTACTTTAGTAGCATGCATTCATTAGTCAAGCTTATTGTTCTTTTGGGATTCTGATTTTCTTTTCCAACATGATAACTCTTACTGACAGTTTTGTGTTATCTGAAAATTTGACAAGCACATAGCTTATTTCTTCACCTCTGCCATCCCTTCTCCCTAAGAATGTAAACTGCTTGAGGACAGGAACTATTTTGTTTTTCTCTTTGTATTCCAAGTCCTAGTATAGGGCCTGGCTAGAAGAAAATGCTTAATCAATGCTTACTGATTTGACTTGAATTCATTCCACTGGAGACCTCTCTTGAAGTTGCCTTCTGGAGATTAATTACAACACTTTGAGTCCAAACATTCATGCATTCTAAACTCCACCAAACACTGCTATTGATCAGCCTGTGTTCCTTTATCTTGTCTTCAAGGATGGCATGGAAGAGTTTGTCAGATGCTTGCTGAAATCTAGGACAATGATAGGGATGATGTTTTCCTCGTGTGCAAGTAGGGTAACCTTGGTAAAAGAGGAAATGAGGCTAGCTGTTATGATCTGTTTTTGATGAAGTGATACTGACTCTCCACTTCTAAATTTTTATTAAGCTACTCCTTTAACTAAATAGATCCAGGATTTTGCTAGGAATCACAACCAATGTAACTGGCTTATATTTTTAGGCTCTTATTTTTGTTAAATTAACCCACACTTAGAAGATAGGATACCTAGGAAGATGCCACACAAAGAAGCGTTTAGGGGTTATTTGTCAATGAGATTACAATAATGACAATGAAGACCCATCATACTTCCTTTAGGGTAAATGAATACACTTTGTAGAATAGGAAAGCTAGACAGACAAGTCTTACATCATAGTAATTTACATGTATCAGTCAATCAAATAGCATTTGTGTAGAAACTGTGTTAAACTGTATGTCTAGCTTGTAAGGCCCTGGAAGACAGGTATTATTTTTTACATATCTTTGTATCAACTTCAGCATATCACAGTATATAGTATAGTAGAGATAGCACAGTGGTATACCCATAGATGACAGTATATAAGAATGAATGAGAAGAAAAAATTTGGTTTCCTTGGGAAGACACGGGGGTTTCATTTAGGCTAGTCTTATATCCTATAATTTCTTTCTATTAAAATCAGCAGTGAGTGTGCATGCAGTCTTGGATTCATGTGGAACTTATGGAATTCATATAGTAGCCTTAGGAAGATAGTGTTGATGTGTGATCAACACTATGTGGGATCCACATTTGGATGTGGGATTCCACATCCAAAGCTGTAAAGGTATATGTATTTCTGGCCCATTGTGGTATAAGATTTAAGCATCTGTTCTATTCATGAGTCTGGACCTGGAGGATCAGAGCCTTCCACTGCATGAAAATCACATTTATCCCAGAGACAAGAAGACAGACATGGTTCTTGCTTCCATCTGGAGAAAGATAAAGATCCTCTTGGACCCTTTGCAAAGGCTTATTTTTTTCTGTTTGAACAGCAACTGCCTTTTAAAAAGAGAATGTAGCTTCTTCAATAGCATATAGGGAATGTCTTTCAAATTTTGTTGGATTCAAATCCTTTTATTTATGATGGTATTTGGCAGGGCTGAAACACACATTGACACTCAAATACTTACAGGAACCAAATCTATGGATCTTCACTTTGTCCCAGTATATTGCTCATGGCTTTAACTTTTAAATCAACTGTTGATTAGCTGCACTAATTTCAAAATTGTACTTGGAAATATTTCAAGTCCTTCTCATTTTATTTCCACTTATATTAATGAAATTCACATTACAAATTATGCCCTTTTTATTAGCTTTGGCTTATGGTTTATTTTTACAGATCTCTGTTTCTTCATCTCTTTCAGAGGGAAAAGGAACATGGGGGAAAGGGGACAAGGGGAAAGGATAAGCATGTATATAGTATGTACTAAGCCCAAGAAACTGAGCTAAGGCTTTTACAAATACTAGCTCATTTGATCCTCACAAAAACCCTGAGAGATAGGTGCTATCATTATCTCTATTTTATAGTTGAGGAGAGTTGAAATGACTTGCCCAATGTCATAAACTAGTAAGTGTCTGAGGCCAGATTTGAACTCAGGGCTTTCTAACTCTAGGCCCAATGCTCTATCTGTTATACCACCAGCTGCCATGTTGAAAGAGGCATGTTGAAATGAACAGGGTGGACTTCCTGGCTTCAAGATACCTTGATCTCTTTCTACACTCTTCTCTATTCTGGTCCTTTCTTTTTACCTTAGTATATATAGCCTGGTCATACTTTTTAGGAAGGGGTATACCTAGTTTTATCAGTTCAAATACTGAAATCCCAAGTATAGGCATTTGATTCATTTCCTAACTGTACAAGCACTCAAGGAGTCAGACTTAGAATTAGAAGGACCTTAAAGATCACTTAGCTTAATGCTCTTCCAAAATAAAAGTTTTATTGATATTTTGTTTTTATACCAGTCATTTACAGATATACCCCTCCCCCCTCCACATACACTTAGATACTTCCCTTTTCAACAACAACAAAACAGTTGATACACACACACATATACATATATGTATGTATATATACATATATATATATATATGTAGTGTAAAAAAGAGGTAATCTAAGAGGGAAATACTAACTTCCTCAGTAGCAATGAGGGGAGGGCAAGACCAGGAAAGTACTCTTGAAAGTGGGAGTTCATCTGAATATTTAAGGAAGTCAGGGCAATCAGGAGATGCAGGTGAAGAAGGAGAACACTTTGGGTGCTGAGGAGAGCCGTTGAAAAGATTGGTTTGAGAACAGCAAGAAGGCCAGTGCCTCTGGATCATAGATTAAATAGGGGGAAATAAATTTAAAGGTGAGGAATCAGGTTGTAAAGGGCTTCAAAGCTCAAAGAGATGATTTTATATTTGATCCTGGAGGCATTAAAGAGTTGCTATAGTTCACTGAGTAGGGAGATAACATGATCAGACCTATACTTTAGGAAGTTCCTTTTGGTAAATGAGAGTAGACCAAACTGGAGTGCAGACTCAGATTTGCATGTAGATTTTGATGTATTTGATTATTAATTCAGTTACTTAAATATGTAAGTACCCATATTATTATCATCATTATTGTTGATGTTATTTGTTACTCAGTAAATGGTTTTGGTTAAGACCAAAAATGTCATCATTGTGAGTGCCTGGTTTGTGTAAATTTAAACACAATGGTGGGGATGTAAGTGTTGAAATGAGAAGTAGGGAGAGTTTTGTGTGTGTGTGTGTGTGGGGGGGTATATTTCTATACAACAGGGTTACTCTAAGACCATGAGAAAATTGGAGTGCAAACATGTGATGATGTCTCTTCTCTGAAAACTGAAACCTCTCAATGGAAGAGCTGGCTAGAGTGAGTGAGAGGATGAGTTAAATGCCCATTTGCCCATGTGAAAAGTTGTTGGTATGATACAATATGGGTAAGTGGCAAAACCCAGACACAGAAGTTACATTGAGCAAGGGCTCATCAGTCTCAGGCAGTGATTAGATATCTGATTGTAAAACCTCTCACAGATGAGAAGATACTTAATAGAGACAAATTGGCAATAATTAAGAGCATCTTGAGATAACTAATTAAAATTACCTTGGAATTAAAAAATGGAATGCTAATAAGTTTTTTTTTGTTTTTTTTAAATGCTAATAAGTGTCGATACACTACATAGTGTTAATTGTATCACAGTGGAACCACTAATTTAAGTTAGGTTTTTTTTTTCTCAGGGAAGAAGCATGTCCATTTGGGATTAATTAATTAATCAATATTAATTAATTAAATTAATTAATTAATTAATTAAAATTGGCATTAAAATATAAACAATCTCACAACAATGACAAGATCCTGAAATGGAAAAAAAAGAGTTAGCCTGTTTAAAAAAATCTTAACTACATTTGGAATTGTTCTAAGCTAAAAAACTACAACACCAAGGAAAGACAATTTGGTATCAGTGGGACAACTTAGAAGGCACATGAGAATTTTATGCAATATATGGTCCAGCAAAGAAAAAATAGCTTGTATCTGTAGAAGACAGTCAACTTCAAAAGCAGTAGTGAAAAGAGCAGTAAAGTTTGAAAACCGGATACCATTAGAATGGAGAAAATGTGCTAGGGCATGATTCATTTCTAGGACTTAAAGGCATACCTAGTTTAATAGGATTATCAATAAAGAGTGCCAAATTCTGATGAATTGTAAAAGATAATAAGGCATTTTAAATAATTTACAACTTCAAAAATTGAATTAGCTTGTGAAAATTCAAATGTCTCATTTCTAGTTTTCAGTTGCTAGTGTAATTCTTATTTCCCCATCAAATCCTTTCCTTTTCCATTCTTTTCTCTCTTTTTCTTTTTCTTTTTGTCTCCCCATTTGTAGAACTACATGTCACTTAAAAGAAATCCTGAATCTTGTGATGTCTCCTCACTTGTTTCTAGCCTTTAGACTTTTACTTTTTCCTTGTCTTTTTCTCTTAATGAATTTCAGTCTTGCTGAGCCCCTTTACATTTTTCTTATCAACTTGATCAACTTGATGCAGCCTACTTAAGAGCAGTAGTAGTCTAAGTGGCCCAGAGGACATCTCTCAATTAATGACAAAGCATTTAGTAAATATGTGCTATCTGTCAGATGCTGTTCTATGTGGGCAGCTAAGTGGTACAGTAGATATCGAGTTAGGAAGACTCATCTTCTTGAGTTCAAATCTGGGCTCAGACTTGTACTGGCTGTGTGACCCTGGGCAAGTCATTTAACCTTGTTTTCTTCAGTTTCCTCATATGTCAAATGAGCTGGAGATGTAAATGGGAAAGCACTCCAGGATCTTTGCCAAGAAAACTCTGGACATGACTAGAAATGAATGAATAGCAGCTGTTCTAGGTTCTGGAGATACAGAGACAAAAATTAAACTGTCCTTTCTCTCAAGGAGTTCATATCCTAATTGGGGGAGGGGGGAATAACATCCAAACAACTATACACAGGCAACATATGCTGTGTAAATGAGAGGTAATCTTAGAATCTTGACATTAGCAGAGACAATATGAAGTCATGTATAAGGTGATTTGGGGCAGGAGAAGCACTAGCAGCTGGTGAGGGGGGTATCAGGAAAGGCTTCATGTAGCATATACATGGATTTGGAGGTAATTAGGTATACTAAGAGATAGAATTGATCAGGAAAGGCATTCTGGGCATGGTGCACTAGCCTAAGCAATGTCACAGAGATAAAGTGCTGTGTGTGAGAAGTATTGAGCTCTCCAGTTTGGTTATATCATAGAATGTGTGAAGGGGAGTAATCTATTATAAGTCTAGGGCAGCAAATTTCGAGAAAGATTGCTGAAGTTCTTAAATGCCCTTGTACTCTGTGCTTCAAGCCTGAAGCTATAATTGTGTCAGGTCGAGGTTGTACATTTGCTAATATCTATGGTCTTCAACACTGTGTCTGAGTTCCATAAACTTACCCCAAGGGCTACAAGAGAAGCCAATCAGAGGTTAAGAAGAGTGCATCCCACTCTCTTCCTAATTATGAGGTTTATCCCTCACCTAAGCATACTGCCCCCTTATCTTTAATACTATCCCATTCCAACTCTGTTCTTCTGACAAACTGACAATCTCTCCCTCAGTCCCTTACAGAAATTAGAACCTAACTGCTATTTAAGCTCTCACAGCAACAGCAGCTCAGGTACCACTGGGAACACTTCTTCCACTCCCTTAAGCATACTTATCTATCCCTCCCCTCACCTCATGGCTATGGTGAGTGCACCTCAGAGGGTGGCCTTTGTACTACTAAGTTATGGATGAGTGAGAGCCCCATTCCTCTACCTTTTCCTTTTAGGAGGAAAACAGTGAGGCAAAGAAGATAAATAGGAATGGATGGATGGTGATCTACACTGTCAATCTCTTTGCATTCCCCCCACCCCAACACACTTCTCTTCTAACCTTTCTTTTCATTGTCGAAGGCATCATCAGACTACTAGTAACCCAGCTTCAAAATCTTGGTGTCATCTTTGATTCTAATTGTTCCATTCAACATAACAAATATCCAATCAGTTGCCAAATATTCTTATTTCTACTCCTCTGTCCATATCTCCCCTTTCATCTAATCATATAGTAACCACTCTGGTTCAGGCTCTTATCATCTCTTGTTTGTGCTACCACAAAAGCTACCTAATTGACTTCCTCGGCTGAAGCCTCTACACAGTCTGATCCATTCTCCACAAAATTGCCAATGAGACATTCCTAAAGTTCAGGACAATTCCTTACTCAATAGGTTTCACAAACTCCCTATTGGCTCTAGGATCAACTGTTATTTCATATTAATCTCATCCTTTTAAGTTTGTGTTTTTGTATAAGTTTTTATTTGCTGCATAATTATTAGTACCGTAGTACATGTATAGAATTTATGAATGAGTATTTATATACATATTGGAGGTGCATACTCAAAATCTGTTTTCACTGAACTATGCTACAACAGCAAAAGCTTAGACACCACTGATTTCTTTGGGGGGCACTAAAGCTAAAAAAAAAATCCCAAAGAATTTTCCTCCCATGACTCTTTTATCTAGGCTCTAAATCTATTGTAACATCTTATTTGGATCATCTGGAACATGATGGTGCCATTTCAGCAATCCACTCCCTCCATGTTCTGTATTTCTATTTCCTTCTGAAATTGGATACGCTGGTTTCATCCTGTTGTTGCTTAGCAGTATCAGTACAAATGCCTTTCAGCAATCTTGTCTTCTGTGTAAATTTGTCCACAAATTTGTCACATATCATTGCATTCTGAAAAGTTAAATCAAATTATTTTCTCCTCTGTTACTTGAACTATAGCAAAGATGCACTTTGACATTATTCCCGGGGAAGTATTGATACACCCTCCACATTGTCTCTGAATGGACGGTTACTTAGATCTCCCACATCTCCTTTTCAAAAATCTTTCTTTGAATGGATGGACCCTTCCTCTTCTCCCCACATAGTAAATATGTCTTTTTTATGCTGACTTCTATATGCTTCTTTATTCTCACATTGATTGTGTGATCCAGAGCAAGTCATTGAAATTCTGTGCCCTAGAAAATTATCTATGACTATAAGTTGCAAGCAGATGCCAGTCTGTTTTGGGAGAAGAAGCTTCTTCATTGGCATTTACCAGTATTTCATTACACTAAAAAAGTCATTAAATCCAGTTCACTCTTCCACCTCTTCCTTTTCTAGTAGGACTTTCCTTCCTCTGCTATTAGACCATTCTGTCTATCATCATTTCTTTTACTTCCTTCACAATCCAAATCAGCCATGTTTTGTATAAAAACAGTTCCTAACTTTCATTACACTATGATGAAAGTCTCATAGACTCTGACATGTGGAGCTGAAAGTGCTTTTAAAAGGGGACTTTAACCTCCTCTTTTTACAGATGATTAAAGTGAGTGTTAAGTGACTTGCCCAAGGTCAAAAAGGCAGTAAGCAATAAAGTTGGGATTTGAATTCAGGTTGTCTGATACCAAAGCCTTCCTATTCTAACATGATGGTTTTCTGCCAATTCTCCACCCCCTCTCCTCTCTTCACTCCTTTTCAGGTTTTATGGCAAGCTAGTTGTGGCAGATTCTCCTTTAGCCCAGGCTTCACATCATTCTCAGAGGAAGAATAGACATTTTACCAAAACCTTCCTGTAAAGTTAAGTGGATATCATTATCTCCATTTCACTGGTATAAAAAAAGGTTCTTTGTTCCTTAGTGAGACTATAGCAATACCTGTGCTATGATTGAGAGTATGATACATGCATCTGGAGGCTGAAAATGGGTTAGACTCCATCTCTGCTACTTAGAACCTGGGCCATCTTGAGCAAACTGCTTAACCTCAGTGGTCTTCATAATTTCCCCATCTATTAAATGAAAACATTAGGCTAGATAATCTCAGAGTTAATGCCTTGCTCTAAAGTTTTAATCCTCTCCTATTGTTAGGGCTACCTAGATAATTTCAGTCTTTCTGCCTCTTAGTCCAGGATCTATGTCATTTCTTCTGGAAGATACATTCTATGTGACCTGTTTACAAGCTAAGCTATCATGTGGGCCTTGAATGTCAGCCTAAAATTAGTGTTGATAGCACTAATCAGAGATCATTTGAAGTTTCAATCTGTTTTTGAATTGGAAGCCAATTAAATATCTTTTAATAAAAACAAAACAAAACAAAACACTTCATTAGTAGCACATGATGGAAAACTACCAGTGTTTTTCTTTGGAAGACTGAGATAAGTCCAAGAATTGTAGGATATTAATCATTCTCTTTTGAGCTCTGTTTTTGGCCAGAGAAGACTCTACAAACTTCTGCCCACCTATTACTCTCCCAGAAGAAATGTCTTGCTATGTCCCCAGGCAATTGTAAGAAAGCCTTAGTAAAACTGTACTGGAACAAATGTGGGTATTAAATTTTAAAATTTCCTTATGCTTTGGGTCTTCTTCCACCTTATTAACTACCAGGATACCTTAAATTAAAATATTGATAAGGAAAAAGCTAGAGAAGATGAAATCTATTGATGGATTCCTATCATTCACAAAGTGTGACCAGATTAGAGTGGCATTTGCATTGGTCCCTTCAGCACACTAGAGCACGGACTATGAGCACTGTGCAAAAAGAGCCTCATCTCACTCCTGAACAGAAAAAAATTTTGATTGGTATCCAATAATTATCAGGATGTGTGAATCTAAATCTGAATGCTGATTATAAGGAAAAAGCAGAAGAGGAAACAGGCAAGAAAAAATGTAAGGATGGGAGAGGAAAACCTACTGGGGAAGCCAACCTTTTCTTAAGGGATTTCCTTTCAATAACTGCATTTGGGCTTGATTAAGTACCCAGCCATGGCTTAATAGGCAATGGGCTTTGCAGAAAGGGGATTATGAAATATCTCTGGTAAATTGTGAAGCAATAAAATACTGCACAGTGCATTATCTAGAGTGCCTAATGCTATTATGAAATATAAATTTCTCAGGAAAGGTCATGTCTGTGTATCTCCCAGGAATTAATGACAGTGATATCACAATGGCAGATAATGAGAACATTCAGCATGGGTCCAGAAGTCTGAGCCTATTTCAAAACTGAAGATAAACAGAAAGTATGAGTAACATTAGGGGTCCATGATTCTTATAAAGAAGTCCAGGAAGGTTTCTGGATTATAGACTCACTTACTTGCAGAGAATCAAAGTTCTAATTTCCCTATGCCATACTCTTGAATTGCTGTTCTATATACCTTTTGGATACATCAGAATTACCAAGGAGCTATTTTAGACAGGGGAAATGGTGGCCATGAATAAAAGTAGCATGAGATTTTATTTAATATCTTATCCGAATGGTATTTTCCTCTTTAATTAAAATAAAACCAATTTTAAAATTATTTAAAGTTTATATCACTGCCCATCACATTAGCTTGATTAGATTGACACAGTTGTTTATGTATTTTGCAGTTGAACAATTACACAATGAAGGGATATTGTGGTAGAGCAAAGTAAAAATCGTCTAATTTCTGGAGGATTTCTGAATAAATTATTTTAGGAATGGGGAGGCCTCACGTTTTCTCTCATTCAAAAGGTTGAATAGGAAAATGAATCAAATATGTAGCTCCCATTTAGTCATACTAATAGTAACAAGCTAATATTATTTCTAATAGCTTCTTTTTCAATAGCCTTTAGTACATCTTTTATACACAGATTTCCTAAAAGAATCTAATCTAGGTTTGAAGTACTCAAGTAGGTCAATATCTGCACAAAAGTACGGCTCACGCATGCCTAAAAATGTGCCATTTTTGCCATCCATATAAGAGAATATAATTATTTAAACAAAAGAATATTAATCAAATTGCATAGCAAATACATTGATGAGAGATTCACCCTGTGTGCACATAGGATGCACTCCTTCACAGATTACCACTCTATCAGTGGTTCTTGCATTTTCTTCCATTATTACTCTTTTGAAATAATGAAAGAATAAATTAAAAAAAAAACAAGTAAAAGCGAATGTTGCAAAATTATAAAGAACAAGGTTGGCCCCAAAGAGGAAACATGAGAAGAAGCTTCCCCCATTCCTTTGTAGAGATAGGGAAAGGTCCTCAGGTGTGGAAAATTGTATATGTTAGGATTTTTTTTGGATGTATTGATCAGGTTTCTTGATTTTTTTTCTCTCTTTTTGAATTTTTTGTTACAAGTGATGGTGGGGAAGCGGGAGGATTAGGGGTAGAATTTCAAGCAATCTGAAATCAAAGTACAGTCCTATCATTATAGTAGAATATATAGTATAATAGTGTATCTTTGTCATTCTTTTCAGTGCATTGCATCTCTTGATTATGTATTTTTCTCCACTGGTCTCATGTAAACTACTGGATATTGGTCCCTTTTGGGCTTTATATCAGCTTTTGGGCTTTACATCTTCATTTCAATTTCCATTATTTAATGGTACAGTGACTAGAAGACCTCTCCTTATTAAAAGCAAGCAGATAGTTATTTAATTATAGTCAGAGCTAAGTCACTTTGACTATTGTAAATATCTAAATTAACTACAATGGACATTTGAAGGAAGATGCTACCTGTATCCAGGGAAAGAACTGACAAATAGAAATATAGATAGAATGGTGTTACATACACACACACACACGCACACACACACATTTGTGTCTAATGGTAGCCATCTCTAGGGTGGGGGAGGGCAGAAAAAAAAGTTACATTATAATTTTATTATATATTAAAATGAATAGAAGGTTGTACACAACAGATTTGTAGTTTCATGTTCAATAATTTTTTCCTAGTCTACTACATTATAAAAATACTTATTTTATTTCTTCTTTAGAATAAAAAAACTATAATTCAAGGTTATGATCTACCATAGCCAGATAAAGAACTACCATATAAAGTGCCAGGAGTATGCTCCAGACTGAAATAGTTTTGTTTTATAACTCTTTGCATCTGGAGTTAAACTGTATGTAGTTTATTGTACTGGACAACTATCTGACTTTGGGTTAGAAATTCCTCAGATACTTTCTAGATTGGTATTCAGATTAATTTGATCCAGAACAAAAGCAAAGAGAAGAAAGCAATATTACCATCTTCTTGTCCTGCTTTGATATTTTTATTATTAATATTTGTCAAAGGTGAAATCACTTCTCTTAACTATATTTTAGATAGTGAAATATTTTTCTGACAGTCTACATTTACACTTCTATTATATCTTGTTTGTTTGGTTTTTTTTTTGCTTTACTTTGTTTTTACTAGCATGTATTGGGAGCATTTTATTCTCCATACTCCACCCCCACAAGGCATACTTTGATCTCTTGAAGATTTAACACAAATGCCACCTCCTTCAGAGGAGATTTTCTGATCCCCTAAATTCTTAGAGATTTCTCCCCCACTAAAAGTACTTTGTATTTCCTTTGAATGAAGTTTATGTTTATTTATCTGTTTGAATTTAATTCCCTCAAGTAGAATGTAAACTTTATGAGGATGGGGACAATTTCTTTCTTTTTTTTATAGTCTCAGTGCTTAGCAGGGTTCATGACATTTAGTAGCTACATGAAGGCATGATTGTTGAATGGAATAAAATTAGTCAGTCAGTCAGTAAATGTTTATTAAGCACCTACTGCGCTTCAGGTACTGTGCTAGGAAATTGGGATACAAAGAAAGGCAAAAGAAAATCTTTGTCCTTGAGGAACTCAAAATGTAACATAGGAATTAGATAATAGTCGAGAGCCCATTGGCACACAGAATTGCAGTGATTTTCTTTGGATAATGGAAATATAACATTTTTGTTACTGCCTTATCAGATTTAATATACATGTTAAACTATACATAATAGAAGTTCAACTTAATATCCAATATTCTTTTTTATTCTTATTTATATATTAGAATACTTTTATTTTTAATGTCTAAGTTCATAATAAAAAAAAAAACTAATACATTCTTTAAAAATACAGCTAATATAGTCTTGAAGTCACCAAGGAAAGAAATTAAAAGCTTAATCTTATAGCTGTGTTTGTATTTAAAATGGGATCAATTCAATTTTTAAGTGCTTATTGTGTGTAAAGCACTGTATTGGGTGATAAAGGGATGGTCTTTATATGAAGAATAAGATGTACTTGTGTACATTATGGAAGCCAATAATTGAGTTGGCATAGACTAAGGGCTTAGGGAAAAGTTAAGAAGGGAGAGAGATCACTTCCAGTTGGGGAAAATCAGGAAAGATTTCATGGAGAAGGCAGTGCCTGATCTGGGACTTAAAAGAAAATTGAGAGAATTTGATTTCTCTGTGAAACTTGATGGTAATACATCACTGAAGTAGAGTGGAAATCTAATTCCTTTACGGTTCATTTGAATAGGAAGTCGAGCACCCTGAAGCAGGAAGCTGAGAACCTTGAACTTTGAACATCTGTAAGAGTCATCACTCCTTGGTTATCAATAGAGCATTGCTATGTGCCACCCTCCTGGGTAAAGTGGGTGCTTAATAAATTTTTATTGACTGACTGACTAATTTTATTCCATTCAGCAATCATGCCTTTATGTGGCTACTAAATGTCATGAACCCTGCTAAGCACTGAGAGTATAAAGAAAAAGAAATTGTCCCTGTCCTCAAAGAGCTTACATTTAAACAGATAAACATAAACCTCATTCAAAGGAAATACGAAGTACTTTTAGTGGGGGAGAAATCTCTAAGAATTTAGGGGATCAGAAAATCTCCTCTGAAGGAGGTGGCATTTGTGTTAAATCTTCAAGAGATCAAAGGATGCCTTGTGGGGGTGGAGTATGGAGAATAAAAAGCCCCCAATACATGCTAATAAAAACAAAGTAAACTAAAACAAACAAACAAACAAACAAGATATAATAGAAGTGTAAATGTAGACTGTCAGAAAGATATTTCACTATACAAAATATAGTTAAGAAAGAGAAGGGATTTCACCTCTGACCAATATTAATAACAAAGATATCAAAGCAGGAAAGATGATGATATTGCTTTCTTCTCTTTGCTTTTGTTCTGGATCAAATTAATCTGAATACCAGTCCAAAGAATATCTGAGGAATTTTTAACCCAAAGTCAGATAGTTGTCTAGTACAATAAACTACATACAATTTAACTCCAGATACAGGGAGTTAAAAAAAACAAACAAACAACTATTTCAGTCTGGAGCATACTCCTGGCACTTTATATGGTAGTTCTTTATCTAGGTATGGTAGATCATAACCTTGAACTGTAATTTTTTTTTATTTTAAAGAAGAAATAAAACAAGCATTTTTAAAATGAAGTAGAATAGGAAAAAATTATTGAACATGAAACTACAAATCTATTGTATACAACTTGCTATTTATTTTAATATGTATTTAAAAGGGGAACACGGTGCAATGAGAAATTTAAGGATGTAAAAGACCAAACTTTCTTCACTGATACAGATTTACCACTGCTAGGGAGCTTTTATGTCTTCCAAAGGTGACTCTGACCCAGGTGAATTTTTGGGTTTTGGGAAATATGACTGAACTGCATTGTTGGGGACTTTCCTGACATAGGTGTATTCCCTCTAGGAATACAAACCTCTGGGAAAGTGGCTAGTGGTGGGTTTTGTGTGTGTGTGTGTGTGTGTGTGTTTGTGTGTGTGTGCCCTTTTCTTTGCCCAGGTGTCTTGGATGCTGCGGCTACATTTGGAACATGCTTACAATGGATAAAGTTCAGTCTTCTGGAATTATTCCATGATTCTGAGCACTTTTAAAAATATTTATTTTTAATTTATGGAATAAAACAAGCATTTGCATAATATAGTATAAAAAGATGATTGTACATTGAACTATAAAACTATGATGTAGAACTTGCTATTCCTTTTAAATATACAATAAAGTTATCATGTAATTTTTTTTATCTTTTTAATTTTTTTCTTCCCCTCACTTTCACCCTAGAGATAGCTACCATTACACACACATACACGATCATATGTAAAGCCATTCTATACATATTTCTATTTATCTCTTTACCTATAGTATTTATTTATCTTTCTGTGGATGCAGATACTGTCCTCCTTTGTATGTCCTTTGTAGTTAATTTGGATATTTGTAAGAGTCAAAATGACTTACTCTCTCAAAGTTGTTCTTAAAATGATATCGTTGTTATTGTATACAATATACTCTTGATTCTACTCATTTTGTTCTTCACTATTTTGTGTAAGGCTAGTCATGTTTTTCTAACATCATTGAGCTCATCATTTCCTATAGCACAGTTGTATTCCATCACATCAAAGGAGTTGTGATATAGTCTAATATGCCATCAATCTGAAACCCTGCACCTTAAAGTTTAGGGATGGCTGAAGAGCTTCAAGTATACTAGCACCCATTTCTGCAATAGCATTAGAGGCTACTTCCTCCCCTTCTTGTCTCTACCAGCCAAAAGCTTTAATAGTGATGGATGACCTACAGGGGGCTTCGATCAGCTCATGATTAGTTTTCAAAAATGAAGGCTTGGCAGAAAGTTCAGCTTGCAGGCTGGACTTTTGGCACCAGCTTACTAGCTCCTGTCCCTAAATTTCAAATGAATGTTGGCTTCCCCTTGACTTTCTCATTGCTCTTTTTAAAAGTAACAAGCACCTACTTTGTAGTCATAGGATTATTTTCCCCAGTTATTTACTTTCAAAATATCATTATATGAGTGGTCATCAAAAAGTGGAAGAAACAAAGGCAGAAACATGATTGATTACAGTCACATACACACAAACACACCTTGCAGGTTCACTTAAAACTTGTTTACTAGACATTTCACTATAACATTTAATGGATTAAATCTTTTTCTATTCAGAGAAGAGCCACTTGGATGTGGTTGGGAGTGAAGGGGGATGATTTCAAATGGAATTACTGTGGCCCTACCACACTTAACTCTAGTCAAGAGTCTAGAGAATTTGGCAACTTCCTTGAATTAAATCTGAGACTGTGAAGCTATATTTCTTTCACCTACCCACTATGGTTTTGGTTTAGAATTATAGATTTTCTTTAGCATAGTCTAGAGGTAAAATATTCTTCCAATGACATAGAGTGGAATTATTTTTCCTACTGAATTCAGTGTGATTCTGAGAGAAAAAGGAACAATGCAGAAGGGAGAAAAATTAAGAGAACCATAGGAATACAGGATTTTCTTACTTTGAAAAGAAAAGCAAAAAGAGTAGAGTTAGGGCTTGATTCAATAGCTAAGGAGCAAATCTGTCAGAGAACTCCCAGCATGTGGAATGATGCCAGTATAGCTTAATGTACAGTGGATTTCCCTAGAGTTTCATATGTTAATGGGGGTCCTACAGTCATGAAATCATGACTCACAGATATTAGAGTCTGGTTATGGCTAATGTACTTTTCCTCTGATAAGATCAATTCTTTTTAACATCACTGTCACCTCCTTGTTGAACATGTTTGTCTGCTTAGTCAAGAGCTAACTAAATATTATACATTATACCAATTTCAACACTTCCAAAGGTCATGATTTCACCAGTATGGGTAATCCTCTTCCAACACAGATGCCAATCCTGCCATGCTTTAGGAGATGATTTTATGAATTGAAAGGGTGAAAATAATTTGGCATCTTGGTGGGTTTTGAGCGGATAGTCCACAACTGACATTGCTCTCAAACCTTTCCAACAACGTAGGGCCAATCAAAGCTTGTATTTCACTGGCATGACCAGTGTTAACACACACACACACACGCGCGCGCGCACGCACGCACACATGCACACACGCACACACGCATGCACACACAATTACAATGACTAAACCTGATTTTAAATAATATATAAGAAAATGCTTTTCACTCTGTTTTTTTGTAGATGTGCAGTACAATAGGTATGAGATATTACATAAAATGTTAGACCATCAAAGTGTTCGTTTGTTTTAAGTTTTTTTTCTTTTATTTTCTTCTTCGTTATAAGGGTTAGTGTTTCTCTCTCTCTCTCTCTTTCTCTCTCATATTTGGAAATGGAAGTGACATAAAAACCATTAGGATATTGATAAAAATAAACGTTCATATAGCCACACTCATGACTTTGAAACTGATGCCATTTTTTTAATGAATATACATCCTGCCAATATCACTTTATTTCACACCATATTCATGTATATGAGGGAAACTATATAGGAAATTAAGTTTTCATTTCCCCTCAACCTCTCAAATTTTTGCCTTCCGAAAAATTTATCTGCAAGTCATCAATTTTTTTTTCCTTGAGAAGGAAGAGGTATTTCAAAAATGCAGGTTTGAATCCTCAACCAGCTATTTCATAACCATGAGAAAGTCACTTAGCTTCTCTAGAGCCTAATTTTCTAATCTGCTTAAAAATGAGGATCTTGACTAGGTGACTTTGTTTTACATTTTTTATATTTATTTTTATTTAATATATTTAGTTTTCAGCATTGATTTTCACAAGAGTTTAAATTACAAATTTTTTCTCCATTTCTACCCCCCCCCACTCCAAGATGGCATATATCCTGGTTGCCCTGTTCTCCAGTCAGCCCTCCCTTCTGCCACCACACTCCCCTCCCATCCCCTTTTCCCTTCCTTTCTTGCAGGGCAAGATGAATTTCTACACCCCATTGCCTGTGTATCTTATTTTCTAGTTGCATGCAAAAACATTTTTGTTTTTGTTTTTGAACATCTATTTTTTAAAACTTTGAGTTCCAAATTCTCTCCCCTCTTCCCTTCCCACCCACCCTCCCTAAGAAGTCAAGCAATTCAACATGGGCCACATGTGTATCATTATGTATAACCCTTCCACAATACTCATGTTGTGAAAGACTAACTAAATTTTCCTTCATCCTAACCTATCCCCCTTTATTCAATTTTCT
>CM053623.1:298093385-298154327 GCA_028646595.1 Phalanger gymnotis | reverse complement strand
AGATCGAAGGGCTTAGAATACAATATTCCAGAGGTCAATGGAGCTAGGATTAAAACCAAGAATCACCTCCCCAGCAAAACTGAGTATCATGCTCCAAGGCAAAATATGGATTTTCAATAAAATAGAGGACTTTCAAGCTTTCTCAGTGAAAAGATCAGAGGTGAATAGAAAATTTGACTTTCAAACACAAGAATCCAGAGAAGCATGAAAAGGTAATCAAGAAAAAGAACAAGAAAAAGAAATTGCAAGGGACTTACTAAAGTTGAACTGTTTATATTCCTACATGGAAAGATGATGTGTATGATTCATGAGACCTCAGTATTAAGGTAGCTGAAGGGAATATGCATATATATGTTTATGTATATATATGTATATGTTAGTGTGTATGTATGTATATATGTATGTGTATATATACATATATATACATATATATGTATGTATATATACACATATATACATACATATATATATATATACATACAGAGAGAGACAGAGAGACAGAGAGAGAGGGAGAGAGTGGGCACAGGGTGAGTTGAGGACAAAGGGAAGATATGTAAAAGAAATAAAATCAAATTAAGGGACGAGAGAGGAATATATTGAGAGAGGGAGATAGGGAGAGATAGAATGGGGCAAATTATCTCGCAAAGAAGTGGGAAGAAAAAGCAGATCTGTAGGAAGAGAAGAGAAGGCAGGTGAGGGGGAATGAGTGAATCTTGCTCTCATCAGATCTGACCTGAGGAGGGAATACCATACATACGCAGTTGGGTATCTTAACCCACAGGAAAGAAGGAGGAAGAAGATAAAAAAAGGGGGTATGATAGAAGGGAGGGCAGATGGGGGTGGAGGTAGTAAAAAACAAACACTTTTGAAAAAGGACAGGGTAAAGGGAGAAAATTCAATAAAGGGGGATTGGTTAGGAAGAAGCAATGTATGGTTAGTCTTTCACAACATGAGTATTGTGGAAGGGTTATACATAATGATGCACATGTGGCCCATGTTGAGTTGCTTGACTTCTTAGGGAGGGAGGGTGGGTGGTAAGGGAAGAGGGGAGAGAATTTGGAACTCAAAGTTTTAAAAACATATGTTCAAAAACAAAAAAAAGTTTTTTGCATGAAACTAGAAAATAAGATACGCAGGCAATGGGGCGTAGAAATTCATTTTGCCCTACAAGAAAGGAAGGGAAAAGGGGATGGGAGGGAAGTGGGGTGACAGAACGGAGGGAATACTGGGGAACAGGTCAACCATAATATATGCCATCTTGGAGTGGGGGGAGGGTAGAAATGGGGAGCAAATTTGTAATTCAAACTCTTGTGAAAATCAATGCTGAAAACTTAATATATTAAATAATATAGAAAGAACATCCAGGAAGTCATACTTAGTCTCCATCCTAACTGAAGAACACTATAAGGTATGATATTCAAATGCTGGCAGAGGTGGTATCTTATCAAATTCATCCTAAGGAACTTTATAGACCAAGAGTGAATTGGAACTTAGTCTTTCAAATTTGATGAACACAATACTGTGATACATGCAGGTTGACTCTCAAAATGTCCTCAAGACAATGTGGTTTAGTGATAAGAGTAGTATATTTGAAATAAGAAAACTTGTGTTCAAAATCTGCTTCCAGCCCTTAATGCTTGAGGAGCCTTAAACAAGCTATCTGCAAAATGGAAATAATAGCAAAGAACAGAATGAAGATTGCAAATAAAGCTGTGAATTTGTATTGTGTAATTTTTAAGAGTATATGTTAAATTTGACATGACAGTAACAAAACTGTCTTGCTCTTCTATGTTCCCTTCGAACCTCCCTTAATGCTCATTTCTGTGTATTTTTTAATAGCTCCTTGATCCTCTTTTCTTTCTTCTTTTTTGTGTTTCTAGTCATCCCACTTCCATCCCCTCTATTCAATTAAAAGTCCTTCCTTGTAAAAAGTAAGTAGTGTCAAGTAATTGTCACTGTGTCAACCACATGTTGGTCTTCTTGGCTGAAAATCTATGTGTACCTCCTGTCTACCATGTCTCTGACAAGAAGTATGAAACAAGCTTCATCATCAGTTTTCTGGAGTCAGGATTGGCCATTTCATTTATCAGAGTTCTTCATTTATTCTGTGATGTTTTCCTTTACATTGTTTTAGTTGCTGCATTTGCTCATTTCAATTGTTTCCCTGATTCTGATAACTTTACTCTGCATAAGTTCATATAAGTCTTTTCAAGTTTCTCAGAATCACTTTTGCCATTTCTTAACTTGAGTCATACACCATAATTAATTCATCCACTCTGAAACTGATGGATATCAAATTTGTTGACAATTAATTGATATAATAAAAAATATTGCTATAAATGTTTTTATGCACATTAGTCCTTTCCTGAAGTATTTGACATTTTGGAATAGTGGTACCACTGAATAAAAGATTTTGCACAGTTAACTGCTTTTCATACAGCATCAATTCACAGATTCACCATATGTTCACTATATGCCCACAGTCCCTGTCAAAATGTAATTTTCCCTTTCAGATGATCTTTGCCAACATGATGGTCTGAGGTGGAACCTCACAGCTGTTTGCATTTGTATTTTTCTTATTATTAGTTTCTTAGGATCCTTTCTATGGCTCTCAGCTTGAACTTCTTTGGAAAATAACCTGTTCATATCTATTGAACATTACCTGTTGGCGCATGGGCCTGTTATACATCTGCACTAATTTCCTGTATACTTTAGATATCAGAACTTTATCAGAAAAAACATGCTGAAAATATATTTTTTACCAGGTCAAATTGTTTTCTTTCTATTCCCAATTGAAATAAATTTGTGACAAACCTGTTTAATTTTATGCAATCAAATTTATGCATATCATTTTTCATAATCAACTTTGATTGATCAAGAACTCTCCTTGATTCATGGTTACAAAACTTTTTTAATTTGTTTATGAAATTACCTTTTCCATTTAGGCTATGTAATGTTTATTGCAACATATTATATGAGATGCTGATCTAAATCTAATTTCTGCCAAATTGCTTTCTGGAATATTGTGCTACAATTTTTGATTGGTTCTGGGTTTTGTTCTACTGATCCGAACTGGTTCTATGGAACGGCTTTATAATTGCCTTTGGTGGTAGCAGATAAAACCTCTGATTACTGATTTTTACTGTACTTTGAGATCTGATGCTATTAGTGTCTCTTCCTTCCCAAATTGTTTCCACTGGAGCATGCTGCTTCATTTGAGATTTATACTAATGCTGTGAGATTATGTGATAAGTTCCTCCCTCCTCTTTTTTTAAAGGAAACTGGACTTCTAGAGGTCAAATTATTAGTAAGTGTTTAAGGTCAGACTTGGACTCAGTTCTTTCTGACTTCAAATTCAGCCTTCTATCTATGTTGCCATATTGTCTCACCTGCTATTTACATAGTAATCAGAGGAGCCTAGAAAAAATACCAAGGGTCCTTGAATCCTCTATCTCCACATCTGCCCTGCTGATAAGAAGCTGAAATAGACAAAGGATTCTGTAGGTTTCATCATCCTCCTATCCCTAGAACTAAATGTGAAGCCCTGAAAATAGGAACACAAGTGGTCAGCAACTCTATCCTCCCATCTTACTCTGAAACAATTCTACTTCAGTTTTTGCTTGAATAAGAAACCATTGCCCTAAATGCAAAACAACATTTAGGACCAACCTAATGTTAGCCTACCAAACACCTATAAATTAAAAAAAAATAAAGATTGATTATGCAGACCAGAATTCATGTTTGAAAGATCTGAGATAACAGACTGTGGTTTTTCATCTAACTCAAGGGATTTTCAGTGACTTGCTTTTACATAAAATCAGAATATAAAACTGTAATTTCATTGCCTATATGGAGGCATAAGAAGAAATAAGATCTTTAAAAAAATCTGTATTTTACTAGACTTCCTCAGTGTTCATGAAAAAGTGGCCACTTACGTGGTCACCTTTGAAGTTATCAAAGTTGATGATATGTGAACATGGGAAAACTTCGATTTTTTTTAAGCAATAAATCTTCTGTGTAGAATGAACTAGGAAGAAAAGTGATTTCAATGGAATTGCTCAAAAGAATGGAAGTAAGAAACAATGATGTTTACTTCCCAAGATACTTGTTGCTTTATTTTTATAATTAAAATTTTCATGGTTTATGAGTTTAATTAATAAGTCATAATGAGGCAGTTTGCAAATAAGGTCTAATTATCACATAGAAAGATACTGCAAAATAATACCACTTGGTGCTTGAATAAATCAGATTCTTCTAGTATCTAAGCTACTCCATGCTACCAAGAAAAGTTTCTTGAAAATAACATTCCTTTTTTAAAGTGCTAGAGGTATGCAGTATAGTTTGATGAAAAAGTACTGAATGTCTGTCAGAAGACTTACATTCTGCTTCTGATTACCTGCAATGATCCCCTCAAAGATCTTAGGCTCTTTGATAACTCAGTTTCCTGGTCAACAAGTATTTATCTCAGGTGGTGAAGATCATAAAATCCTAATTACCTAAGAACTGGGAGGGTCCTTAGAAGAAATCTAGTCTAATATTTCATCTAATAATCAATTATTTCTTTTGGGATGGTCATGAAACTCCTTACTGCAAGAATACTTCTCATAGGGAGTCCACAGCTTTGTAATGTACTCCATTTGCTGTTGGAAAACTCTAACTTTTAGAAAGTTCTTATTTATACAGATCAAAATTTACTTACATTTAATTTAACAAACATTAAAGGCCCACTAGAACCACATGCTATACTTGGTGCTGGGGACAAAAAGATGAGGAAATCAATTAAATATTTATTAAGCACAGCCAGACATTGTGCTAGGCACTGGAGATACAAAGATAAAAATGACATAGTCCCTTCCCTCTAGGAGTTTATATTTGAATGGGGAAGAAAACATCTCCATCTGTACGTAGATATATACATAAGAAGCAGGAAGAAGGTAGCCTTGGAAGAGGAATAAAGGAGATGGACTATAGCTAGGCAGGATAAAAGGTCACAGGAAATAGTTTATAGGAATGAGAAGATCTAAAAATATTTGGAACAGAGTCAGAGAAGAGGGATAGATTGAAGCTGCTAAAGAAGAAAGATAACTTATGGACAAAGGTCCTGAAGAAGGTTGAGGGAAATAAGATCGAGTGCCAATTAAGCTTAACGAAGTATTAGGACAACTCTTCTGTGATCCGAGGAAAGGAGGAGCGAGTGGGCGTTGATGCCTAGAATGGGAGGGAGAATGAATGTATTCAAGTCAGATGGACTTAATCTTCTCAGTAAAGGAATGGACTGATTTATATGCTCTAAGTGTTTGTGTTGCTTTTATGTGTGTGTGGGTTTGCCATGTGGGGTCGTGGAGAAGAAAAATTTTGGAAGAAGTGCTGTGGGGAATGAGGTAGGTAGGTAGATAAGCCCTATTTTTGCTTATCTGATTGTAAACTCTTCAAGGCAGGAAGTATGCCTCATTTCATCTCTGTATCTTTGCATCTAGCATGACAAATTGTACACAATGGGAACCGAATTCATGTTTATTTATCTGAACTGACTATCTGAATTGAGCAATGTTTCTTGATTTTAGTTGACCTGAACTGAATGCATCCTCTCAAGGTTCTCAATTTCAAATCTGTGAGTACTACTCAGGTTGCTTGATGCACAAAGATTTATATTAGTAATCTGATCTACATGCTTAAGGAGAGAGACGAAAATTACAAATGACAGATGTCTTCTGCCCTATGTCAAGTCAGATTAAATCCAGGCAGTTTTGATGAAAGGCATATTTAAGCATGACTGATGAGGTCTTATTCTTGACCCATCATAGTGTTTATTTGAACTAGTAAATACTTAGACCTTCTGATTGAGTTATGCAAGGAAGACTTCTAACATCCATTAACCCCCTGAAGCCCTGGTACATAGGTATAACAGACCAAACTTCTAGGCTTCCTTCAGAGAATCACAGAATTAAGAATTTCCAAGTCAGAGAGACCTCAGATGATACTAACTTCTACTTGAAAAGCAGTTGCCTCTATAATATTCCCAGCAGAGTTTCAGTCTCCATTTGAAGATATCCAGTGATGGAGAGCTCGTTCCCTTCTAAAATAACCCATTTATTTTTTCAATTCTTTAAGACAACTTGAATCATTTGGGTGCTTTTCCTTACCACTGAGCTCAAATCTACCTTTCTGCAGCTGCCACCCTTTGCTCCTACATCTATCTGTCCTCTGGCATCAGATAAAACAAGTTTAATTATTGTCCTATATAGCAATGAGTAGAAGTCAGCATGCTACAAATGACTCTCATGTCTCCCTGAAACCTTCCTTTTCATCCTTGGCCTAAAAATTTCTAGATCTTTTAATTAGTTCTTTTAATAATAATAAAAATAACAACATTTATACTGGACCTACTATGTGCCAGGCACTATGGTAAATGCTTTGCAAATATCTAATTTGATCCTCACAAAGCTATGGAAAGGTATGTTAATGTTTTTTATATTTGAAGAAACTGAGTCAAACATAAGTTAAGTGACTTGCTTAAGGTCACATATCTAGTAGGTATCTGAGACCAGATTCAAACTCAGGCCTTCCTGAATCGAGGCCCAGTATTCTATCCACTAAGCCACTTAGCTGCAAGCTACACACATATGTTTGCCTATATACTCTCTAACTTGTCTTCCTCCTTTCTAAAATGAAACCATCAGAAGAAAGCAAAATACTCAAGATGTGGACTGACCAGGAGAGAGTGCAAGGGATCCATTACCTTCCTTGGTCAGCCAACTGTGACCCTCTCAATGTTACCTAACCTAATGATAACCTTTTTGGCTACAGTGTACCAGTGTTTATTCAACTTTAGAATACAGCCTGCTAAAATCTCTTGGCCTTTTTTTACATGAACTCTATTATCCAACCATCCCACATCCTGTAATCAATAATGACATTTTTCAGCCCAAATGAAAAAAATTACATTTATCTTACTAATTGACATTTAATTAGATTTGGCCCATCATTCTAGTCTCTCATAATGTTTTTGGATCCTGACACCATTATAATCCATTTCATTTATCCATTCCAATTTTATATTATCTGTATTTTTGACAAAAGGTTTTTTTTCCTCTGTGCTTTCATCCATATCACTGATAAAAACCAGTAACTAACACAGGATAAAGCATTGATTCCTGATATATCTCTCCTTGACTGTGACCCATAATCATAACTATATTTGACATGGTTTACTATAAAATTCTCTTCATTCTGACCTTAAATTCTGCTTTTTACAAGTAAGGAAAGTCAGGATGACAGTGGTTTAGTGACTGGCTTGCTGAAGATAATACAAGTAGGAAGAAGTAGCACCCTAGTCTCTTTATCCCAAATCTAGGACTCTTTCCTCTTTCCACTGTATGTGACTTTTGAGTTAAAGCCCCTCACTTCACCCCACTAAAAGCCACAAGCAGAATTAAGTGTCATTTATAGTAAAGGACCATTATCTACTGAATTTGTATAGTCAGAGAACTAACATTTATTAAACTGTAGGAATACAAAGAAAGGCAAAACCCCCCAAAACAGAACAAAACAAAAAATCCCAACCCCAAACCAAAGCCAGCAACAACAAAACAGTCTTAGTTCTCAAAGAGTCCATGGTGTAATGGAGAAGACAATACACAAACAACTATGTACAAACAAGATGCTTACAGTATAAATTGGGGATATTCTCAGAGGGAAAGTACTAAGATTAAAGAGGCCTGGGAAAGGTTTCTTACAGAAAGTGGAACTTCTGCTTAGAATTGGTGAAGACAGGGAAAGTAGCAGGTAAAGATTAAGAGGGAGAGTATTCCAAATGTGAGGACAGATAGTGAAAATGTTAAGATTTGGAAGGTGGAGTGTTCTGTGAAAAGAATAGCAAGGAGACCAGGTGTATTACTATATCATAGAGAATGTAAGGCAACCAGAAAGAAAGGACGGGGACTAGATTATAAAGGGCTTTCAGTGGCAAATGGAAGATTTTGTATTGGACAGTAGAGGTGATATGGAGCCACTGGAGGTGACTGAATAGGGGGTGATATAATCAGAACTGAATTTTGGCAAGATTAAGTTGACAGCTGAGTAGAGAGTGGATTAGGGAAGATAAGGATACAGGACTGGGAAAGCAGATTTCAAATGGTTCAGCTGACAATAGATAGGATCCATGGATTGAAATGCTACAGGGAAAGTCAGTGCAGGACAGATGGAAGATGCTTAAGAATATCATTCTGAAGACAAAAAGGGGTAGCATTCCAATGATGAGGAAAATAGTTTACAGAGACTGATGTTGAGGCACAGGAAAAACACCAAACAAGAAAAAAAAACATCTGTGTAGAATTTGGAAGCAAAGTCAGGTAACAAGAAGATTAATTTAAGAATGTCACAGTCTTGTAAAAAGTGGGATAGGGTCTTAACCTGTAATTTCACCGATATAGGAAATTCCTGGGTAAGGAAGATTTCCCTCTATTAATGCCGGATGACACTTTTTCTGGAATTTATATTCTTAGACAGTTGGCCACAGCAATGAGAGGTTAAGTGAATCCCCAGAGTCACACAGCCACTGTTACAGCCAAATGTCCAAGACTATAAGTTGCTGACCTGCATGGACAGAGGAATCTCCTCAACAGAAGCTCTCTTCCCAATGAACTCATCAGTTAAATTCCTACACCCAAGCTTTTAATGACCAATTAAGGAAGCAGTATTTACCTACCATTATTTCTCTATTGGAAAGCATGTACGTGTGTCTGCCACTCTCTAAAAGACACATTGAATTTGGATCTGACAGGGACAAAGGAGCTACTGAGATTCAAACCCAGATCCACTGGTTCCAAAGCCAGTGTTCTTTTCATTGCATGATGCCACCTAAGACTATAGTAATGGAATAGGCTTGGGTGTCTGCTCAGGACTTGCAAGATTGTGAATACAATGCAGGTTGTAAGACTAGAGAGTAAGAGATGTTTATCAAATGACTTGGGTGATGCAGCTGCAGAATCAATTTGAGCTGCATAAAGTGCCTGACTGCCAATTTTAGTAATGTCAGAAGAATGAAAATGCTGATATGGGTAGCCACCCAGATGTTCACTACCCTGCTGATTAGCACATCAATATTCATTCTCTCTGATCTCTATTTGTTCTCGTGCTAACCCTATGGCTATGAATAACCAGCCTTCTTATTCTGCTCCATAAAGGTGTCTTCTAACCTGAGGATTGAAAGAAGTTCAAAAAATGTCCCATTGTCCCCCTTATACAACTGGATAGCTCATTCATGCTCACATGTGTTGTTGCAGTAGATGGCCACTAATTTTCCATCTGTATTGGGGATCCTTGAAGAGTTTGGCTTTTGTTTCCTTTGATTAATTCAGTGTATTTCATTGAGTGTTACTAGGTGTTAAGGCCCAGGCCCAAACCCCTATTACGTGCTAAGCCTATGTGGGTGTGGATTGGTAACTAAGGTGGGGCCCAAGGTGGGGCTAACTAAGGGAGGCCTGATTAGATCTTTGCTCCTAAGGTTGCCCCAAACCCCTAATTACTAGGTGCTAAACCTATGTGGGTGTGAAGCTTCCAGGGTCCTAAGGGGAGGTGCTAACTCCACAGCCAATCATAGCAGCCTAAGTTCTGATCATCCAGATGCCATTTGATGACATCTGAAACAGTATAAGAAGAGAAGACAGAACTATTTGCTCAGGGCTCTCACTCTTGTTGGCATGCTGATGTGGAGACTCTAGGCAGTTGTAGTTAAGAACCCTCCAGCTTGCCCGGATGTCTGGACTTGGTTTTCTCAGTAACTATGAATTGTATTTGGTCTGTTTGTAATTTGTTTGTATTTGCTCTGAAGTTCAGGGGGTGCTGGCTTTTTCCCCTGAACTAAGTGAATGATATTTGTATGCTGGCTTAAAATAAGCTTGTTAACCCCTTAACATTGCTTTCCTTAGTAAAGCAGATCAAAAGAACCTATGCTAGCAGCATTCTTGTTGTTGGGCTTGTGTTGGTTTTTCACAGCTGCTGCTAGCTGGATTGTTGAAACACCATCCAGCTGTAAATCTATGAGCTTATGATCAGAAATGGTGTCCCCCTCTATAATAAAGGATAATGACAAGAACAAGAATGCCAGAGATCAATGTTGAACTAGCTTACTTGAAAATGAGAAGCAAATTCAATAAAGCATGCCCAACCCTTCATAACTTAATTAGACCTAATCTTTATCAATTCAGAACTTCACGTGTTACCCTAGCTAAGCATTATTAGCTTTAATAACGCCATTTTAATAGTACTTGATAGAGTTTATAGAATCTAATAGCATAATCTTGAAGAAAGTTCAAAGGCCACCTATTCCAAAATCTTCATGTATTGATTGAAAACATGAACTCCTGAAAGGTATAATTATTTTCCCAAATTCACTCCCATAGTGAGTGGCAGAGGTAGGGTGTGAACCTCTAGGTCTTCTTGTTCTATAGCCGTTGTCTTTTCCACTTTGTGATGCCATTTTTTCAAGGTTCTTTTAGCATCTGGATTTTAGTAAATAAGAATTTTAAGGAAAGTGCAAATATTTCTAAAGAAATACACACTTAAAGGCTAATTCAATGTTAATGAGATGTTTTATGAAGGTGTAGTAGCAATTTAGATTTGAAGATCTTTCCCACCCATTAATAGACCATGTCACCTGCTTATGTCACAGAAAGCCTAAGTTCCATGTGGTGAGAGGAGCTTCTGGACAGGAAAAGAAAGTTATGTAACAGGAAATGCTGAGAGAGAGGGAGATGTTATGGCTACCAATGGCTGCTAATGGCTGCCTTTGTGATTGTTAGAACTGAACAGGCTGACCTAACTATACTGCGAGTTTGTTTTGGGGGAGACCCCAGAAGGGGGTCATAGAAGTTTTGGGGTGGCCAGGCTCCAGGCTGTGATATGGTGTTTTAAATCTTGCTGTTATGATAAAATGGGCTGACTAACTGTGGAAGCTGAACATTTGGTTATGTGATATGATTTTCTGGTGTCTGAATAGATACTTCTTCAACCTTCTTTATGGAGAGTCTCTCATACTTTGCAATACAGAACTACATAGGCATATTCACGATTATCATTGATGTTGTATTTATTGCCTTACTGTTACATAATTTGGCAGCTAGGAGGATGGAATCACAAGGTATAAGATCTCTATTTAGAGGTAGAGGAGCTTCAGAAGGAGAAATAATTATCCCAGGATGGGAGCATCTAACATATTGGTCCATTGCAAGGGAATGGTCTAAGGCCACTGGTCTTTGTGAGGATTGGAAGCAGAAGCTACAGAATGGAGGACCTAGGGATTTGGAGTGATGTCTCAGAGAAGTTACTGTTGAGCCAGGAATGGGGATCCCAAGAGCAATCTCTAGATAAGGCTGGGATTTTTACTCACAGCCTATAATATTGTATATGAACACAGAGACAGACTACTAGGAGAGAGAGCTCAGGTTCAGACAGTTCCTGAATGGTCTGATAATTCAAGTCAAAGTGCTTCTTCTATATCACAGCGAGATGGAGAAACTCAGGTGGTAGAACAGCAGGAAGCTAACAGCCTTGTTGTAAATTCACCTAGAAGGCAGAGGGAGCCAAGGAGGTCAAGAGTGCACCTCAGTTCAGTCGTGGTGGAGCCTAAGAGTCGGTCTCGTTACCATGGTAACAGGGGCAGGGAATCTAAACAGGAGCATACCATGTCAGAACCTCTGGCGGGAGAAAATACTTTATTGCATAGTATTTTTCACAGAGAGAGTGAGATAGTATGACACTAGACTTCTCAAAGAGAAGCGTGCTCCATAGAGTGGAGGACGCAGGAAACACAAGGTGATACTACTCACTTTAGGCTGGTTTTGGAGGATTTTACACAGCAGGAAATCACAGGTATTTAGAGTAGGTTCACCCAGAGAATGAGAGAGTAATTAATATCTTGGATGGTGATGAAGAGGCTACAGGAGTGTCTGTACATTCTGTAGATTGTATGAGATTCATAAGTATTAGTCAGAGGTCTTTTGTACAACAAGCTTTTAGTGCTTATCATTTGCAAAGAACTAATCAAGCAACCAATTCGTTGGCTTTGGCTGTGACAAGTTGTAAAGAGAAATATCCTGCTGATACTATGTTGCCAACTCCAGATAGACCCTGGTATTCAATAAGGGACTATATAAGAAAGTAAAAGGAGGAGGTGATGAAGACTGCTGTTATGTTGGAGAATGCTGAAGCTGATTATGAAACTCCCTTGGGAGTCTCTCATAGGAATTAGATGGTTAAGATGGCACTCCTCCCCATTTATAAACATGTGATTCTGACTCTGCTGATTGCAAAAGTAGGGAACCCTCTTTCAGAGGTACTGGATAAAATATCACAGTTGAGTGACTTAGGGGACTGGGAAATTAATAAATTTCCTCAGGAAAGAAGGGTATATAGCCAACGGAGTCAACGTCCAACAATTACAGTGACAAGGAGAGAAATGTTTACTGCTCTATTGAAAGCAGGGGTAGATTTTAGAAGAATAAATGGTATTCCAACTAATGAGTTATACAAAATGTACCAAGATAAGGGGTTTAATAGCAAACTGAATAGAGAAGTAAGAACTGCCCTACAAATCCTACAGATCTTGAACCCTTGTATCCAAGTGAGTCACACTTTCAAGGAGACTAGGGAATAGGCCAAGCCCCAGCTCAGATTAAAGAAACATACAGATAGGATTACAGACCCCATATTAATCTGACTATATATTGGAAGAATGGATCAAATACTGTAACTAGGGCATTGATAGACACTGGGGCAGAGGCCAGCTTGATTTATGGAAATCCTGACAAATTTAAGCATGGAACTCCAATTACCATCACAGGACTAGGAGGGACCAAAATATCAGCCAAACAAGTCAAACCGGTGATGAAAATTGGACAATTTCCTGAGAAAGAATATACTGTGGTCATTGTACCCATTCCTGAATACATCGTTGGAATAGATATACTGAAAGGCATGACTCTGAATTTGCTTGAGGGGAGATAATCAATTTGCAGTAAAGAAGATAGGAATTAGTACAGTTTTACTGGGAGAAGTAAAGATGGTCCCATCACTTTACCTGAACCTGCTAAAGTAATTACTTTAAGCAGGATCATGTGCCCAGTGGGCAAGATGAAATTGCCAATACTACAAAGGAATATGTAGAAGCAGGAGTGTTAGTCCCTACAATCACTTGTTGGAATAATCCTGTATGGCCAGTACAAAAGTCAGATGGAACATGGAGAATGACAGTGGCCTACAGACATTGAATAAAGTGACTCCTCCTTTGTACACTGCTGTTCCAGAAACTGTTACCTTAATAGGGTCCAAAAACATGACGGGACTTGGTACACAGTTATTGAGTTGGAAAATGCTTTCTTTATGATCCCAATAGATTCTAAACAATGGGACCAGTTTGCTTTCACATGGCAGAACCAACAATATACTTTTACCCGATTGCCACAAGGATATCTGAATAGTCCAACTATTTGTCATAGGATTGTGGCTGAACATTTGGATGAATTGAAGTTATGTGGTGTACAGCTTACCCACTATATGGATGATATTTTGATACAGGGAGAAAATGTAAAAGAAGTGGGGAAGAGTTTGATGCTTTTAACTGAGCATATGAAAAGCAATGGATCCTTGCAAAGATTTAAGGACTAGCTCAAACTGTAAGGGTTTTGGGTATACAATGGATTAAAAGACTGTGAGAAATTCTCCCACAAGCTTGACAGAAGATTCAAGATTTTCCTGTTCCCACCAATAAGAAAGAGACCCAAAAGTTCATAGGACTGTTTGGATATTGGCGACATCACATTCCACATCTTGGTCAAATTTTGAAACCCTTATATAAAGTTACTAGAAAAAAATATGAATTTGAATGGGTACTTAAACAGAGTAAAGCTTTTGAAGAATATAAAGCTTCTATACAATTGGCTCTGGATTAATGGCCTATGCAAAGTGGACCAGTGGAATTACAAGTGACTGTACAAGATGAATTTGCAAACTGGAGTTTATGGCAGAAACAACAAAGCTGAAATGTACCCTTAGGATTTTGGTCAAGGAAACTACCTTCATCTGGATTACAATATATACCTTTTGAAAAGCAGTTGTTAGGCTTTGGTAGAGACTGAACAACTGACTCTGGGTCATGAAGTGATATTAAGGCCTGGAACCCCATTATGACTTGAGTAATGAGTACCCCAGCATCTCACAGGATTAGACATGAACAAGAGGCTAGCATGATTAAATTGAAATGGTGTATTCAGAATAGATCAAAAACAGGCAAAAGTGGAGTTTCTGCTCTATATGAATCTATCTCAAGCATCAACATTGGTGGAAATAACAAAACCCCTGAATTAAGGCAACAGTTGGTACAATCCTTGGTAAAATGGAATGACAGATATGATGGACAAACTGAAGAACAGAAGAAATATGCATGGTTTATTGATGGGACAGCAAAATATTTGGACCATAAAAGACATTGGAAAGCAGTAGCCTATAACCCATGTACTAAGAGAACTTTGGAAAGTACTAGGATAGGTGGAAGTAGTCAATATGCTGAATGTATGGCAGTACATCAAGCTGTTAAAACAGAGAAAGGAGGACAGTGTCATGTATTCATTGATTCATGGGCAGTAACTAATGGGTTAACTACATGGATGCCAATGTGGAAAAATCAAAATTGGTAAATTCATGGTAAACAGGTTTGGGGCAAAGAAATATGGGGAGATATATGGGGCATGTCTTTGGATATTAACTTGTCAGTTTTTCATGTAGACGCTCACAAGCCTCTCACTACGCCAGTGCGTGAGTACAATGCATGTGCCGATTGACTAGCAAAGATTGCTACTGAACATATTGTCCCTACTCTGACACAAACTGATGACCCAGTACTAGCAAAATGGTTCCACCAAATGGCTGGACATTTAGGGGTCCAAACCATACACTGGTGGGCACAAGATCAAGGTATTAGTATCTGTTATTTATTGTAAAAGCAAGTAACAGAGGAATGTCATATAAGTCAATTGGAAAAGGAATAAACTGTTCCTTGGATAGTAACTGGAGAAATAGTAAGGGTAAAATTTCCAGCCCAGATACGGCAGATAGATTTCATTGGACCACTACCCCAAGATAAAGGATGTAAATTTATATGTATTTGTGTTGACACCTATTCAGGTGTACTAGTGTCTTGTCCTTATAAGAATGCAACACAGAAAACACCTGTAAAACTCTTGATATTGTAAGTCTATTTTATGAAACCCAATGTAGATTCAAAGTGACAATGGGTTTCATTTTAAAGGTAATGAGATAAAGAGGTATTGTGTATTGAACAATATAGACTGGATATATCATATTCCATATTATCCACAAGCATCTGAATTGAGAGAAAGAATGAATGGATTGTTGAAAGAACAGTTAAGAAAGTTAAGTTCTAACAATTGGTATCTATGTTAGAAAGATAATTTGTTCACTGCTTTCTGTAATTTGAATAATTGACCATTAGGAGGAAGTACCACTCCAGCAAGAATGATGACCCCAAATCCGTAAATTAGAAAACCACAAACACATAAGATCCAAAATATTGAGTATTGGACTGTGAGGGAAGATGTCCCACCACTGTATCCAGGAATACCTGGTTCAGCAGGATATGATTTACACTGTTTAGAGAACTTTTGGCTGGATAGAAAAGAGATAAGAAAAATATCTACTGGGATATGTATGAGAATCTCTAAGACTCATTTTGGATTATTACCTAAACCAGGATTAGCAGCTCAAGGAATACACGTATTAGTGGAGCGATAGATTCTAGTTATCAAGGAGAAATTATTCTGACACTCCAGAATTTAAGTGAAGAACCAATATAGTTGTGTAAAAATGATAGAATAGTTCAACTGATTATATTCCTTGTGAAACAATACCCCTGGTGGAAACTGACCCTCCTTCCAAAATAACTATCAGAGGAAAGGAAGGATTTGGTTCTACTGATATAATAAAATTGGGAGCTAAATTCTGGGTAAAACAGAAGCCAGACGATGTTCCAAAGGCTGCAGAAATTATAGCACGTAGGAAAGACAATATTGTAACAGTAGTGTACCCAGGAGAAAATGATTATGAAACTGTATCTTTGACTCATGTTTTCTATTGTGAATGAGGCTATGATAGTCTCTTTATTTCTTTTTGGACTTTTGTCTCTTAAATTTCTTTGTGAGATTTGTTTCCTGCAGGATTAGTACCATCCACCTGCAGATGCCTGATCACTTAAGCACTGATGTGTTTAGATGTCACTTCTGGACCTGTCCACTACTGTGATGTGTCATCTCTGGACCTGGCATCAACTGAATTCCAGAAGCCAGCTTGCCAAAAGAACTGAACTCTCAAATAAGACTCAATCTCTTGGGGCAGGGACAGGTCTACATTCAATTTCAGCAGGAAGAAGCTTTGGAGGATGAGACCTTCACCCTTTACCCCAAGATTTTGAGCCCCATTCATTCGAGGGGGGAATGATGACATTGTTTTGTATGCTTATTTTGTGTTATCCCTGTTATATTGTTGTCTAAAGTTCTGTTGACACCAGAATTCCCATTGTCCTATGTAATGTATAAGAAAGATCTTGAGGCTGAATGTAGTAGCAATTTAGATTTGAAGATCTTTCCTACCCATTAATAGGCCATGTGATCTGCTTATGTCTCAATGTGGTAGGAGGAGCTTCTGGACAGGAAAAGAAAGTTATGTCATGGGAAATGCTAAGAGAGAGGGAAATGTTATGGTTACCAACGGCTGCGAATGGCCACCCTCATGATTATTAGAACTGAACAGGCTGACCTAGCTGTACTGTGAGTTTGTTTTAGGGAAGACCCCAGAAGGGGGTCATAGAAGTTTTGGGATGGCCAGGCTCCAGGCTATGATATGGTGTTTTAAGTTCCTTGCTGTTGTGATAAAGTGGGCTGACTGACTGTGGGAGCTGGACATTTGGTTATGGGATATGATTTTCTGGTGTCTGAATAAATGGTATACTTCTTTGAGCTTCTTTATGGACAGTCTCTCATACTTGGTGATACAGAACTACATAGGCATATTCACTATTATCGCTGATGTTGTATTTATTGCCTTACTGTTACAGATGGAGAGTAGTTTGGGATCAATGAAAGTGCTACACAATTTCCCAAACTAGAGTGTGGAATAAACATCTGTATAGAACCTACTATGTTCTAGGCACATAATATATAATAGATCAATGGATGGATAGATAAATGGACAGACAAATACATGATACATAACTACATAAATAGGTAAGTAGATAGATGGATAGATAGATATCTAGATGGATGGATAGATAAATAGATCTATCTAAAAGAGTCTAAAAGTCTAAAAGAACAGCAACAACTGGGAGACTTGATCCCAATAGTCATCTTATTGGTACAGGAATTTTGACTTTCTTTCTTTCTGCCCTGGGATGTTTTACCTCTCCTTAGACAGCCTGGTCCTCTCCCTACTCTCTACTTCTGGGGTTCATCATATTGGCGACTAATTGGTTTAGCCAAATGCAGCTCAGAATTCTGGAGCTCAAGAAATCTGCCAACCTTACCTTCTCCTGCAAGAGGAATTATAAGCATGTACTGCCAAGTGCACTTGACTCAGTGAGTTTAAGGGAGTATACTAAGGAGCCTCCAAGGGAAATATCAATTCATTCACTATTTTAAAAGATCTTACATTTAAACACCCCAAATTAAGTGAATGTTTTAGGTCATCTAGAATTGTGATTCTTAACACAAAACAAATACTATCCCCAGAATAGTTAAGGGAACCTTGTATAGTTCAGTTTGTAGGTTAAGAATCTATATTGTATAGCAAGGAAATCTTAACCAAATCTATATACACGTAGCTAAACTATCTCCTTAATTCAATTCACTTAACATAAATGAAGTAATCAGGTTCTCACAGACATGTTTGTTTATAGACTTTGTTAGACAGAGTACCCTTCATCTAGGCCCAAGGCAATCAATTTTTTCTAACTGGTTTCTAGCTTTTACCTAGGTTATAGGTTGAAACTTTTTACCCTATAGCCATGTGAAGTCTGATATTGAGGTTTGGCTCTCTTCTTTGATTCTCCCCTTTTTCTTTACTTAAAGAAATCTATTCCTAACAGCTGTTCTGTTCCTAAGTTGCTTTTTTTTTATAATGTGTGAAACTCCCTATTTCTTCCCCCCTCATTGCTCCTATCAGTTACTTTAATCTGCTCTGAGGTTTCCTCTCCAATTTGGACCAAATCATCACTTTTTGTGGCCTCCTTTTTTTCAACTACCTTCCTTCTTATCACCCTAACAGCCAGTTTGTATTGACATCACCTGTTCATGAATAAATGACCTGGACAAGCTAATGAAGGATGGAAGAATGAAGCAAGCATTCATTAAGCACCTAGTATGTGCCAGCCACTGTGCCAAGTGTTTTACACATATTTCATTTGATCCTCACAACAACCTTGAGAGTTGATGTTATGATTCTCATTTTACAGTTAAAGAAGCTGAGGCAGACAGAGGTTAACCGATTTGGGCCACATAGTAAGTGTCTGAGGCAGAATTAGATATCAGGGCTTGCTAGCTCCACACTTAACATTGTAGCCACTGTACCTCCTAGCTGCCTCTATCATCTAATACAGCATTATTATTTGTATCCCTGCCTTTCTGTTTGGTCATTTTTTTCATTTCCTGGGAGATGAGGGTATAACAATATGTAATATAAGTTGTGGAGAGACATATTTCACTTTGATGCTTTTTGATGCTGCTTTTCCATCATGATGCCATAATAAACCATTTAAAAATATACTGAAAAGTATCATTGTTGCAGGTAGCCATAATTACTAACTTCTGGAATTTGGTGTCCCACTACACTTCAGATTTATGCAAAGCACATTGTATAAGTTATTTCACTTGATCCTCACAATGACCTTGTGAAGCAGATTTTATTATTATAATTACGATTATGATTATTCCTATTTTCCAGGTGAAGAAGTTGGAGAAGACAAATATTAAGTGACTACCTAGTAAGTGTCTGAGACAGGATTTGAATGAAATCAAGTCTTTCTGATTCCCTGGAGAGAATTATCCATTGTGTCACCTAGCTGCCTAATTATATGCTTTGTTTTATGTAGAACCTTTGCCTTCACTCAATCCATGTTACCTACTTGTATTTTGACCAACTTTTTGTAGAGGGGTAGAGAAGAGTAAAGGATGAGCTTAATTTCATCAACCAAATAGTATATACTAAACATCATTATTTACTTATTCAAGCATTACCACATTTCTGTTCTTTAAGTTTCAAAAAAATCTTTTTCATATCATGGTGAAATCACCATAATTCTTCCTTTAGAACATTTAAATCATATATTCAAAGAAATGGAATGGAGACAATGTTTGTTAAACTGGTAAATCACAATTTAGCTGAAGATGAAAATAATAATAAATCAGCTTTAATCTCCTTTGTAAATATTGCTTTCAGTAAAAAGGCATTCAAAGCTACATTCTCCAGTGATTTAGAGTGGTAATGAGCACCAAGCCTTAGCCCTCAATTTCCTCATAGTGCAGATTGTTGAGAAGTAATCAATTTTACCAGTAGGTCAAACTGATTCAGATCAGTAAAAAGTGATGTGTTCTGAAAACTTTGGACACCAGGGAGTCTGATCTAGTCTGTTATCTAAGGTAGTCTGGCACACTATTGCTAAAGTCCATTATGGCAGGTGGACTCAAACAATGAACATTTCTTAGTGACAGGATGGAAAAGAGGTTTGTTACTAGCTTCTCATTTCTAATTTCCAGCCAATCATATTGTCCTATGATGCTACGGAATTTGTAACTAATTACATTGTTTTCCAACAATGATGTACTGACCTTGCTATTTTCTCTAATCCCCAAAACTACAAAAGAGAGCTACCCCCTCATTTGGGGTCTTAGTTTTTCTGGGGAAGCTGAGCTTCTACTTATTGGTAAATTCCTGACATACTAATAAATTAATTGTGCTCAGAATTTTGTGCCTCAGTTTACCTTATTTTGACCATTACATAATTCTTCCCTTAGCACCTAGCTCAGGGTTTTGAATAAAAGAGATTTGTCAACACTTGTTAAATGAATGAATCTAACTCAACTTTATATAGTGAAGAAAACATAAAAATAATGCTAAGCAATATATATATTCATATATATGTAAATATGTGCTATGACTCAAATATGAATCTGTTCTAAATGAGATTTCCTTTGACTGCTTCCAAAAGGATCAGACAACTGGCCTGCTTATGTAGGTATAAATCTAAATTCCAGGTTTAGCTGAGAGTCATCTCTTGGGTAAATTATATATGTATATATATATATATATATATATATATATATATATATATATTTCAACATAATGTTAGTCTCATGTTATTTCCTTAAATCATTTTCCTAATATTACTATTTTATATATTTAATTATATTACATTAAAACTACTTCATGTTAGCTGCTTTCTCCCAACTTGTATTATCAGTGTTAATCTCCTGATTTGTCTTAAACTTTTTCTGTAAAAATCTCATTATTAGTTTCTATTGATCTCACAGGAGCACCTATTAACTAGTGATGGAATTAGCATTCCTAAAGCACATCTATAGGATTTATTTTATTTTCAGTTCCAAATTCTCCCCCTCCCTTACCCACTGAGAAGGAAAGAAATGTGATATCCATGTGGAGTCATGCAAAACACATCTCCACATTAGTCATGGTGTTAAAAAATGCTTCAAACTGCCCTTAGAGTAAATCAGTTCTCTGGATGGTGATGGAGAGCATTTTTCATTATGAGTCATTTAGAATTCTTGTGGATCATTGTATTGATTAGAGTTTCTAAGTTGTTCACAATTGATTATCCTTATAATATTGCTATTATGTGTGCATTGTTCTCTTGGTTCTGCTCACTTAACTTTGCATTGGTTCATATAAGTTTTTCCAGGTTTTTCTGAAACCATCCCCTTCATCGCTTCTTGCAAAACAATGGTGTTCTATCTGAATCAGCTTGTTCATCAACCTCCCAATTGATGCGTATCTTCTCACCCAGTTTCAATTCTTTGACACCACCAAAAAAGCTGCTATAGATATATGAGTCCTTTTCTTTTTTCTTTGATCTCTTTGGAGTATAAACATAGTTGTGGTTTTACTGGGTCAAAATGTATGCAGAGTTAGTTTTATAAGTCTTTGGACATAGTTCCAAATTGTTTTCCAGAATGTCCCAAATTGTTCTCTGAATCTCAGTTTCACCAATAGGGCATTAGTATATCTATATTCCCACATCTCCTTCAGTGTTTGTCATTTTCCTTTTCTGTCATTTTAGCTAGTCTGATAGGTATTAGAATTGTTTTACTTTCATTTCTCTAATTATTAGGGATTTGGAGCTTTTTACAACATGATTCATGCTAGCTTGGATTTCTTCCTCTGAAAACTGCCTGTTCATATCCTTTTCACATTTATCAATTGCCTGGCTATAGAGTTGATCATATTTGCATCCACTGAGAAATTGAAGTTGCAACACAATACCTAGCATATATAGACAAAATGCATTACTCTTACATTTCTGTCTCCATTTGTATTTGTTTCCCCAGGAGTATTTCATTACCATGCATTGCTATTGTTTTCCCGTGCCTAGTATGTGTTTTTCCTTTGCCTCTCTCTCTCTTTGTTTCCTAGTATTCTGCTTTTCTTTCATAACCATGTAAAATTTACCATTTAGCTAGAGGACATTGAGAAATCTGACCCATTTCATCCAGAATTAAGATTTATCTCTCATCTTGGATATATGGTAAGACAAAGTAGCAGGGACAGTTTTACAGATACAAATGATGGGGGAATACTCTTAGGAAGTAGTAAAACAAATGGAATATGTTTGTAAAACAATAAATCAATTCAAGTAAACAGTACAGGGCAAGTCTAACAGACTGAGAGCGAGAACAAACCGACCTAGAGGAATCATAGAAAGTAAGAGTTAGAGGGACCTAAAGAATCATCTGGTTCAACCCTTTTATTTTGCCAATGAGAAACCTGAGGTCTAGGAATATCAAATAACTTTTTAATAATGGGTCACTGACATTTATTGAGTATTCACTATGCATGGAGATCTATACTAGATTCTAGGATCAGAATCACAGGATCAAATGTTGAAAGTTGGAAAGGAACTCAAATGTCATGTAGTCAGTTCCCCACCTTTTACAGTAAAGGTAAGCAAGATCCAGGAAACTTTAATGATGCCCAGAGTCATGTAGATGGTAGTTATCAGAGGTGGAATTTGAACTCAGGTCCATTGACTCTAGGGTCATGATCTTTCCCTTATACAATGCTACTTTCCAATCTTAGACCGCTACTAACTCTTGGTTCTGTGCCTTGTTATCTATGTGACTTTGGTCAAGTCCTCTATGGACCTCAGTTTCCCCATCAGTAAAAGGAGAGACTTGAACTAAATAATCTCTTGTTCCTTTCTAAGCTTCAAACCTGTGATCCTATAATCTCATGTATATCAACTTTGTGTGGGCATGATAATTATTTAATTGCCATCAGCCATAGGAATTTCTCAAGCCCCTCCTGGTAACAGACAAGTATGTATTTAGTATGTCAGCCATGATATTCTTCTCCTTTCTTCTCCTCTTTCTTTTTCAGCTGAGCTCTAAATGGTTAGAGGAAATTGATAACATTTCAGCAGTGCCCGAAAGAGTAATAGTAACAGAATACTCTGTCTTCAGTAATCTCTTTTCCTGCCTAGGAACACTGACTCTTCCTTTGGGCCTGGGTCTCCCTCCCTTTCCCACTCCCACCCCACCTTTAACTTATGGAGGAATGGGAGTCTGCCCTGGGGCTGAGCTATACTGATGGATGGCTGAGTGTGTGAATACTCACCTAGCCCACCCCATCTAGGCAACCACCAGGTCATGCTTCAAAACCCAGCCAGCACTCTCCCTGGATACTACGTCTGCTTACTCTTGCTTATCTGTCCTTAATTATCTTGATTTACTTTACTTGTCTTGGAAACCATAGACAGTAGACTACCCTAGGAAGTCATAATCCCTATGATTATCCAGACCAAGATTCCTTTCCCAGCCCAACTCCACACCTTGTATTGTGCTCTCCTATTACAATGCAAACAACTAGATAACAACATACTTTTGCTTTTTTTACTCTCAGTACCTATCCAAGGCCTGACACATGGTAGGGACTTAACAAATGCTTATTTATCTATTAATTCATTACTTCAGACCCTTAGAAGATTTTTTTAGAGAACCAATAATGTAAAAAAAAATTAATAAATACCAGGCTTGCATCCATATCTTGTTACACATATTTGTCATGCATGTACTTTGCCTATAATTTTATATTGTAAACAGTTAATATGAAGATAAATTTATTTATATCTGTATATTATATAATATGTTTGTATTTATATAGTTACATAAATATTTATGTGTAGTTATAAATATATTTTATGTAGTGCATAATATATTTGTAAATTTATTATTTATATATCAATTTATAAATATGAAGTTAAATTTAACCTGTTTTAACATTTAATTTTGAACAGTTCTTAGTAGTGTGACCCTATGTAACTATGAATACACAATTGTTTACTTGTAAATGGGCACCTACACCTACTCTTTGTGCTGCTCAAATAAGATTGTTCAGTTCCTCCCACTTCTTTGCTTTACAGAGAAATTTAAGAAGTAAACATATTAATTTAGTCACCTCTCAGCATTAAATTTCTTGGAAAATAATTGAATTTTAGTGCTAGAAACCATGCAGCCCTGCCAAGACCTCAATTTACTGATAAATAAAAGAATGGCTTTCTTAAGCAGGTGAAGTGATATGTTCAAGACGATATTACTAGGGACAAAGCTTGATTTGGCCTCAGTTTCCTGATACCTAAAGTTCTTCATATGCTCCTGCTAAAATGGTTCTTTTGCTAAGTATGTCCCCTGGATATTCCCTGCAAGCTAGCTTAGTAAAAGCATATCTTGGGATTATTCATTTTTAGGACAATCAATATATGAATGATAAAAATGTCACCAACTGCCAGTATACCCCAATTATTTCAATTTCAAACAAAATTCTTGTCCACATAAACATATACTGTTTGTATAGATCAAGAGCTTAGTGTAGCATTTATAAACAAGACCCTTGAATACAAATACTGACATCTATCTTCAGATTTTTCTTGGTTCCTCGAGAGGCCAGAGTTCATTCATAACACAACTGTCTCTAGATTCCAATGTTATTTGGGAAAAGTTTCTATAACTTTTATCTCTAGCAGGAACTTCCAAAGCTGTTCTCATAAGAACAAAGATATTCTCATAAGGTGGAAACCATGGCATGCTGGGAAGTACAATTTAGCAGCTTTGAATGATGAACTTATGAAAGTATCCATACTCAGCAGCTCTCTATTACTCCTGAGTTGTCAACCATACAGGCAGGCAATTTAATTAAGTTTCATGGTGTTGATGATTGAGATAATAAGAAAAAAAAACATTTATAGTTATTATATTGAGCAATAGTCAGCAAATCTCAAAAGTGCTGACCTTCTGGAAATGAAGCATAAATATGATCAATGAGGGCCTGTACCTTTCCAACAAAATCATGCATCTGAGTAGTTCTCTAATTAGCTGATGAACCCAAGGTATTGGCAATTTAGAGCATAGTTTTTTAAATTGTGAAATACAAGTGATCTTCCTTTAAAACCTATTTGCTGAGTAATCTGTGCCCCACTTTAACATATGAATCTTCTCCCAGACTTTTTGAGAACTAGTTCTCAAACCTCAGTTTCCCTTTTGAAAGTCCCCACTCCATTGTTCCTAGGTCTGCTCTCTGGGGCCAAGCTGAGCAAGACCTCTCTTCTAGACAACAAACAACCATTCCTTTAGCTGACATTTATTAAGCCCTTATGATGTGCTAAGCTCTGGGGTACAAATGTTAAAACTAAGTTTTTGACTTTAAAAAGCTTCTATTACAATGGTGAAGACAACATATGCTAAGCTCTGGCATTATCTCACTCAAAGTGAGAAACTGAAAATCCTTAGCCTAAAAGTGCCAAGGTCTCCCACTGCATCCTAGGACACCTCCAATCATCCTGAAGAGTATATGGCCACTGGACCCAGATGGCTCTGGAGGAGAAAGTGAGGCTGGTGGCCTTGCACAGCCCTCCCTCACTCAAATCAAAGTCAACTGCAAGGCATGCCATTATTTCCCTGATGTTATGGTCCTCTTCAAAAATGAAGGACAAACACAAACAAGGAAGATGACATTTAGCAAAGACTTATGTGGGTTCAAAGATTTAATTTCACAAGTACAAGTTAGGGAAAGTATGAGAAGTTCGTGTGAAAATCATATAGGAGTCTAGTGGACTGCAAGCTCAATGAGAGACAATAATATACCATGGCATCCAGGAAAACTAGTGTGATCTCAAGCTTCATTTAAAAAAGTCAGAGTGCAGGATTAGAGGAGTGATGCTCCATTTATACTCTGTCTTGGTCAGACCATAGCTAGACTGTTGTTCATCTTAGGATGGTTTGATATCCTAATGAACGTCCAGAGAAAAGCAACCAGGAGGCTAAAAGACCTTGGCATCATAGTATACGAAGAGTGGCTAAAAGAATTGGGTACTATTTAACGTGGAGAAGAAGACACAAGGATCATAAGATAACTTTCTCCAAGTATTTGAAGAGTTGACATTCTTTTATTACTACTCTGCTTGGTCCCAGAGAACAAAATTAGAAACTATAGGTAGAAGTAACCAAAAGGAAAGACTCAATGTGAGGGGGAAAACAGAACAAAAAACCGATCTAAAAATTAAACACATACACAAGGCGAATGGGCTGCCTTGATGGGTGGCCCTCATTTGAGTTCTTAGGTAATGGCTTTATGGATGATCACTTCTAGGGGACATTATAGGAGAGATATTTGTTCTTGTTGTTCAGTCATGTCTGACTCTTGGTGACCACATTTGGGTTTTTCTTGGCAAAGATACTGGAGTGGTTAGCATTTCTTTTTTCACCTCATTGTACATATGAGGAAACTGAAGCAAACAAGGTTAAGTGATCTGCCCAGGGTCACATAGCCAGTAGGTGTCTGAGGTCAGATTTGAACTCAGAAAGATGAATATTCCTGACTTCAGGCATGATAGTCTATCTATTGCATGATCCTGCCCAGGTACTTGTTCAGGTATAGCCTGATTAGAGAGCTCTGGAAGTACTTTTGAACTCTGAGATTTTATAAGAATATTTTAAGGACCATTTAAACTTCTCTACATCAAAAATTTCTTGAATCTTACAGATTCTGCTTATAGTAGAATTACGATGGCTCTGGGCATTGTCCAATATCTCTCCTCTTTTTAACAGCAAAACTTCTAGACAAACAAACTCTTTACTCCCATTTCCTCCATTTTTTCTAATCTCACTTTTTCAACCCTTCCTACCTCTTTAGTCAACTGCATTTTTTCTCAAAACCACTATTTATCTTTTAATTTCTCAATTTTATGGCTTTTCCTCAATTCCCTACATTCTCCATCTTTCTGTAGCATGATAATCACCCTCTCATTTCAGACACTCGCTCAAAGTTTTCATGACACTTTTCTCCTGATTCTCCTCCTCCCTCTCTTAGTCTGTTTTTTAGTTTTCTATTTCTTTTTTTTTTTGGCTAGGACATCATGTCACGTCAACAAATTATGGATGTCCCTTAAGTCTCTCTCCTAATTCTGCTTTTTGCACTTTCTCACTTGTTAACTCACACGGTTTTATCATCCCATTGTAGGGGAATTCTAGATCTCTATATACCTACCCAACCCTAGTGTCCTGAACCCTAGTTGCTTATCTTCAGCTGCTTACTGGATATTTTAAATGGGGTTTTCCATAGGCATCTCAAACTCAAAATGTTAAAAATGGGCTCATCAGTTTGTTCCCAAATGTACTTATTTCTGTACTTTCCTGTTTCTCATGAGGGTACTACTACTTTTTTTCTCCAATCATCTAGATTAGCTACTTTTTCATTATCCTGGAATCTTCATTCTCCTTATCCCCATATATCCAATAGGGTACCAAACCTTTCTGTTTCTACTTCCATGATATTTCCCTCATCCATCTCTTTTCTCTACTCACACAGACACTGGCCTTGTTCCGTCCGTCCTCACTATAGATTTAATATAGACTATTGCTATAGCATTCTATTGAGTCTCTTTGCCTCAAGTCTCTTCCCTTCCAAATGATCTTCCACACAGCTGCCAAAATGATTTTCCTAAAATATAAATCTGACTATACTGTGCACCTACTCAATAAAATTCAATGGATCCTTGCCCTCTGGCTAGATTATAAAACCCTTTACAACCTAGCCCCTACCTAACTTTCCAAGCTTGTTATACATTACTCCTCTTCATACTCTATAGTTTAGCCTAAGTGATTTCCTTGCTATTCTTCACAAATACCATGTCTTTCTCAGAGTCGTCCTTCATGCCTGGAATGTTTTCCCACTTTACCTACACTTGTTACAATCCCTCATTTCCTTTAAAACTCAGCTTAAGCAGCACCTTCTTTATGAAGCCTTTCCTGATTCCCTCACCTTCTAGTTCCCCATGTCCCCTCCAGCAATTACTTTGCATATATTCTGCATATGCTTAATAAGTACAAGTTGCCACCCCTGATAGGATCTAAGTTCCTGGAGGGCACAGGCTTTTACTTTTGTCTTTGTTATTCCCAACACCTACAACCATGCCTGACACATTGATCATGATGATAATTATGAAAACAATAACTAGACTTTATACAGTCCTTTAAGGTTTGCAAAGAACTTTACATATATTAGTTACCTCACTGGTCTTAAGTGACTTACCCAGGGCCACACAGTAAATATCTAAGGGAGGATTTTAACTCAGGACTTGCTGGAGCCTTGATTGACACATTCTTCACTGTGCCACTGAACTGCCTGGTTAAGTAGGCTCTTGTTAAATACTTGTTAATTGATTAAAACGAAAAGATGGTACCAAAAACCATGCCTTTAGAAAAGACTTAGAAGCTATCAACACAAGGAACCTATTTTCTACATCATATTTAAAATATTCAAGATGACCAAGTTTGATTTTAAATAGGCTAGAAGGAATACCTCTTTTTTGTCCTTTCTTGAGTTTGTTCTAAAATCTCCTTCCTAAATTCACACCTTCTCTCCTTTCCTGATTACCAGAGTTATCTCTGTTATCCACTGATGCAGTTATTGCAAATGCCAATTTGGGTCCATTCAAATGCTTATGGAAGACCAAACTCTCTTTTGGCTTAAAAACCAGAATCTGAATGATTAAAATTCAGCCTGATAGGTTTCATTCTTCACAGCCTGAGGGGCTGATGAAATGTAACTTAGGCAAAGAGAAAATCTGAATAATGATACTTCCCAAATTTGTCCCTGGGACCATATCCTCATTTGGGGGTAGAAGCTGGAGGGAGCACCATATTTGCTTTTTTTTTTTTACAAGGTTGTGACATTAACTTAGAAAGACTGCATAATAATGATTCTTTCAAAATATGATTAAAGTCCATTAGTTGGGCACATGATGACATCTAGCATATTCAGAGAATAGTAAACCCTCAAACAAAAGTTACTTTGTTTTCTCTGCCTCTCATCATTCACTCTACTATACTGAATTGTGTCATATTTAAACAATAGTCACCAGCTGGATACATGTATCGGACCAGATGATGGGGAAGATGGAGTTAGATTTACCAGTAAAATTGGAATGATACTAAAATACAGGGAAAGGGTAATTATAGCATCCAGTTAGCCCACAGAGGATTCTAGATGTGATCCAACTCACTTGGGTGACATCATTTACTAATTCTTGACTCCCATACCCTTTTCTAAAGCTCTTTCTATGCACTGATTGAAAATTCAACTAATTCTCCACCCCCTCCTAAATTCTCTTTTTGAAATGTAGAATCATCCTCATATATTTCCCAAAATTACCATGTCAGTTAATGAGATGAAATCTTTAAAGGAGGTGGGATCCTTGGAAAGAGTAACTTACAGCTCATTTTCCCTCTACAGTTGAACAGGAGAGAAATCTCACAGATTTCTGCAGTGAAACTATCCTTCCTTATTCAGTCACCTCATTTAGCTCTGTCATTCGATAGTGTGGTAATGACCCCAATTGCTTTGAAAGTTGGCATTCTACCCACCAAGTTCAAGATGGATAGAATCAATATATGCAAGCATTTACCAAGGCTTCATAATAGAAAGTTCTCATTAAGGAAATGGATTAATTGGCTTAGTGATATTTTACCAAAAGCCAGATCTGAACGAGGGGACACAGCAGTACTGAGAAAGATAAATTAAAAATTAATAAAAGGAGAAACATGCTTGTTTATAGTGAATGCAGCCACAAACTCAGATGAAGTCATGAAGTTTAAAACTCGGTTAGCACTAATGGGCACTAATTAACGTGTGACAGATTAAAAAATATTCTGACAGTTCATACGTACGATGAAGCACACAGGTCAGTTATAAGTTGAATGTTTCTCCCCTACCAGAAGCCATTCATTAGGGATCCTGAATCACACATCAGGAAATGTGTATGTGGATTAGAACAGTTCTTAACTAACAAATAATATGACATATTAAGGACAAATGAGTCCAGAAAAACATTCTCCACCATATTTCCCCCAAACCTCACAGAGCCTCTCTCTGATTGCATTTCCTCTGACATGTTTTCCCTGTACCCCAAGGTTGAAACCATTAAGATCAGTCCTTTGGTCAACATTTTGTAGAAACCAACATCAAAAGCTATATTGTTTTGTAGCTACATTTATCTTATCTCTAATTGGCCAGTTCAGGAGTAGTTAGGAGTTTTTATTTTTTGTCTTTGTGTTTTCTTTAAATATAAATGGAACTATACTTGTGGACTTTTTGTCTTGATCAACACCGATCTATAACATAAACCAATACTTGGCCTTCCTTCAACATGAATAATCCTCTTATAGCTCTTTAAATTTGGAAAGTGCTTTACATGTTATTTCATTTGATTCTCTCTCCAACTTTCTGAGGTGGATTGTATTATTATCCCCATTTTACTGATGAGAACACTGAAGTAGAGAGAGGTTAAGTCACTTGCACCCAGTCACATAGCTAATAAGTTGCTGCTGCAGGATTCAAACTTAGGTCTTTATTGACTCCAAGACCAGCACTCTTTCCATTGTTCCACCTAGCATTCTTAATTACATTTCTTTCAGCTTCCTCAGGCTGATTGCTTGTGGTCTTTACACCTCCAATCCACTCACTGACTAGTTGCTAAGTGACATTCCTAAAGCACAGGGCTAACCATATCCTTTCCCTGATCCACAAAAGTCCTTAGGTCCCTATCACCTCTGGGTAATAGGATGCAAATTCCTTTTATTTGGCATTTAGAGCCCTTCACAATCTGCCTCCAGTCTATTATTTCAGGCTTAATGTCCCATTAATGACTAACTTGCAGCTCCTCTCTGGAACAATCAAACTCCTATAGCTTCAATTGCACAGGTTATCTCATGCCCAAAATGCTCTCCCTTTTCTCTACTATTTCTTACCTAGCTGCTGCCACAATATTCCCTTGATCCCAATTATTTTGTATATATTCTTAATATTTATTTTGTATGTGTATGCTGTTCCCTTCATCCTATGGAACATGATCTCCTTATGGCTAGGGACCATTTTAATTTTATTTCTGTAAGACCTTTTTGGGGAAAAATAACCTTTTCACTGGGGCCAGGACCATCAATTAGCACAGAGCTTAGAACATAGTATGTCCTTGTTGATTAATTAGACAAAGAAAGGTATGACAGAAATGACATTTTTAAAAGGTTTTATAATGCTTTAAAATGAATTTTAGGTTTTACAACATGTTTTAATGAGTTTTATTTCTTTTAAAAGCTAATTTTTTATTTTCATATTGTAGCAGAGTTTGAAACAGGCCATTGTATTTAAAACAGAAGATGTTCCAAGATATTAATAAGAAAGTATGTACCATTTCCACCACATTTCAATACATTACACATGTATTTCTTCTTCAAGCATCACTAATAACTGAAACCCTAAAACTAACAGAAAGAGAAATTGTATGAAAATTTTATCTTTTTTCCCACATGAAATTTTAATTTGTCTCACTTTGTTTCTCTTTTGAAAGATAAATTATTTCTATTGTTGTTGGGTCACAGCTTGGGCTAAATACATTTTATTTGTTATATGAAGTTCAGAATAAAATAAATAAAAATAAATCATTCTTCTAGAGAAGGAAGGGGCCTTCAAGAACCACCTAACCCAATCCCTTCATTATACATATAAGAAAAACAAAGCTTAGTAAGACTGTAAGATTGGTTAAAGGTTGCTGATATAGCAAGCATTAGAAAGAGTGTTTGAACCCAGGTTCCCTGATTTCAAAACTACCACTGTTTTTTACTGACCTACTCTGCCTCTCTGCTCTGATGAACATTTATGCTAAATTTTGGTCTCAATGGAAACTACCTTTCCATTTTACTGGAAGGCATGTGACAATTCTAAATGGCTCCACAGTTTGATGCAAATTAGCTGGTTTAATGGTACTGAGAAAAGAAACAGGCTCAGGTTCAGGGGTTTCTAGTTAAGAGCCACTGTTTCAGTTAGACTTCATAGAACTACAGTGTTAGAATTGGAAGATGAAATAGGTAATTTCATTTATGTAGACATGACTGCATACCTAGCATAATGGCAGATCAATAATTCATAGGTAACAATACCTATGGGTTGGTGAAAAACAAGTATAGGAAGTGGACACTCCATTATGCATGCCCTATTCCCCCAATTACCTTGCTATCCTCTCTCTCTCTCTCTCTCTCTCTCTCTCTCTCTCTCTCTCTCTCTCTCTCCTTCCCCATTTACTCATTTATATAGACATTTGTTCATTTATTTATTCACTGAGTCTCCCTATCTCACCAAGGTTAGAAGTGCAGCTGGCATTCCACTGACTGGTTCAGTTTTGACCTGTTCAGTTTCCAGTCTTGGCTGTTTAGCCCCTCCTTATGCAGGCTTGTGGCCCCTAACTTCTGGGGATGAACCATCCTGGGGTCAGATTTGGTGCAGATAATAGATCAGCTTAGCCTACCATAATAGCTCAGAACTTCTGAGCTGAAAGGTTCCACCTGCCTCAAACTCCTCTGTAAGAGACACATAGGCATGGATTACCATACTTGGCCCTTACATTTACTTTGTATGTATTTTAGATATAATGATATTTGTGGCATCAGTGTGGTATTGGGGGAAACGTGCTAAACATTGAGTCAAAAGATCTTAGCTTGAATCCTGACAGTACCACTTACTAGTTGCATTTACCATTGGCAAGTCAACATAATCTCTTTGGCCTTAGTTTCCTGCAAAATGAGGAAGCTGAAATAAGATGAGCTTTAAGGTCCCATAAAGCTTCAAATCTATGATATTTAAGGGGTGAAGATTTTCACTTTTGTCTTACCTGACACATAATAGGTACTTAATATTAACTGGTTGATTTCTCAAGTCATTGGCAATATGCTAATGACTTCCCATAGAAATAAAGTATTGAACAAGGCCTTACTGATGCTCTACATTGATTTTATGTATTATATTGCTTATCCAGAAGCCATGCATCTGGTGGATATTTAGATAATATTGGTTAAGGATGGTGCTGAGTATACCAATATGCATATTAATTATGATGAATGCCATACTGATAAGTTGTATTATACACATTGTATTCAGTGGCTAAGACAGTTGAAGTACCCACAATCTGAATAGAAGTAGTAACTACATGTTATTATTAAAACTATTAATAGAGATCTACAGGGATGAATTTTTTAGAACTTCTTATAATTGAAACATCCACAAGTGGCTGTTTTCATGTTGCTTGAGGAAATAGGCTTAAATTGCAATCTGAGGTATTTAGAGTAGATATAAGGGAAAATACATAAGGGATAAAGTAGATAAAGTATGGTATAATACAAAATGAGTCGGATAAGAGCCAGAGAACCTTGGTGTGAATTCTACCTATGTAACATATTAGTAATGTTACTTTAGGCATTTAGTAATTCTGGATCTCAGTTTGGTTCCTACTGGAGAATAAAGAAAAATATGTGAAAAGTAAGTTCTATCAAAGAAAAGATCTTAGTGGATTTTTAAATGAAATAACCTACAATTATTTCATCTCTCACTATGCCTTACAACTCCTAAACTTACTCTTCCACTTTACCATAGTCTCTAGTCCTTTCACTCCTCAGTTTCCTCCCAGGACATCACCCATCCTCTCTTCCTTTCCCAATCTTAATGCCCTTAATGAACCAGTTCAACTCAAAAATTGCTTCTCCTATGGAACCCCTGTCCTATGACTGCTCATACTTTAACATTGGATTACTATCACCATGTACCTCCTTTCCTTCTATTCACACAATACTGAACAAAGATGGAGGAAGACAAGAACCTAGACTGATTGGGTCCACTGCAAATTATGTTATCTGGTATCAACTGGACTCTCATTGCTACAAGGCAATTTTCCCATACCTTTCTAATTTATTCTCTGTCCCCTTCACCATAAAGGCTATTCCAGACTTTCTTTTTCTCTTCAGACAGGCAGTCCCCATCCTCTCAGATGATTACCCCAATAATTACCTGAGAAAACTTAAGCTATTTTCTACTAGTTTCCTCTCCTTTTTCTTCCTTCTCACCTCTCCCTTTTATTGCTTCTTGCAATCTCCTCCTCCACTCCACTCTCATTGTCCTTCTTGCCAAGGACAATCTTTCCACTTGTACCCTTGATTCCATCTCCCCCACTTCTCCAGTAGCTTGCCTGCACTATACTCCTTTGTTTTTCTAATATTAAACCCCTCCCTTTCTTTTCTGCCTATACCATGTCTCACCAGCCTTTTAAAATAATTCTTCACTAGATCCTATCTTACATATTAGATATCATCCCCTATCTCTTCTCACCTTATCAGTTAGATTCCTTGAACGAGCTCTTATCTCTATGTTTTTCTTCACTTCTAACACTCTGAAATTCATTATAATTCTTAAAACTTATCATTCAACTGAAACTGCCCTCTTTAAAATTACCAATGATCTCTTAATTGCCAAGTCTAGAGCACTTTTCTCATTCCTCATCCTTCTCATCATCTCTTCAGCATGGACAGTCCTGACCACTCCCTTCTCCTAACACTCTCTTTTTACATTTTCCTAACGCTGCTCTTGTTGCCTTTCCTATCAATTGCCTTGTCTGGATCTTCATTCATGTCATGCCAACCAATGATGAATTAGCCCAGGGATATGTCCTAGCCTTTATACTGTCTTCCTTGGGGACCTCATCAGTTCCTAATGGTTCAGTTAAAATATTATGCAAATAACTCCCAGATATCCAGCCTCAGTTTCTCTCTTGAGCTCAACTTCTGCTTCACCAATTGACTACTGAATATTTCCCATCAGATGTTCTGTAAGCAGCTCAAACTCAATATGTCTGAAATGAAACTCATTATTTCACCCCCACCAGAACCCATGCCTCTTCTACATGTCCTATTATGACAGAGGGTACCACCATCATTCCAGTGATACAGGCTCGAAGTATCAGTGTCATCCTCAGCTTTTAACCTTTACTCATCCCACATATTTCATCAATTATCTAATCCTAGCACATTTCTTTCCACAATATCTCCTATGTAACTCCTCTTCATCCGTATAGCTGGTACCTTATTTAAGACGTTCAACATTTCTTGCCTAGATTATTATAATAGCTTCTTAATTGGTCTCCTTTCCTTTAGCCTTACCCTCATTTCAATTCATTTTCCACACAACTAACAAAGAGATTTTCCTAAAGCAAAACCAAATAAAATACCAATAAATACCACTAACTAATAAATACAGTTGCTGCCTAGGATTAATTATAACATCCTTCTATTTGAAGACAAATCTCCTTTATGGTCTTTTTACACATTATTTCTTTCACATCTTCTGTCGTTCTGCTCTGTTGGCCTATTTGCTTTTCCTCATACACAATGTCCCAGCTCCTATCTCTATACTTTTTCACTATCTGTCCTGTAACTAGAAGGAATTCTTTCCTCACTTCTAGTCCTTAGAATCCCTGGTTTCTTCCAAGACTCAATTCAAGGGCCACCTTTATAAAAGGCCTTTCCTGGTTTTCCCTTCTCCACAACCCCCAGCTGTAAGTGCCTTCCTCCCCTAAATTTACCTCATCTGTTGTCTCTCCCTTTAGAAATTCAGAATAATTCTCTTACACAATTGCTATAATCACATTAACTAAGGCCAAGATCTCAGAACACAATTGAAAAGAATTTCTTATGATTCTTTATTTATTGAAAACCCACAGTGTTTTATAGAAAAGGAGAGACTTCTATCTCAAAAAACAAAACAAAACAAAAAAACCCTATCTTCTCAAACCACAAGAGAAACACATTCCTCTCATTTGGTAAATAAATATATATATATGCATATATATGCATACATAGATTTTGTTTTTAGTTAATACTGTGCTCTGTATTTTTCCCTTATATCAGCATGTAACCCCAATTGGGCCATAGATATTTTTTCCATTTCTATTTTTAAAAAGAAGAGGAGCTTACAGTTTCTGTGAGAGTAGGACTGTATAACTTTCCCTCCAGTCAATGCTTAGCAAAGTGCCTAGTGCCTAGTAGTTCCATAATACATGTTTGTTGATTGAACCTTGAAAAGATGTTAAAAAACAGCATAGCTTGTCTTGTTAGGGCAGGTGATCTGGATCTGGACCTTCCAACATTCCATGACAATGATTTGAGAAAACTGAGGCTCAGAAAAGAGGCAGCTAGGTGGTACAGGGGATAGAGTGTGGGTCTGGAGTCAGGAAGACTCATCTTCCTGAATTCAAATGTGACCTCAGACACTTACTAGCTCTGTAACCCTGGGCAAGTCACTTTGCACTGTTTTCCTTAGTTTCCTCATCTGTAAAATAAGCTGGGGAAGGAAATGACAAATTCCTCCAGTATCTTTGCCAAGAAAACCCCAAATGGGATCACAAAGAGTTAGACATGACCGAAATTACTGAATAACATCAAGGCAAGGCTCAGAAATATTAAATAATTGGCTCATGGTAACACGACTAATTAAAGGTAAGATGTGAGGCCTATCTTCTATCTAACCCTCTCTTTTAGTGTCCAAGAGAAATATTTGTGGCCCAGAATAGACTTGTAAGCTCCCCAAATGCAAAGACTGTTTGGTTTTGTTGTATATTATTAATATTATTATTTTGTTTGCTTGTATCTCCATCTCTAATGTCTAGCACAGTGCCTGGTAGATGGCAGACACTCAAGAAATGCTGGTTGAGTGAATAAATGGAGTAAACACGAATGAATGAATGAATGAATGAACAAAATTCTGAGAAAACTAGAGAGTGATTTTAGCAGTCCTTATGATTCTAGTACAAAATCTTCTCTGTACTCCATATTTAACCAAGAGTCCTTGCTATCTTTCAAAATAGCAGCTTAAAAATATGGATGGTCTAATTGGGTCCAAATGAGGGAGAAACAGAGTAAGGGAAAACTTTTGGAGTAAGTTATTAGCTAAAAAGAGCATGTATATGTATATGTTAATATGATGAGAAGAAAAATATGTGTCTTTCACGGTTTGAAAAGGTAATCTTTTTGAGGGCTAGGCTTCTGCCTTTTATGTAAGATAGCACATACTACTGGTATTCGATAAATAATGAATCATAAAAAATTCTTTTCATTTGTATTCTTACATCTTTTCCTTGCTCAACATCTGATTACAGCAATTGTGGTGAGTTAGCTGAGAATATAATGATTGATTTAACTTAAAAGGACAGAGTTTGAGCTGCAAAGGCTCAGAGGGGCTATTCAGTACACCTTTCTCAACATAGCACACCCAATCCTTTCATCAGGGCATTGAACAGAGATGCCCTCTTTGCCATTTTACTTGAAGAAACAGAGAGGAATCTTGGCAGTGTAGTAGACTCTGACTCTTGTGGCTTCTTCCTGTGTGAGCCACATCACTAAAATGTATTGACATCTAGTAAACATTTGTTTAGTGTGTGTGTGTGTGTGTGTGTGTGCATGTGCACACAGGTCACCAAAATGTATTGGAATCTAGTCAACGTTTATTTAGGATCTCTGTGTGGCTGTGTATGACACATACACACACAAACACACACACATACACACACACATGTGCCGTGACCCTGTGCATAGACAATGCGAAGGTATCATTAGCTATTCTAGAAACTCCGTGAAAATATCAATCACTTGTTCTGAAGTCAGGCACAAAGGAATCAGTAACTGTATCATCTATGAATAAACAAGGCTTCTGCCTGACTCTGTTAATTAGGACTAACCCTATCTGGAGGAGGAATGGATTGCTTTGAACTGTTTTTAGACTATGAACTTAGTGTCCCTGAAAAAACATCTTTCCCTAATGGTTCCTTTATTGATAAAGAGCCTAGGGATAATTTTCCTAATTAAGTGATAAATCACATTTGATGGAGAAGTTTGGCAAATCATAACAGAAAGTCTTTTGATTATCTTATTCTAAGTTTGGCGATGTTTAATGATACAGTAAATATAAAACTTACAAGAAATATGAAAAATAAAAGTCTTCATCTAAGTCCAAAAAATGTCTTTCAAAAGATGAGAGAAATGAACACCAAAAGCCTGACATAGCTACCTCTCTCTAGTTCTAAATCTATTTCCCAGTTTATCATTTTTCATTCTCTCCCTGTTTCTATGTGTGCCTCCAATTAATTGAAAGCTTGTCTTAAAATTCTTCTAACATCCCCAGAAGTAGATTATTTTAAACCTACTATAATTTTCTAAAATGTCAAACACTTTTTGGTGTGGGAGTGGGGTGAGTAGAGAATTGGATTGGGAAGGAGAAAAGGGATGGTTAGAGTGAACGGGAAAGTAAAATGGCATTGGAAAGAATTGGAAAGAATATTGGCTCTGGAATCAGAGTAATTATGTTCAGATCATGCCTCTGGTATATATTGTCTTGGGTTATACCTTCTGTTTCTGCCAGTGATGCCTCCCAAAAGTTTTTGTGTATATTTGTCATATACTCCCATATGCACATATTGCCTCCCCTGATAAAATATTAGCTCCTTGAAGGCAGGCTCTTTCTTTTCTTCCTATCTATAGTACTAGTCTCAGAATCAGTGCTTAATATAAACTAATGAATAGTTAGGTTGTACAGTGGATAGAACAGGTGGTACAGCGGATAGGATTTGGAGTCAGGAGGACCTAATTTTTAATCTTTCATCAAATATTTACTATTTATGAGACCCCAGGAAAGTGACTTGAACTTTTTATGCCTTGATTTCCTCATCTGTAAAATGAAGATAATAATTTGCACCTACTTCAAAGAGTTGTTGTGATGTATCAATGTATGAAATGTGATTTGCAAATCTTAAAATGCTCCATAAATGTGAGTTATTGTCATCGATTGATTAATTGATGTAACAGAGGGTTGGTTGCCACAACATTTTGGGAATTTATCTATAAAACTTAGAAAAGTAAAATTGGCTTGTTGCTATATAAATTAAACAATCTATTGCTTATCTGACTTTTTCCCTTTCATTTAGTTGTGGATATATTCTGCTAATAAAAGACACAGCTTAAATAAACTAAAATCTAAGTATCTCCTCTATTTCTCTCTCTCTGAGGCTCAAGAAAAACATTATTGCAGTAGCTTTTAAGGTGATTAAATTCCTCCTGATAGAATCTGGATTTGTCAAACTCATAATTTCCATTTCATTTCCCACCTGTTCTTCCCCTTCCCTTCTTTAACCATATCTTATGGAATGTTCACTAACACACACAAACACAGACACACACACAGACATGCACACATACAGACACACACAGAGACACACATGCATATATAATGCCCTTCTTCGGAAAATACATTATATTCATATTAAGGAAGTGTATCCACCTTAAATTAAAGAGTCTCCCTCCTGGTACAGTAGCTGGAGAATCCCCTGGAAGAGATACATGGCTGAGATACTCCAGATTGAGGCAGAAAAAAGATGCTTTCCCCATGAAGAGAAATTAATCAGGTTATTGATTTCTATAGATTCTGCTGCATTTTACAAATTCTTGCATCTATCTACAGACAGCCCAGAGCTGTCCAAATGCATTACTTGAAGATGGTAAGCATCTTTTGGGGTATCTAATTTATTCTAATTCTTTTCAGGCTACTTGAGTGAGAATGCTGATGTTGTCTGGCATGGATTAATGGGCTTTCAGCTGTTCTTGTAGAAATAAAAAAGGCTAAGTTAGATGAAGTGGGGGAAGATATCTCCAAACAGATTCAGGGGAGTAAATTTCCCAAAAGATTCATTGCCCTTTATTTTTCCCCCTTCCAAGCCATTGCTTGCACCAAATATTCCCCATGCTCTGCATGTCTTCCCTTTCCCTTTCTGCTTGCTGAATTCCTAACTATCATTTAAATCTTAAGTTGCCTCACCAACCAATTAACAAGCATTTAAGTACCTACTTACACTTAAGTACCTACTTACATTTAAGTACTAGTCATGTATATCATACCCAGAACTCTGTCAAGACAAAAGCAAAATTGTTGCTGCCCTCCAGGAGCTTACTTTCTCTCTTACATTCTCTCTATCATGAGATAACATGTAAGAATACAGGCACGTATGAAATATACATAAGATACAAACAAGTTAATTTTTGTGGAGAAGGCATTAGCATCTGAGGGGATCAGGAGACATAAATTCCATGAAACCTCCCTGGAGCCTTTCCATAACAACTTCTTCCTTTGTCCCTGGAAGAGCTTTTTGTTCTGCCTTTCTTTCCTATATTCATTTTGTGATATTATGTTATCATAGTGATCTGTGTTTTTGTCTTATCCCTCTAAAAGAAAAGTTCAATAAAGGTAGAAGTCTCATCTTCCCTAGCACCTAGCACAGTTATGCACGTAGTTGGTGTTTGTTGAAAGTTGGTTGCATCTTGATTATTTCTGTGTTATATCAAACTGTCTGGTATACCAGTCTGTCAAGTAGCATTTACTATCTGCTAAGAGTCAAGCACTCTGCTAGGGGATACAAAGGTAAAACCATCCCCTGCTCCCAAGGAGGTTACAGTCTAATGGAAAACAAACAAACAACTGTCCAAAAAGGTATATACAGGATAAAGGGGGGGGGGTAAACTCAGAGGAGAGGTACTAGTATTAAGGGGGACCAAGAAAAGCTTCTTGCTGAAGGTGAGACTTAAGGTAAGACTTGAAAGAAGTCAGGGAAGCCAGGAGGCAGAGAGAAGGAGCAAGAACATTCCAGGCATGGGGAACTTCGTTGCTGTTCAGTTGTTTCAGGGACGTCTGACTCGCTGTGACCTAATTTGGGGTTTTATTGGCAAAGATAGTAGAGTGGTTTGGCATTTCCTTTTCTACTTCATTGTACAGATAAGGAAACTGAGGCAAACAGGGTGAAGTGACTTGCCCAGGGAAGCACAGCTAGTAAATGTCCAAGGCCAATGTCTAAGGTCTTCTTGACTCCAGGTTCAGTACTCTATCCACTGTACTGCCTAGTTGCCCTGGCATGGGGACCAGTCAGTAAAAACACTGGGAGGTCAGTGTCACTGGATCAGAGTATGTGGAAGGGAGTAAAGAATAAGAAGACTGGGAAGTAGGAAGACTAGGTCATGAAAGGCTTTAAAAGTCAAACAGAAGATTTTATATCTGATCTTGAAGGTAATAGAGAGCCAACTATAGTTTATTGAATAGGGGTAGGAGGTGTGGTATGGTCAGAACTCCATTTAAAGTCTAATCACCTAGCAGATGACTTGTACATATTGAAGTATTAAAATAAAACAAAGCATGTCTTATGTCATCATCTTTGGATTTTGCCTGACAATGCTTTTCACTTTATCCTGATACGCATTTTGTGTTACATGATTGTTTGTGAGAAATGAGGATTAAATCTATAAAAACAAAAGCCCAACAGGGCAGGTGAAATCAGGGGAAAGCAATCAAATAAAAATGGATATTAGGTGTATTTTTCATCTAACTTTGCTTCAAAAATGTAGACCTTATTCTGAAAAGAAAATCATATCACACAACAAATTATGTCACATTTAAAAGAAACAATGCTTTATCTTTTCAATGTTGTTAGCAATAATACTTTGAACATAGAGATAAAATGAAAATGGAATAATTTTATAGAAACTAAAATATATAGATTGTTTTGTGTCTGGACCTGTTGCTTCTTTAATGTAGGAAATTCTTACTTAGGAAACTCCCTCTCCCAAGTGCAGATCTGCACCTGTTCTAATATTTTTAGTTTTAAGGCATAGTCCTGGACAGAGTGGGATTAGATAGGTGACTTCCTCAGGGTCATAGAGCCAGGAGGTGTAACAGAAAGGATATGAATGCCTGTCTATCTGATTCTGAGATTAGCACTTGAATCACTAAACAATGCTCTTGCAATGCATCAAGGAATAAAAGGAAAGACCCTTCAAAATTTTTTTTTAATTTAAAAAAATTGTCAAGGTAAATTTCTCTCCTTATTATCATGAAGAGTGACTGTGTAAGTTTAGCTTTGCAATGGCAAAGTCAATGGAGGTGGAAATTGGGATGTGGTCTGGGTGATTTGATCTGTGTTGAATACTACAGAGTTAAAAACAATAAATCAACTTCATGGATCTAAACATCTGGTTTGGCCAATTACATCAGCAGCTTGTTCAAATGATCAGGTTGGAGCTATTTTAATCCTGGAGTTGGCTTTGTCGTGTTTTCAACAATAACAAGAGATACCATTTTATGGAGCACATCAGACAAGCTGAAAACATTCATTCATATTCAATAATCTACTGGATATAAGCAGAGCAGTATTATGTGGAAACATCTTGTGAGGTCCCCTCCAGCTCTAAAATGCCTCTGATTATATATACACACCCATGTGTTTATAATTCTATACATAGACATACTCCTCTAATGAAATAACATGGATTTGTGAAAAGCAAGCATTGGTTATATTATTAACTTTCTGTTTAGACTGTGTCTGAGTAGCCAGAGGCTAGGGAGACTTGCTAACTATCCAGTTATTAATATCAAGGAAGATTTGAAACAGGGAGATGCTGTATTTACCAAAGGTGCTCTCCAGTCCTTCAGTATGCCTGGCAAAGAGCCCAAAAGGAAAGAGGATTCCCCATAATTTTTATGAACCTTCAAAAAATATTGCAAAACCCCCAGAATATTCCAGAACCTCCCACACAAGACCTATAGTTCCTCAAATTGAGAGTGGTCTAATAATACAAGAAAGAACAAATATACAAAAAACGTGAGCTGAGTGGGTAGCATAATGCCCAGAGTACTGGCCTTAGAGTAGGGAAGACCTCAGTTCAAATCTTGTTTAAGATACTTACCAGCTGTGTAACTTCAAGCAAGTAATTTACACCTTTTCCTCTTCAGTTTTATCGTCTGTAAAATGGAGATAATAATAACACCTACCTCCCTTGATTGTTGGCATGACCAAATGAGATAATGTATGAAACACTTTGAAAATCTTAAAGTGCTATATAAATGTTAGTTGTTATTATTGCCTAGATTGTATGACAATGGAATCAGTTGAGCTGCTTACAGATCACTAAAACCTCCAAAATCTCTTTCAGAGAAATTGCTGGACAGCCAAAATTATACAAAACAAAATAAAATAATTGCAAACTTTCAGTGTTGAGAATGTGTCAAGCAGTAAGACACAGCAGAGAAAGTAATGGATTGTGTGGCAGCCAATGAGAAGCAGTAGGGCAAAGGAGAGAAAGGAATGTCCTGTGAGTCAAAAAGATCTGGGTTAAAATCCTACCTTCAATACTTACTAGCTGTGTGATTGTGGGTGAGTCACTTCACTCCTCTGAAGCTCAGACAATGCTCTAAAACTTTTCTAAGTCAGACAGATGGGTAAGATTTGGATCAATGTTTAAATTGGTATATTAATGAGTAGCAACATGTTCTATTAAGGACAAATAAAGTTAATTTCTAGTTAAATGAATCTGCCACTTACAATACCTTTGTACCCTGCTATAAGTTTCATGTCTCCCAAGCAGTGACATTCCATGTGTCTGACTTATGCATTCTTCTACTTCTCTCTGCAAAAATTTCTCTACCTACCACCTAGGATTGTTGTGAGGATTAAAAAAGACAATATTTTTAAAGCATTTAGCACAGTGCCAGACACAGAGTAGGTGCTTAATAAATGCTTTGGAAAATGTTAAAAAAAAACCTGGAAATACTGTGCTTCCTAGAAGCTTTTCAAAATAAACCCTACCTGATTATTTTTACTCCAGTTTCAAGTTTCATCATTTCCTTGTAACCTTGGACTTATATATAAAATTTCGTATATACATATATTTATTTCCTAGTACATTTGCTACCTCTTTATATTTAGGTTAGCAAGTTCAGTATTCAAGGTTTTCGATGTTCTCTTAGCTGCTTTGCCTAGAATTAGAATATAATACCACCAGGAATTAATGTACATACACACATATATGTGTGTATATATACACCTGTGCATATATACACATATATACATGTATATATCTGTTGTATATACATATAACATAAATATAAACACATATATGTTTACATTATATATGTATACACACATATTGATATAGATAGAAATATATAGACATCTCACTGGAGGAGAGGAGTGTCCTCCACTAACTCTTCTGTTTCCCACTCATCTCTCTGTGCCCTCTCCTACACATGTTTCCCCTGAATGGGTTCAGTTATCATCTCTGTTCAGATGATTCCCAAAACCATATATTGAGCCCCAGTCTCTTGATAGCTACTCGATATTAACTCTTGATATCTACCCTCTTTACCCACTGCTCATTGAGCATCTCCAAATGCATGAATTAAAGTAGACATGTCTAAAAAAGAACCAACTGTTTCTCTGTCTCCCCAAATATAACCCTCCTCAAGACTCTATCCTGGTCAATGGTAGCATCATTCTTTCCATTGTCTGGGTTATCAACTTCAGAGTCACTCTTGGTTGTCTCATCTTCTTTACCTCCATATCTCAATGGATGTGAAGCCTGGTCGACTCTAACTTCACAAATATCTCTTGTATCTATTCCCTTATGTTTACTCAGTGGCAACTCTCCTAGTTCAGTATCCCATCTCCTCTTGTTGGGCAATTGCAACAGCCACTTAATAAGAAGCCATTCTTCTAGTTCCAACCCTTTCCAATCCACTCTCCACATGGCTTCTTTTGAGGTACAAGTTTGACCATGCTAATCACCTGCTTAAGAACCTTCCATGGCTCCTATGGCCATGAATAAAATACAAACTCCTCATCTTGGCATTTGATATCTTCCAATTCAGGGTTCTAGCCTACATTTCCAAGAATATTGCATATTGCTCCCCTTTATTTATTCTTTACATTGCTGCCAAACTGGCTCACTCACTTTCCCAAGATTGACAATCCATCTCTGACCTCTATACCTTTGAAGAGTTTTCTCTGTGCTTAGAATATACTGTCTCTTTACTTCTAGGTCTTAGATTCTCTATCCGTATTTCCTGAAAGACTCAGCTACTATTCCATTTCCTGTGGGAAACTTTTCTCAATCCCCTTAAGTTTTAACAAATTCTTTTTCCCACTAAAGTTGGTATATATATGTATATATATATGCATTATATGTACACACATATGAATACGTACATCATACATATACATATTTGCTCATTTCCCTATTGTATCTCTCTCTGTGTACACACACACACACACACACACACACACACACACACACATATACACACACACACATACACACATATTTACTTGTTTCCATATTGTAGCCCTTTGTCTTTAGGAGAAAGTGAGCTCCTTGATGGCAGGAAGTCCTTTTTTTGGTCTTTGCATCTACTGTCCATGGGACACTACTTTCATAAAGTGAGAGTTTTATTAAGCTTATTAATTTATTAATCTAATTAGATCTTGTTGGATTAGATTAGATAGGACTGAATAGAAAAGTATTGACTTTTGATTAATATGCATATAGTATTTGAACAAACTTCATTCATTGGGAACATGAGTAACATATTTTCTATTTTTAATGAGCCTCTTAATAATAAATATTTTAAATGTTTTAAATATTTAAAATATTTTAATAAACATTTTAAATCTTTTGTAAATTTTAAGAAATCTTTGTTTAAGTAGCCTATACCCTACAAGATACAGAACGTGGTGACTATCTTTTCCTTCTTTTTCTTCTGATAGCAACCTCTAGCTGCTACATCCTTATTGGACATTATTTTGATATGGTGCAGAAGAAAGGTCTATGCATCACTTCTAACAGCATCAAATGGGAAATTGCTCTTATCACAAGTGTTTTCAAAAAGAGCATGCATTTTTAAACACGTCATTATTTTTTTAAAACAACAGCTAAAGAGAAAACTTTACAGTGTTTTGAAACAAATTTAAATTGTCTACACGATCCTGAAATCATCCACAAATATGCTTAAATAATTGACTTTCTCCCATTTGACTTAAGGTCCCTCAAGGACAAGAGAGTGTACATTCTAGTCTTTAGTAAATAACTAATCATAGTGTCCATTAGTACATACTTGGGAGACACTAGGACATTAGGATGGTTAAGATAGTCTATGCCTTAGTAAGCATGGTAATGATTGTGATGAATAAATTAATATGCTTATCATAATGAGAAATGGAATCTTTTTATGAGAAATTTTATAGGACGTAAATTCTCTTGATTCCTGAAAGCTTATATTTTGTTGTTGTTTTAACACGGACAAATAACACATAGCCCTAGGTTGGATAGTGTGTACTTAGATAAAATCAACCCTCTTCATCTGATTCCAACCTGTCTAGAATTGTACATCTAGACCTGGAGGTATTTAAAGTCTTATTCCAGTCCTGAGTGGCTATAATTCTCAAATTTAAAACGAGTCATTATAGTTACGTAACTCGACAATTACACTATTATTGAACTAGTTTAATAAATAGCATCTATATGCCCAATAATTCTATACTACTTACATAATCAGAGCAGAGTGGGATATGAAATGAAACTACTTAATTCCCCTGACAGACTCAATAGAAGCATATTGTCTTTTTCTCTCCTTCAACATTTGCAATAAAAATACAGACAAAGATTTTTGCAATGGTCTCTGGCTTTAAAAGTAAAAGTTTAAGCTTGTCAGAACAAAACACTATAACTTACCAACTTAATAAGCACATTGATCCTTTTGTCTAAAATGAAGTTTATTTTCACTAAAAACCAAAATATATGAAGTCTAGGTTTCAGATGAATGATGGGGAAAATGAAAACTATATGGTTAATCTTTTAACACATTAAACTGAACCTCTATCCTTAAAGCCGCATGGATTTTTTTGTTTGTTTAAGGATTTTATGATTATCTCAAGAAGATTAAGTATAGGTACTGACATTAAAACACTGGTGTATTTGTCAGGGTTAAAAACGTTTGCCTTGTGATGATGAGAATAGTTTTAAAATCCTCAACCCTAATACTAAGTTCTTTCAAGCTGCAGTATTACACTCAATTTTTTTTTAGCTTACACTCTACCTATCTGAGTCATCCATTCCCATACTCATATCAATTATAGAGCTGTGATAAAAATACAATTTAATATTTTTTCAGACTTTATGTGACAGGTATAATAAAAACTTTGCTTGAATAGCTTAAATCTGCACTAAGACTTTTAGGACATTCTATGTTTGATACAGCTCAACTGATGATATTAAATGTAACTCTCTGATGATATGGTTTGCTCTATATTAAAATCTGAAAAAAAATGAAATTTGATTTTTATTGTAGCTCTACAATGGAGATGAGTATGGGAAAATATTGAGATAAGTAGATCTTAAGTCAGAAAGAAGGACTTAGTATTGTAGTTTATAGGAACTTACCATTTTTAATATTAGTAAAGCTTAAATTCACACTAAGACTTTTGGGACAACTAGCCCTCGTTTGGTGCTTCTGTGAAACTATAATCTCATTAATGTGGATATTCTTCCGATCATGGAAATTACAACCCATCCAGATTTATCCTTCTTATACTAATCTTGCCTGTGTCCTTCTATAATTTCCCCATGGAGGTTCTGCCAACATTCTCATTGTCTGGATCTTCTGATCTCTTGACATTGAGTAGATACCAATGGAACTACTAGGTTGTCCATCGGTTTCCTCACTTTCAGCTTAAGAACAACCTACTTTATTTTCCAAATATGTATCTCTCCGATCACCTGCTTTAGACCCTTTTTTCTATATTATTCTTTGTTTAAAACAGATGGCAGTCTGCTCACACCAACCAATCACTCTATATTTGTTTGCATGTAATCTCTTTCATTAGATTGTGAGCTCCATAAAAGAAGGGACTAATTTGGCTTCTACTTTGAATCTTTAGTATATTGTCTGGCATACTGTAAACACTTAATTGATTTAACTTGACCTTCTTGGGTGTCTTTACCTTTGATTATTCCTTGACACAATCTGCGAAGCATCAAATACTGAAACACTGATTAAATTCCCATTAACTAAAAGAGTTGTGTCCTTAAAACTACACTTAAAGAGATTCCTGCTAATTCTTTAGCCAGCAAAACTAGTTTATTTGTTTGAAAGAAGAAAAAAGCACTTTTCTGTTAATTAATGAAATAGGAAAATGTCTGCTGCAGAATACTGGTTTCACCCCATGAAAATATTCCAGAAAGTATGTTACCTGGGATAGTATCTCCATGTACATGCATCTAAAAAAAAACCTGTTCACACTCAAAGTCTTCTGGCCTTCTACCATTCTAAACCTTAAAGCTTTATTATTATTTAGAAGGTAAATCTGTCTCAAACAGGGTGAATGATTTCATTTAGCAGCATTGCCTTATCTTGTAGCTGAATTTTAAGTTACTAAAAATGACTCAAAATGCACACAGTAGTAACATCATAAAATGATCTCATATTTGGTATTTTTCTCCCACCTTTTCCCAAATACCGTCTGAAATTCAGATCAGAGAAATTAGTTTAAAACAAAGAAGTTTGTGGTTAAGGTTATTAGATATTTTCAAGATCAAAATCACAAGATCACATCTGCTTCTCCATCTTGTATTTGATTTCTATGTAATTAAGCAACAGGCATTCATAGCAAATACCTACTCTATGCCTAATCCTGTGCTATGGGCTATGACAGGTAATGAGACATGGGTCTTGCTTACAAAAACCTAAACACAAGATTCGAAATGAAACAACTGGGAGAGACCATGTATATTATATAAAGTATGCAGTACATGCAACTGGAAAATAAACTGATATCATGTGTTTTAGCAAAATGAAGTGTGCATGTAATAATGATAGAAAATGCAAGATATAGAGAATGCCATGATCGATGCAGGCTGGCTATTTAAACACAAACCTTGTTCATCAAACAATGGAATCATTATATAGACCAAGTTATTATTGCTTATACTAGGAATGCTTTAGCCTCCTCTTCCTGGTCTATCAGCAACCTTCCTCCTCACTCCCTATGCACCTCTATCCATTTTAACAGGATTTGGGTTCTATTATCCATCAGCTAACCACTAGAGGGCAATAGTCACACACACTTGAAAGTGCTTTCTCTGAGTACATATGAATTACAGGCATTCCTCATAGGTAGGTCAAAAAATAGTAGATTGGGTCACAGAAAGAAAAATTATCTACCCCGGACATGGTGGAGTTATTCTGTAAAGATCATTTATAGTTGACCAGGAGGAAATTGAGAAAAAAGGATAATTATCCCACCTCTAAGATTCATTTCAGCATTTATTTTTTCATGTGTGAGGCACTGGCTTGCCTGAGGACTTCTTGCCCTCAAAGACCTTACATTCTAGGTATAATTAAAATCCTTGATTTTCTGATGGAATCTTTACATTTAGGCTTTTTTATTCCAACAGAACTTATTTAAGTGGATTTTTCCTTTGGAATTTCAGAGTTTGTCTTTGGGACACTAGGTTGGAAGCAAGGAAATGTGGGATATTGGTCTTGCTTTGTATTTTAGTACTTAGAAGAAATCTTTTAAAAGTTTTGGTATCACATCTAGGCTAACAAGAACAACCCTACCAACCTACAAAGGCTATTTTGAGTATTAATTTAATCAGTTTTGATGACACATATTTTTAACAGCTGAGGAGAAGGGGCAAAAGAAGCCATATAGATATAAAATATTTTAAAATTACTTTTCAATTGTATAAGAACATTTTATCCACCTATCGTGTAGATTTGCCCAAAATTTCTAAAGCCCGAGTCAAGTGTGAATTTCCCTACAATTTTTCATTTCAGGTAAAAGTAATAATGACAATATTGACTCCAAATCTTCTCATAGGTACAGTTCAGTAGGGATTTTTGAGATTATTTTACAGGTGAGGAAATTGAGGCCCAAAGAGATTAAGTGACTTGCTCAAAGTCACTTGTCTAATTATTAGCAGAGCAGTGACGATGACCAGCATCAACTGACTACCAGTCCTGTACAACAAACTGCCTCTCAGTAAACATTTCTTCTTGCTACTCTTACCCTGGACACTGAAAACAACTTATTAAGAGTTTCTTCAAGAAGTGCTTTTCAAACTTTAAAGTATGAAACAATTGTAAATTATTATTATTGTATGTATTTAATATGTAAATAACATAAATATGCATATTTTATATGATGAATAATTAAAAAATAATAATAGTGAGAGATTATCTAGATGTATATATTTAAAATATAAATAACATAAACATGTATCTATTTATATGATAAATAATTAAAAACTCATAATAGTGATAGTAGATTATCTAGATTTATATTGGGCTATACCAAATTACTACATGCCACTTGCTGGGCCATTTCCACTCTTCCTGATCTGTATCTGGGCACTGGACCCAGACGGCTCCAGAGGAGAAAGTGAGGCTGGTGATTTTGTACAGCCCTCCTTCACTTAAATTCAATTCCTTGCAAGTCAAGACATCACCTTCCTGGTGTCATGGCCCTCTTCGAGAACAAGGAGCCAAGAATAACACAACTACAACATGCCCCTTAAATACAACTGGTTAAATTTTTCTTTCAAATCTTAAGAACACAACTCCTAGGGCTTGGTAACTAGTTTCAGAATCTTCATAGGAAAGTTCCCTGATTTCTTATTTAAATAGTTTTCTCCACTAGAATCCTATTCTGTTGACTCATCAGGGCATGGACGTGTTCTGGACTCTATAAGACTATTCAAAAGCAATGTAAGCTTTGGCAGGTTCAACAGCTAGAGATGTTTTGAATATAGGTCTGTTGATAGACTTTGTATTTGCTGTCCAAGAATCACAATAGTCAAGTTCAGAGAAGCTTACTTCTCACTGAAAGATTAGCCACCTGTGTGATAAAAATTATCTTTGGCCAAAGCAACCCAAGGATGAAAACAGTGACTCCTAGTTTCATGTGATCCCTATCCCTTTCCATTTTGAGGGTGAGATGTGGCAGAAAAGCTGAAGTAAATAGAGGGTGCTATGAATCATTTCTCTCTTTGTCCATGCACCTATAAACGTTAATTAAATGATATTACTTTTACAGTGATCATTGTCAATCAATAACTTGATATCTTTTATATGAGACAAAGAACGAAGACATATTTAAAATAATACTACAAAGGAGTGATTGTACAACCCCAAATTACATACCATGTAAATCTAGGCATAACTGTCAATTAACACAAAAAGGTCAACACTCAACCAAAGAGAGGCAGGTAAAGCATCCTCTAAAAAAATAAAAACAACAACCTAGAAGTGCCCAAGATACTAAATTTAGAAACCCTCCAAACCATGGGTTAGCAAACTCTGGTCTGGATCCTCTGCTGCTTGTTTGTGTGCAACCTATGAGCTAAGAATGGTTGTCATATTTTACAATAAGGTTTTATTGTTTTTAAAAATTTAAAGCCATGGGTAGGCAGGATCTGGACCTCAGGTGAAGTTTGACTACTGCTGTCTAAACAACAGAAATAAAAGGTAAACAAGTGCAATTACCAAGGAAATAATATGTAATGAAATAAATTACTTAAGATTAAAAAAAATCTTCAGCTAAATAGAAAAGCAGTTTACATGTTCTCTCCAGGAAGGCAAATAAAATAGTGAGGAGATCTCATCTAATTGGTGTTTTCAGTACCTTATTTTAACTGGTGAAGCAAATGGCTGCCACATAAAGGAAGCCAAGAGGACCAGAAACCATCTTAGCCTCTTAATGCACTTAGTAAATGAAGAGACACACAATCCAATGGAAATATGACTTTAGAGTATAAGCCAATTAAAAAAACAACCTCTCACACAAACACACATATGCACACAAACAAAACAAGAAATACATAAAGAAGCCAAAGGAATCTATAGAAAACTTGATGTGAGGGTCAAGCAAGGCAGATCATTCAATATCAGCATGACAAAAAATGTCAAATGGATTAAATCCTTCAGTTTTTTATAGTGATCTTTTCTCAATGATGATTAGAGAACTATTAAAGTTAGACTCTACTAGCTCAGTCCTTGATGAGAAGTGATAATGTTATTTGGAAAGATTCCCCAAAGAAAAGAGATTGCACTTAACCAAATACGTGTAACAAAAGAAATTCAAACTGGAAAGGCATGATTTTAATACACTTAGATATTCCAAGGTGGGGGGGGAGGCTCTAAAAGAACGGAGAAGATTATCAGGGCTTCCTTGAGCCCTGCCCTCTCCCTTTTCCCCCAAATAGAGCCAAGATGATATCAGCAACAACCATCCCATATATCTGCTTTCTCTTCCCTATAATATTTTTGAGAATGGTTTATGCCACCATGGAAGGTGTTTTAATGAACACATTTGGAGGAAATATCAGGATTTTGTAGACAGTTTTCTGTAACAGATAATACTATTTCAGTCACACACCTGACCCAGTGAGAGAATATAAAACTTGAATTGTTTTTCATTTGTTGATTTTTTTTAAACAGCACTTGAGTCTGGAGAGCAAAATGCAACTTAAAAAAAAAAAACTCTCATCAGATAAATTATCTTCCAAATACACATCAAGCTATATCAACTGAAATCAACTCAATTTTTCTAGATATGTTTTCAAAAAGTTTTTTTCCCCCAACTCTCTAATTTGACACAGTTAAATTGAACAAATAACATATTTCTAAAGACTCATGTAAGTATGTTGTTTTTTTCAGTGTAGAGATGGGAGTCATTGGTAGATTCCAAATTCTAAACACTGAAGAAATTCCCTGTTTTTAACCTCTTTTAATTAATTTATAATTAACATTTTGATAAATTTTGCTTGTTTTGGTTAATTTTCCATGTAGACTTTGAAGATTTATGCTTCTTTTGAACAGTCTGATTGTAAACACTAGGAAAAGTACATAATACACAAATATGCTACTAATAAGTAAATGTTTTATTAACATTTAATGATTATGTGATTTACCTAGGCAGGTATAAAATGGTTTTTAACGAGGAAAAAAAAGTCTTTAAATGAATTAATTTCCTAACATTTTCTACAGCTTATTAAAGAATGACAAGGTTCATTTCTGACATTTCTCCACTGGAGAAAGTCACACTTTCTCTTTTTTTAAATAAAGAATTGATAATAAGAAAAATAATCTTCTGGCAGATACACTAAGGAGCACATTTCATATATATATATATATGTATATGGTGTGTCAAATATTCACAAATATGCAAAACTACATAATTAAATGTTTGCTATAGCCTGGTTACTAAAAAAGCAAAACATAATAAAACAACATGACTGCACCCATAATTATTTATGGATTGTCAAAATAATTGAGGAGCAATGGTATTGGCTGCTGTGGCCATCCCTTGCAACAGCTGCAGCCATTTGCTGGCATCAGATAGTTGCCCAAATTCTTCAGCTGCCCAACTGACATGGCAAAATATGTTAAAGAATCTTTTTTAACAGAGACTAACAACCTGTAGTCACAGGGCATCAGAGAAATTCAGCTAACACAGGAAAATAACTTATCAGCTGTTAAGTCTGTATTCTCAGAATGCAGAAAGTTATAAAAGAGTGAAGGGGGAGAACTTAGAAAGCAACAGACTATTTCTAAATAGTGGAACACCAGCTTATTAAATAAAGTGAGGGTTGTCAACAGAATGTCAGCCAGTATTCTGACCATGGTGATACATGAAGTCAACAAAGCTATGAAATGCCTCCTGTCCTGGGCAAAAAACTTTTTTAAAACTTCTGAAGTAAGGGTAATGGAGTGGCAGATAAGGGGTAAAAGATATTAATGATCAGACAGGGTATAGACATTAATTTAACTGTTAGTACATTAAAGCTTTCACTGTTGACCAATATTAAGAAACAGAACACAAGAACCTTATCCATACTGTCATTCTCATTAACATGAAACCAGTTGCAGAGAAATGAAGGGATGACTCAGAGAGTCTCCTTGGAGAGGTAACAAAGGAGTTGCTGTAGTTGGTTTGTTGTCATTGGGTGATGGGGCAGGGACATCTATCACCAGACTGTGAAGCACAAGGCTATGAGTTTCCTAGTGGCTACTGCAGCTAGTGTACACAGTTGATTAGGGCACAGGGGATACAGAAGGGCATTCTAAGTATTTCAGTTTTCAGATATTATTTAATGAGCTTTTTTTTGTACCTCATGCAGTAAGATCTTTCAGTCTTCTTATGTTATGGATTCACATTTAATCACTCTTTATCTGGCACATAATTCCTTATTTTTTAGGGTCGGAGGAGGTTGGAGAACTTTGTGGAAAACAACTCCTCTGCATCATGTCAATTATCTCCCACTAGTTTATTGGTAAAAGGAAGACTAATTTGGAAGTAAAGTTTAATATTTCACAGAGTTGGGTTTAAGAATTCTTTTTCATTTCAGAAATTTCATGTTGTAGAGTAAAATAGGTTTTTAAAACGTCTCTTTCTCTTCATGATACTTTATTAGCATCTTGTCTTTTAAAAGGGACATCTGCAGGTTATGGGTTGGGCATAGACTGAGGCTGACTGCAGACTGCATCTTTGGTAGGAAATAATTAGAGGGAATTACAGAAGAAGCAGCATCAATTACCTCTTTGTTAACTGTCATTTCTTTGTTTCCTTTTTAATTATTAGCTTATTTCTTTTTACATATCAGATTCAAAAAGTTTTTATTATATTTTGCTTTTATGTATATTCTAATAATTTGTCTTCATCCAGCAATAATCTCTAGTGAGCAAACAATAAACAACTCTGGATTAATTTTGTCACCACTAACAAGCAGACTGCACAATACGTAAAAAATTTAAGGTTTTTTTTTTTAATAAGGTGACATTAAAGGTTAGCGATTTACTGTCTTCCTAAACTTGTTTGACAAAAGCATTTGGCTAAATGTGGACTAGAAAATGGAAAAATATGAACTGATCAGTTAAGCCATTCACTATTACTGGAAAATAACTCAAAGGCCTACTGTTGATAGATGAATAGCAACTTTTTCATATGAGGACAAAATACAAACACATACACAGTATTTGGGCCCATTTGTAACTCACTGAAAATTCTTCAAGGATTCTCTTGATCTCCTCATGACCTTGATTTTCGGCAATTTGTGCAGGGTCTGCTCCTTCTGCATTTCTAGCTTTTGATGCCCAAGTCGCACCTGAACACTGAAGTAAATGGACAGCCAAATTCTTTAAGCTAAACCTTGCTGCACAATGGAGAAGGGTGGGAAGTTCTTGAAATTGTTTATCTGTAAACATAGGAAAGCAAAACAATTTAACACCGTTAACATTTTTATATATCACATATATAAGGGTCCATGTGGTATAGTGTGAAGAGGGTTGGCCTCAGCAAAAAGGAGACTATGAGTTGGATCCTGAACTCTGGCATAAACTGCTAATATGACCCAGGAAAAGTCACTTAAAATCACAGTGCCCCCAAGCAACTTTCTAGGGATATAAAAAGCAGAGAAGGTGCAGACCTCTATTGGTAGGAATTTCTTCACGTGGAGTTTCTTACAGAAGTGAAATTACTCACTTGGTCCAAACATAAATATATGCAAAAATACATACCAGCATTCATGGGTATACATTTCTGTGCCTATACACACATATGTACATCTAATATGCCTGTAGTCTTGTGCTTCACAATCTGACAGTGGATGTCCCTGACCCATCCCCCCATGGCAGCTAGTCAATTATACCAACTCCTGTATTCATCTCTCTAAAGAGAATCTTTGAGTTGTCCCTCCATTTCTTTGTAACTGGTTTATTGTAGAAATGAAAATGCCAATATAGATAGGGTTCTTGAGGACTGTTTCTTTATGTTGATCAAAACTTCATTACCAGCAACTCCCCATACTAAAGAAATTTCAGATCCAGTTTAAAAATGGTGTCAAGTACTATGCCACATACTGGGGAGACAAAGACAATAATGTCCCTGACCTCAAGTAGTTTACATTTTGTTGGATGGCACAACATATACACAGATAATTAAATGGAAGATCATATGGGTAGTGGGAAGGGAGAGAATTACTGGGAAGTCCAGAAAGTTCCTGGGTCCTAGAGATGATGGTTGAACTGAGCCTTGAACAGTCAGTGATTCTAATTTGAATTATTTGCTAGTTTTAGAAGTTATCTGCTATGCTTGAAAGACAGGAAGAAAGAAAGAAAGAAAGAAAGAAAGAAAGAAAGAAAGAAAGAAAGAAAGAAAGAAAGAAAGAAAGAAAGAAAGAAAAAGAGAAGGAAAGAAAGAAAGAAAAGGAGGAAGGAAGGAAGGAAGGAAGGATATTCTTTTTCTTCTTTTTTCATTTCCTATGCTAAATGAACTCATCCCCATTAGCAATTTGTACATGGGAGAGTCAGATGTTAATTTTAGGTTATGATTACCACCTCTACTCTAGTGATTTCTGAGAGTTTCAAAAACTGAGCATCATTTTTCTAGAATGTTCAGAGAACTTAGCAGAACCCCAAGAAATAAAAATCTCTAAGTTTATGGACAAAGTTTTAAATATTTTTCTTCATTCTAATGGTGAATAAAACAAAAAAAAAATTCCTAGTGGGTGTATATATTATTTCCCTATGCTACAGAAAACTTTAAAATAAACAAACAAAAACCCGGCCAACCAATCAAATAAACAAACAGAAAACAAAAGTTTAAATTATAGACAAATTTCACTGGTCTCTAGCTTCTGAATGGATGGTTTGTATGGGGCTTTAATAACTTTCTTATCCCCATTCTCAAGTTGGAACTTCATAATTATTTGTTAATTATCCAAAACCATTAAGGGATAAATCACTCAACTCTTTTCCCAATGATAAAGACCAAGTAAATGACAGTAAATGTCATGTTTTCCACACTAACCTGAAAAATAGTCTTATGGAACTCATATACCAGCTTATTTTAATAGATTTATTATTAGCATAAACAGAGGCAAGCAATGTAAAGACTTAAGGCAAGTCTGGGACAAAGGCATCAGACTAAGCTAATTCTACTCATTCCAGGAGAATTGCAATTCAAAAGAAAGGTTAATAGAAAAAAAAAAACCAAACACCAAACCCAGCCAACCTGGAAGATTTTTTTTAAATTAATTAATTAATTATTTTTTTATTTAATATATTTAGTTTTCAGCATTGATTTTCACAGGAGTTTGAATCACAAATTTTCTCCCCATTTATACCCTCCCCCCTCCACTCCAAGATGACTTATATTCTGGTTGCCCTGTTCCCCAGTCTGTCTTCCCATCTGTCACCCCACTCCCCTCCCATCCCCTTTTCCCTTCCTTTCTTGTAGGGCAAGATAAATTTCTACTCCCCATTGCCTGTGTATCTTATTTTCTAGTTGCATGCAAAAACTTGGAAAAGCCGGAAAAGATTTTAAAATTCTGGGTCTTCCCAGGTTCGTTTTATCTGTTTGTTAGTTGGCAGCAGTGGAATACATGACAGAATAAGAAAGATGCCACAGAAAAGCTTGCAGGTAAAGAGAAGGAGTCATAATTTGAGTTATTCAATCACTACTCTGCTCCTAGGCCAAATAGAAGCTTCCAGTTCTAAGTGTTAAAATAAGTGCTTGTTGACTGAAATTAGTGCATAGTCATTTTCTCTTGTTTCAATCTGTAAAGCAAAACAACAGTAACAGAAGTGTTCCCTGACATTTGTATAGCATTGTAAGTTGCACCACAAATTTTCCTCAAGCTTAGCCTAGGAGATAGGTGACAAGTATCACTAACTCAATTTCCAGATAAAGAAAGAAGCTGAGTTTTGAAATTTTGTTTTTATGGAATTTTATTTACAAAATAAAACAAGTATTGTATAGTAAAAGAACCATAAAATAATATAAGAAAAAAGATGATTGCACATGAAGCTGTAATCTATTATATACAACATGCTATTCTTTCAAAATATGTAATAAAGTTATGTAAATTTCTTTTTTTAAACTGTTTTTTCCTTCCCTCCCTTCCCCCCATGAACCCTGTGCCTCAGAAATGGCTACCACTTGACAAAAAGAGGTGTGTATACATACATATACACATACACATATGTATGTATGTATACACACATATATACATGTATATGTATGTATATGCATATACATATGTAAGGAAAATTATTCTATACAAACTTCTATTTCTCTAGATGCAGATAGCATCTTTTTCATGTGCTCCTTTTAGTTAATTTGGGTATTTATAATAGTCAAAATAACATAATCACTCAAAGATATGATTAAAACAATATAGCTGTTACCGTATGCAATTTTCTCCTGGTTCTGCTCATTTCACTCTTCATTATTTTGTGCAAGTCTTTCCCTGTTTTTCTAAAATCATTGAGGTTATCATTTCTTATAGCACACTAGTATTCTATCACAATCATAGACCCTACTTGTTCAGTCATTCCCCAAATGATGTACATATCTGGACTTCCCAGGTCTTTGCAACCACAAAAAGAGGAGCTATAAATATTTTAGAATGTGTAGGTTCTTTTCATCCCCCACCCCATCATCTCTGGAAATAGACCTGGTAGTGTTATTGCTGGATTGAAGGTATAGTTTTTGAGATGTTGAGTGAACCATGGTTACTACTAGGTATAGGACGAGGCAAAATGTAAACATAAGTTCAAAACCTATTTCAAGATCTCATACTAACCCCAAACTTTATTCTTTGTTGTGTGCTGCCAGTAAAGAGTGCAGGGTGTGGAGTAAGTGGGCTTTGGTTTAAATTCTACCTCTGCTTCTGTGTGACCTTGTCCAAGTCATTCAGAATCTCTTGGCTTCAGTTACTCATTTGCAAAATGAGGGATTTGGGCAAGATGACTTTTAAGGTTCCCTCTGGCTCTTAATCTGTGTTCCTATGTTTTCATTAGTTAGAGAACTACATTATTTTGGAAACCCCTTCCACCAATGTAGACTGGTACCACATCAGTAAATTACAATCTTAGATACAGAAGTATTTAATATTTGTGTGTCATGGACTCCTTTGGTAGTCTGGTGGAGCCTATGGTATGCTCAGAATAAGTTAAAAAATCATAAAATAAAATACCTAGAATTACAAAACACACCACTTATACTGAAATAAAGGTGTATTTTTTTCCTATCAAAATTCATGGAACTCCTGCAATTGATGATTAAAAACCTATATCTTGGAGAGTTAGCTGCCCATGGCACATCTAGGTTAAGTGACTTTTCTACACTTACAACTAATACTTTGAAGATGCATGCAATGAACCTAATTTTTTGATTCCAAATCCAGGGTTTTAGCCAACATGTGCCACTATTTGAGCCATAACCCCTACAGATTGTCTTTGTTACCTGCTGCCTGGTACCTAATGTCTTTTCTCACATGAGAGAAATGATTATTTCTCTACTATATGAATAGCCAGTTATTGAATTAGGACTAATGTTTTTCCCCTTCCTTTTCCTCATTTAGAAATCAACCTGTAGGTTATCCATCCTTTGAAAGACAGGGCTGTGGGCAGATGCATCCCACAGGGAAAATTCAGATCTTATTAAAATGTAAAGAAATTTTAGATTAGGTGAATTGTTATATTCTAGTCCATTGTTTTTCATTCAGACAGGTCTGGGTAGAAGTGGATTTCCTCCTTTTGTTTAGATTGCCCTAGATGCAGTGATATGGGTATAGATAAGTCTCTTTGACCAAGACTAAGTCATCAGAGTTATATACCCCCAGACTCTCATTAGAATAAGCCCACCTCTCATTATAATATTCATTCTCTCATCACTTCTAAATCAGAGTTGATTTCCACCCTGAGGAACACCCACTCTTCAAAGGGCATAAGTTCCATAAGGAGTCTTTGGCATTTTAGAGTGTCACTGACTCCTTTTTATTAATTATCCTTTAGTATAGTTAATGAAATGACTAATTACCCAGAAACTATGTCTCTTGAGCTTTTCATACGTCATACACACTATCCTGATACTTTGCTTCATCCACCTGTTCAGACATCCTACCTTCACCTACTGCTGGCATCTTCCTAGATCACCTACAAAACTATCTAGTTTCCAGGTTAAACCTGTCTTAGGCCCTTCTGATACCTCGGGACTGCTATGTTACTTGCTTGCATCAGTGAACAGGTAATAGGGGAGAAGCTGTAAGATTACACAAGGGGGTGGGGAGAAGGGAGCAAGCATTTATTAAGCACGTACTGCATGCCAAAAACTATGCCAGCACCTACTATGTTCAAAGTTTTTTGACTTTGGGGGGGAAGGGTAGGGAGGGAGGAAATCTACACCTGTGAATTCAGTAGTATAGGGCATTTCCCAGTGTTGTAATTTTCTTCATTCATATAGATGACAACTCATGAGTAACATAGAGTCTTAGAGGTTCGTGCTCGTGGCTGAAAAGCTAGTAGATTGCAGAAGTATGATGTGAATCCAGAACTCTAATGCCAACCCTCTATCCTCTATGTCCCTTTATATATTATAGCTATAATTGTAAACATGCTATGGTTGTAACTCTGTCAGTGTGGTGCTGATTTTATTCATACATAACTTGATTGGTGCAGGTAGGGAGAAGATTGCCAAGTGATTCATGGGGAGGGAAGATAGAGGGCTTGGTAGGGTTCAAATTAGATTTGATTATTTTATTTCCCAAAGTAAGCACCAGTTACTAGAGCCCAAACCAAAAACACCTTTCTAAAGCCTAAGTTTAGAAATCATTGATTGTTCTTTCACTCTTGCAACTTGGATCATAAAAGGATGGTTCTGCTATACCTGCCAATAGTCAAGATGTTGTGAAAGGTGGTCTTAATCAATGGGGTATTGGAATCAAGAGGTAGAAATGCTGTCTGGAAACAATGGAGCTGCTCTACTAACATTGAAGAAGAAAATTCCCAAAGATCTATTGATGGATAAGTTCTTCTGACACATACTGTCCTTGTGACCCTGGGGAAATCACCTAATCTCTCACTGAAATGGGTAAGAATAAGTTAAAGATAGTTCTATAAAGATGGTTCATGTCCCTAGTGAAAAGTTGAATAGTTTTTTATGTTGAGTTTTAATCTTCCTCCTTGTAAATTCTACCTATTGATTCTATTTCCACTCTCTGAGACAGAACATTAGGGTGTCATAGAAAGAAAACTGAATTTGGTATTCATACACCTGGGTCTGAATCCTGGCTTTGCTACTTCTGTATATTGGTCAAGTCAAAAATCCCCTAAGGGCCTCAGTTTCATTGCCTATAAAATGAGTTGGTCTGGATGAACATGGAGAGAAAGGTGATCCCTTTCCAACTCTAAAATTTTATCATCTTTTTTTTCCATAATCCAAGATTTTTTTTTAATTTATTTTTGACATGTTTGGTTTTCAGCATTGATTTTCACAGGCGTTTGAATTGCAAATTTTCTCCCCATTTCCTCCCCCCCCCCACTTCAAGATGGCGTACATTCTGGTTGCCCTGTTCCCCA
>CM053623.1:297984625-298092885 GCA_028646595.1 Phalanger gymnotis | reverse complement strand
AGGCTGTCCTGGGGTGGGGCCCTGCTTCCCTCTGCCACTTTGTGGGTTCTGCAGCTCTAGAATTAGTTCAGAGCCATTTTTTAATAGGTTTTTGGAGGGATTTGGTGGGGAGCTCACACCAGTTACTGCTTTCTGGTCGCCATCTTGGCTCCGCCCCCTTTTTGTTGTTTTTTTTTTACCAGTCATTTATGCCATGAATTCATAGGGGATTGGTTCCAACAACTCAGGTTCTCACAAAGTGTGCCTCTCCAGGTGGAGCAGGCTGGCGTTTCAGTTGACCCAAATGCCTTTTTCTTTGGCTTCCTTCTTTTTCTGATGATTTTCCTTTACACTCTTCAGGAAGCTATCTCTGCTCTTAGAATGCTTAATATACTCAATATACACATTAATTCTCTTGGCTAGAATCTTGTCCTTAACCTGTTTGTTTACAACAATGCCTATATCATGTTGAGTAACATTATAGACTCAACCAGTCTTGCCATGGTAACATTTGTGAGGCATTCCTTGCTGAACTGTGCCTACACCTTTGATATCTACAATATCACCTTTCTTGTATGTTAGCATATATGAAGCCAAAGGGACAACACCATGTTTTCAAAAGTGCCTAGAAAACATGGACCATGTCCCTCTCCTTTTTTCTTTTGTGTTTGTCATTTTGGCAACTCACTGGAATATGATGGAGCCGGCAGAAAGCTTATTATCTTTTCAGTAATATTTTGGATATTTTAAGATCAATTTCATGTCTTCCATTTATCTCTTTTCCAGATTCAGGAGTTCCAAGTTTCTACAACAGCTGTTGATGATAAAATTACTGGAACCCCTCATCATTCTGTTTGCCTTCCTTTGGACCAATCTAATTTGCCAATCTCCTGAAAATGCTGCTCTGGTTTTAAGCCTTATAACAACCCCAATGAGATAAGTAACTGAAAGGAATATTATGGTACAGTGGAAAGAATATTGATTCTGTGGTTAGAGGTCCTGGATTCAAATCCCACTTCATTATCGTACCATTTGAAAGTCACAACCTCTCTGCATGTTTCATCATCTGTAAAATTAAAGTGTTGGACCACATGGAATCTGAGATCCTTTCAAGTTCTACATCTATAATTCTAAGATTCCATTTTATAGCTGAGGAAACTGAATCTTAGAAAGGTGAAATGATATTCAAGGCCATACAATTCAGAATTCAAGTCCAGAATTTGAGTCTGAGCCAGAATTTGAACCTAGGTTCCCTTCCTTGAGTCTAATAGCTCTAGCTTGCAGAAGAGTGGGTCAGTACCTTTTGTATTTAATTACCACATTTTTTTGTCTTTCTGATATAAGTGGACTTTGTAGAAGACACCATTGGGTTTCAGAGAAACAGATGCGACTATCTAAGTGACATGCTTCCCATCTACTCTTCTATGCTGTTGGTGGCTCTAGCAGCAAGTTTGTTTCTCCCAAGCCTATTGCCATTAAAAGTAGGTTTCAAATGGAAAAAAAAATGATGCAGAGAATGGAAAAAAGCTGAGACGGGAGCCTCTCGTACTTCAGCCCTATGAAGCATGTATGAAAATCTGTCTGGTCCTCTGTGGGTGCCTGAGGCACGTAGGAAGTGTTCTACTTCAGAGGAGAGAATGTCAGCTCCTACAACCACCAGAAGATTGCCCAGGCAGGAACAAAATGTGCCCAAATCCATTCTTATGTAAATCTACTTCACTCATATATTTTTGACATCTCCACAGACACAGTAAAGTGGTAAAAGCCTCTGAGGCAGCAGGGTCATGAGTTTAATCGGAGACTCTTTGACCATGGTTAAGTTATTCCAACCCTAAGATTTAGTACCTGAAAGCATTTGTTGTTGTAACGATAGGGTGCAATAATGTAGACAGGCACTTTGCAAGACTTGAAGTGCTATATAATTTTTAGAGGACCTATATCTTCTATTTAAGAGAGCTAGTAACTGGGCAGCTAGGTGGTACAGTGGATAGAGTGCCAGGCCTGGAGTCAGGGATACTCATCTTCCTGAGTTCAAAACTGACCTCACTCTCTTACTAGCTATGTGACCCTGGACAAATCATTTACCCCTGTTTTCCTCAGTTTATTAATCTGTAAAATGAGTTAGAGAAGGAAACGGTGAACCACTTCAGTATCTTTGCTTTGAAAAACTCGAATGAGATCATTGAGAGTCAGACACAACTGAAAAATTACTGAACAAAAACAGCCTTAACCTGGCTGAATTGGTCTAACACTTACACTACCTTGTTCTCAAGTTGTGATTAGAACAACTTTGTTGGTCTCCATGACTCTTTATAACAGTACAAAATTGGTAAAAAAAAAAAATAGAGGGAGTAAAAAAGACACAACCATATTGAACTCAATCCAGCAGAACTTCAAAATGAGCACGGCTTCTCAGCATGCTTTTGAGAAGCAGCTGGCGGGATAGAGCTCTGGGCTTGGAGTAAGGAAGACCTCATTTCAAATCCAGCCTCATTTACTTAATAGTTGTGTGACTCTGGGCAAGTCACTGAATCTCTCTTTGCCTCAGCTTTCTCAGCTGTAAAAATGGGATAATAATGGCACCTACCTCCCAGAGTTATTGTGAGGACCAAATGAGATAATATTTGTAAAAAGTGCTTATCCCAGTCCCTGGCACATAGTAGGTGTTATAATGCTTATTCTCTTATTTCCCTCCTCAGTGGTTTAATCAAAAGAGCAAAATATTGACTACACCACTCACTTCCTAACTGATCTCATTGTACATTTTATATAATACATCCTCCACACAGCTGCTAAAATAATGCATAGATCCGGCCATGAGCTTCTCTGGCTTAAAAACCTTCAGTGGCTCTCCACTGTTAATAGGATAAGATAAACAACTCATTTGTTTGACATTTTAAGACCTCATTTAAGCAGCCATTATCCCTGGAAGCAGGCCCCAAAAAGATGCAGCCTGGTATCTGCTCCTACAGCCACACTTGACAAAGGCCCAAAATGGAAAATATTTTTGATATCGAAGCCTCTGGCAATATCTAACTCCTGGTTCTAAAGATGAAGCAACTGAGACCCTAAAAGTCTAAGTGACTTGTTCAAGGTCACCCAAGCAGTAAGCATCAGAGGCAGAGTTTGAACCTAAACTGTGATTCCAAATTTAATATTCTTTCCAAAACTGTCATATACTCAAAGGGATCTGTGGTCACAAAGATTCAGGAGTTCTCATGAATAATTTAAATTTCAACAAAGACATGCATGTTGTAAAATCTCTTGTCCATGTTCTCCTGGTAGTGGAAGAGTACTCTATTGTGACATCCATGTTGTCTGTCTCAGAAATACCTACTATCAAATAAACTTAATAGGGCATGCATGCAAATGCATGTTAAAATCTTAGTAATAGATATTCTTCATCCATTTGGTGTTTCCTAGATGGATGAATGGGTCAAAACTTCTTTGAGTTATTGCAGATATCTTCTAGGAGGCTTTGCAGTGTTCTAGGAAATGATACAATTAGCACAATGTCATCTGCAAAGAGACACATGGGGAAACCTCAGCATTCACAAGGAATTCTTCTTTTATCTTGACAGTTATGTAAGCTCTCCACCATGGTGGCAAATACCTTCGGTGTGCATATATCTTTCTATTTTGTGCTTTACCTTACATTTATTATCTGATCATTGAATGGAGTTATTTTTGTTATGCTTTCCAATACATCTTGAAAAATCTTGATATATAGGGATGGAGACTTCTTATTGGGAAAGAACTTATAAGGTGGCATTTCATTATGTCAAATCAAATGCATTTTCATAATCAACCAATGATAATAAGCACAACAGTTTCTCATAAGAACCCATGTTTCAATTAATTGGAAATGGAAAAGATGTGGTCCATTGTTGAATATCAATTGTGAAAACCTGTTTGTTGTCCATTAATACATTCTTTGAGGATATCCTTAATTAGTGAACACCAAAACAAGAGCGCCCAAAATTTTGTTGAATGAATGTTTGATCAAGAAGTCAAGTATGATATAAGACAATCAGAGTTAAGAAGACAGCTTCCCTGCATCATTTAGGCAGAGCAACAAATTAAATACATTTTAAAATATTCATGTAGACTTTTAGCAAAGCATTTTGTGTCACGGTGTTTTAATTATTATCATGATAATAATGTATTTCATTTTTAGCTTACTTACCAATGGAATAATTTAATACAAGATGTTTGTGAGTTACAGCTGATTGGTATAAGAGTTGACCCAATATGTTTCTTAAAAGAATCACACTGTCCCTAGATTTTTGCTACTCTGATGTAGAATTCTGTCCCTCTGTATCAAGAAGAGACATCAATGTTATCTTACAGCTACAGAAGGTGAGGAAATTTTGCCAAACAGTGCTAGTCTGTAACCTGGGGCATATCCTCACAATGTCAATTGAGTTAAAAAGACAAAAGCGATACTTGTGACTTTGGGAAATTTGCAAGGAAATCTACTTGTACTTTTCATCATTTATTTCTGCAACGCTTTCCTTTCTCTTCTTCCATTAGTAATCCAGTCCCAAACGGCAGAGGCAAATGGATACTTTCACTTAAACATTCCTGATGTGTCCTCTTCCCCCTTTGTTTTGTTGCCTCGGAGGAGGAAAACTATTAAAGAAATGTTATGCCTTGAATCACTTATCAACAAATTTAGTGTACAGTCTAATGGATACAATCAACTCTTTGTTAAACAAAAACAAAAAAACACTATGAACTTTTTAAGTTTGTCCTTAATCTGAAATACACCTGGCTTAGGAATAAGAGCAGAAACTGGCACCTTGCCCTTGGGCAGTAAATCCAACTCTTCAAAAGTAAAAACCTTACTTTTAGGTCTAGTTATTTGGTTTTACGCTTTTTTTTTGCAACTGTAACTGCACGGATATAAGTAATTCCCATGGAGGAAAACATCTCTACCAATGCAGATCTGTCCTTGCTCTGCAACTAAAGAGTCTGAGGGAATTGTTATGTGCTCTAGCTTGCCCAGGTTTCTACAGCCAGAATGTCAGAAGTAGAATCTAAACCCAGATCTTCCTGCTGGTTGGTCTCCCTCCTTCAAGTCTCACCTCACTCCAGTCTATCCTCCACTTAATTGTCAGAATAATCTTCCTAAAAATGCAGATCTGACCCTGTTACCCTCCTATTTGAGGCATGCCAGTGCCTACTCATTACCTAGAAGATCAAATAGAAAATCCTTTGTTTGGCTTTCAATGGCATCTAGTAGGTACTTATTATATGTTGGTCGGTTTGACTTGACTTCCCGTTCCTGAGGCCAGCTAAGGAACTATATTGTCTTTCTGGTTAACTTAACAAAAACTGTTACTTAAAACAATAAGCTCTGGGAGCTTCCTTCTTGCTCTACCTACCTTATCAGTCAAGAGAGATCTTCCTTAGTCCCACCCACTCAACCTCAGTGTTACCCCTACCCCCCAACAGCAGCAGTCTCACCATGTTCCTTGTTCTGCTTCCTCCCAACAATGACAATACCCAGATGAGGTCCTCCTTGTCCCTGGACTGCTCTCCTCTCAAACCCTGCTCAGTAGTTGGGTCTCTATTATGTCCTAGGGTCAATATTGAATATTTCACATCATTTGACCCGGGCAGAAAAACCTCTAGGTATAGTTCTGCCTCTGGTTTCATTTCAAGACAATTTTCATTCATTTCATTAAGATTCAATATATCTGCTTCATTAGTAGTGCTTGAAACCTGCCTTCGTACTGAGGTATTTCTATTTTCTTCTTTTTCACATACTTGAGCAATGTGAATTTTCCTATAATATAGAGTCATGAACAGTCAAAAGATGATTATAAGAATCATATAATTCCCTGTGACTTTGGGGGAAAATATTCACAGAAAGGTGAACCCACTCACTTTACAAATAAAAGTTTTAAAAAACAGTGACCACATACCATACCTAGCCGAGTCGTTTCAGTCATGTCCAACTCTTTATGACCCCATTTGGTCTGACAAGAGAGCGGCAAGCTAGCCCAAGTTGGACAAATAGTTAAGGTTCTTATGACAATAATATTAGGATTGGGTTTGTGAGTGGCTGCTGTGTTTCTAGCATGAGTGAGACAGGGAGACCTAGTCTCTTGGCAAAAACACTGGAGTGGTTTGCCATTTTTTTCTCCAGCTCATTTTACAGGTTTAAGTGGCTTGCTCAGTAAGCCTCTGAGGCCAGATTTGAACTCAGGAATATGAGTCTTCCTGACTTCAGGCCTGGTGCTCTGTGTACTATGTGGCCCCCTAGCTGTCCACGTGCCTAAATAGCTACCTCATTGGATGCACCTCTTTGTGTTGATGCCCAGAGCCCTTTCTCCAGGGCCAGAGGTAATCCCTCTGACAGTCTGACAATAATTAAGCTGAAGTAGTCAAAACAAATTTTTCAAGTGGATCCTCTAGAACATCCACACGAATAAAAAAGGAGCAAAGAATCATAAGGTCATCTTTCCAGTACGTTCAGATATTCTAAGATATAACAGAATGAAAACAGTAGATGAAAATGGAACCTTATGGAAGATAACTAAGCTGATCCAGTGACTGCCCCGTCCCCAGAATTTCTTGACTTTGCCTGTTGCAGGGACCCAGGAGTCCTTCGCTATCACCAAGAATGGCGTGAAGATCGTCATGAAGATTCAGCAGTGCCATTAGTATTTTTATCTCTTCTTTAGCAATTCTTGCTTTTCTCTATTAGTTTTGATCCCAGGATATGTGGGGGGGTGGGGAGATTAGAGGCAGACAAGAGTGGGTGGGAGGTGGAGGAAAAGAGACCAATAGGCACCTCTAGTTTGGTTGTGTTAATTCCATTTGTGAGAGGATCAAGGGTAAGTCCTAGTTTAAGTTCTTAAGACTGGCTCTCTCATTATCCATGTTCCATTCTCCCTTTGGTGTCTCCACAGAGCAAAAATTTAATTGTTTTGGGCTGTCCCTTAAACACAACAAATAAAACGGTCTATTGATTCAAGGAAAAAAGCAACCACAACAGAAAGTACATTATAAACAATGTAGAAATGGAATTCTAACCATATGCGTTCATAAAACACTGCCTGGGATATTGAATAAATAAAGATTTGGTGGATAGTGAGAATCTTTTTGTGTCATTTTAAGCTAACAGACAATTTAGTAGCCATATATTTCCTCTTCTTTGAATTCAAATTCAGTCTATACTTTCTACATATGGCACTTTGTGCTTAACCTCTCTAGATAGGGTTCAGTTTCTTCATCTGTAAAATGAAATCTTTGTACCAGACAGATTAAGATTTCTTCTTATTCTAAAAAGATGGAAGAGGAACTTGGGAAATGGAAACTGGAGGGTGGTGATCAATTTTGCTTTTCAATCACCACATGGCCAGGCAATACAGTAGCTCTTTGGGTGGACCATTGAAAACATCAACCATGGCTGGTTGTAATTACAAGCCTGCTGGCTGTGATCTAGTTTTTTTTAAGGGACACAGGTATATTTTTGGATGCAAATGGAGAAATATGCTGTGGAAAATGAAGTAAGTCAGTGGTGCTCTCTTAAATCACAGAGACACCTAGAAAGTAGGAGGCCAGCAAATCAAAGGAAAACAATTCTAAAATTCAAGAACTCTAAAATCTTCCTCCTGAAGTAGTCCTGAATTCTTTGGTCACAAAAAGTAGGAAGGCAATGAACCTCTCCATTCGATTCCCTGACACCCATGTCCTTGTGCAAACACATTTTACAAACCACACTATGATTGCACCTACATATATTATTTATACCAATATATGGAAAACTTACCCAAGTTTATGAAGTCAGAGATAGCCACCACATACTAATTGGCCTCTTGCTTATATTATCTGAAACAATGAAGGGATTGAGTTTGGTTTCCCAACTCTATAAAACCCGTAATCTTGGCCTGAGTCATCCATGCTAGATTTAAACATCCCATTCACCAAAGTAGGCAGAAGTGATGAGAGATTGGAATAGCTTGAGGATGCCACATCAAAAGGCAGCATCTCATAAGACCATTGCTGAAGTCCCTTCTTCTTCCTGCTTTATCCAGAAGATCATCAAACCTTAAGGATGCTGGCCTCCCACTTTGTTGACTGAAACTCTGTTCTATTTCATCTCAGATATAGAGACCCAGTGTAGCTTTTGCCCTGAAGTTCTCTTGCTTTGCTCTATGTTCCCTTATGCTCTGTTTGCAGTTTCTCACATTAGACCTCATGCCTTCCCTGCTGTGAGGAACACATACTATAATAAAAACACTTATTGCTTAATACGTGATCAGTCTGATTCTTTCAAAAAACCTCTCTGAGTCCCTAGACTACTGAAACGGATACAGAAATCCAAGGCCTATGTAAGGAGCAGCAGCAGAATGACATAAAAAGGATTATAGTCATAGAATAGCATTAACCCATTACTGAAAAAATCAATCGTGGATGATGGCAATGGCTATAGACCCTGCAGTTGAGTAGTCTGAGGTTGGTGAATAGCTTGAACTGGGCAGCTCTTAGCTAAACAAAGGCTAAAGCTGATCAGCTCTCCACACTAGTCCAGCATGGTGAACCTCTATGGATCAACTGGCCACCAGGATACCAAAAGAGGAGGAAGCTAGCCCAGGTTGGAAAAACACTTAAAGTTCTTATGACAATCAGTAATGGGACTGGGTCTGTGATTGGCTGCTGAATATCCAGTGTGAATGAGATAGGGAGTCCCAAACTGAAAAAATCCCTATGCATTGTATACATATACATATACATATACATATACATATACGTATACACATACACATACATATACACATGCATATACATATAATACCTGTACATATACACATACACATATACACACATATACATGTACACATGTGTATGCACGTGCATATGCACATGCATATACACATGCACATACATATACACATAATCTATATCTACACCTACACATACACCTAAACATACATTTGCATACACATATGCACATATGTGTACATGTATATGCACACGTACACACAGATATGGACACATATAGACATACATATAAACATACACATGCATGTATGTACAACTATAGATACATACATACAGACAAACATATGTACACATATTCATATAAGATAGGTAGATATAAGCTTTTATTAAATACCTAACATGAAAAGATAATTGGAAATGAAAATTTATAAAAAAGCTCCATAATAAAAATTTCTGACTCTTTTTTCACATTGTGAAAAAAATCATTTTTTTTCAAAGATCAAGGCCATATGATATATACATATTCTATATTTCAACTTCCTAGCCTACTTGGCTTATTTTGCAATTCTAATTCATGCTACTCGTGTTCTTTTAAAATCAGTATTTATGAACCCTACTTCCCAGTTCTAATTCACATGGCTCCTCTTCATTTTATCACTAATATTTCCCTAGTTTAATGTCTTAGGAAAATCTATACTTGTTACTTCTCTCAAATGTTATGCTTGTTACTAAAGGTAAAATAACCTAATCTGTAAAACATTAAGAGACCTCCTTGCTGGGTTAAAGACTGATTCTCCAAGATGATGAGTCTCAAAATATTTTTAGTTTATTACAATCATCAAATTCACAATTCAAATTCATTTTTTACTGCTTTGAAGGTCATGGAATTGATTTATTGGAAAACCAGTGGAAACTCCACCTACCTGCAATGAATGAGATCTTCATATCTGCTATACTAGCTCAGATGACGTGGCTCAGGTGTCTAGTAACACTACTATTTTTCTCCTTCCTTCATGGCTGACTCTCAGGGACAAATCTGTTATTCCAGTTATAGACTTATTTTACTCCAAAAATTAGGGATGATGGTCATTCTCTCACAAGCAATTGTTTTAGTTGTATATAGGAGGTGAAGACACAATTCTCCTCCCTATAGGATTGTCTCTTTTGGATACATACCATTGCTGCTGCTGTTATTTTTCATATCTAACATTCATTTAGTGCCTATTAGGTGCCAGAGGAGGAAGATATGTATCTCGGTGGATAGAGTGCTGAGCCTAGAGTTGAAGACTAATCTTCCTGAGTTAAAATCTGGTCTCAGCCACTTATTACCTGTATGACCCTGGGGAAGTGACTTAACCTCTGTTTACCTTAATCCACTGAAGAAGGAAATGACAAATGCCTCCAGAATCTTTGCCAAGAAAACCCCATGGATGATATGATCCATGGGGTCACAAAGAGTCAGACGTGAACATATAGCAATAAATATATGCCAGGCATTTGGCAAATATATGTCAGTTTATCCTAACAATAACCCTGGGAGATAGGTGCTAGGTGATTTTATTATGCTCATTTTACCACTGAGAAAACTGAGGAAGACAGAGGTTGAGTGACTTGCTCAAGGTCACACAGCTAGTAAGTGTCTGAGACTGGAACTCAGGTTTTTCTGACTTTAGGCTCTGTGTACACCCTTTGTGGCACCTACCTGTCCCTGAAGTGTGCCTGAGGGTATCACAAGATCTGAGATCCAGATGTGGAAGGGATCTCTAAGACCACCTAGTCCAACTCTTTCATTTCACAGATGAGAAGCTGAAGCTCAGAGAAAACTCATATATTTTTTACTCAAGGCTCTGTAGGGAAATAAGATGGAATTTGAACCCAGATCTTTCCAGTGAACCACACTGCCTTTAGTTTATACAGGATAGAGGCTTCTCCTTCATTTTGCACATAATAAATGAAACAATTTATTAAGCTTCATGCTTGTTTGCATGAACCAGAACCCTCCCAGAACCCTCCTGCCCTCCAAAAAGAAAAAAAAAAGTTATTCTGTGTGACATTAGGAAATTACTTAACTTTCTGCATCTCAGTTTTCTCGATTATGAAATGAAGCATTGAAGTAAATGGCTTCTTAGGTCCCTTCCAACCCTGGATCTAACTCCTATATTTCCCCATCACACTTATTTACTTTTTTTTTAATAGAAAAGAGACAGTCCTGAAAGGAAGGAAATTTTCTTCCTGTCTCCTGTACTAGACTATGGAAGTTCCTGTGAGGGACCCTCATTTCTAAATTCTGGAGTAAAATTCATCTGTTATTGATTCAAAATGTTATAGATGTTTGGGTTCTATAAAATAATAATCAAGGGAATTATCTCTGAGGGTTGGCCATGAGAGAAGCTGGAAACAGGTGGCATTCCTGGATACCTGGGCTAGGTTATTAGAGCTGGTATGTCAATTGGGAACTGAACTAAGTTTCTGTTGATCTTATAACTCATCAGCTGTCTCTCCTATGAACATTAGCTGAAGGCTGAAGGCAGGAAATAGGAAGTTAACAGGTACCACAAAAGGGACTTGGGCTTTGAAATTGGAAGCAATGAGGAAGAGATTGCTTCTGGAAATCAGAAGGATCTGCTGAAATGTAGAAAGATTCTAAGGAAAGATGGCACCCACAATTAATCCTTCATCATTACTATCGAGACAAGGTCAATACCTTAATTTAGAAGAAAAGACAAAGACACTAGGATTGCAGGAAGGTGGGCAGCCACAAAAATCAGGTAAATGGATACACTTTGGGGAAACCAAAGAGAACAGAAGAAAGTGTATGAGGGACAAAATTAGTACTTTTAAGGTCCTAGAGCAAGGATTCTTTTTTTGGGAGGGGGTGCTGGTGGTGGTAGGATTTAAAGCCCTTCACAATGTGGTTCCATATGTGTATATGTATATGTATATGTATATGTATATGTATATGTATATGTATATGTATATGTATATGTATATGTATATGTATACGTATATGTATATGTATATGTACATGTACATGTACATGCATATACACATGCACATAGCACATATACATACATATACACACATGATGTACATACATTTACTATACATACATGTACACATATATACATATGTATACTTATATACATACATACTTTATACACACACACACACACATATATATATATAATATGTGTAAATTCAATTCAATGTTATATTCAATTCCAGATTTTCTTCCTCTCCCTACAGCTTCCCCCATATATTGAAAAGGCAAGCTCAATGACAAAACTAAATCCTTAAAAATTAGAATTGAACAAGTGGAAAGTTAATGATTCTATGAGACATCAAGAAAAAATAAAACAAAGCCAAAAGAATAAAAAAAGAAGACAATGTAAAATATCTCATTAGAAAAACAGCTGACCTGGATAACAGATCCACAATAAATAAGTTAAGAATTACTGGACTGCCTTAGAGCCATGAACAAAAAAGGAGCCTAGAGATCATCTTTTAAGAAATTTTCAATCAAAACTACCCTGATACTCTGGAACCAGAGGGTAAAATAGAAATAGCAAGTATCCACCAATCACCTCCTCAAAGAGATCTCAAAATTAAAAATTCCCAGGAATATTATAGTCAAATTCCAGAATTCATAGGTCAAGGAGAAAATATTGTTAGCAGCCAGAAAGAAAGAATTCAAGTATTATGGAGCCACAGTCAGGATAACACAAGCTTCTACATAAAAGGATTGGAGGGCTTGCAATATTATATTCTGGAGGGCAAAGGAGCTAGAATTATAACCAAGAATCACCCACTCAGCAAAACTGAGTATAATGCTTCAGAGGAAAATATATATATATATATATATATATATATATATATATATATATATATATATATATATATATATATATATTCAGTGGAATAGAATAGAGGACTTTCAAACATTCCTGATGAAAAGACCAGAGCTGAATAGAAAATCTGACGTCTAAATAAAAAAGTCAAGAGAAGCATAAAATGGTAAACAGGAAAGGGAAATAATAGGGAACTTAATAGGATTAAACTACTTATATTCCTACTTGGGAAGATAATATGTGTAAGTAACAAGAATTCTCTCATCATTAAGGCAGTTAGAAGGGGTATATATAGACAGAGGTCACAGGTGTAAGTTGAATATGATGGGATGATATTTAAAAAAATAAAATTAAAGGGCAGGAAGGAGAAATTCACTGGTAGAAAGGGAGAAATAGAATGGAGTAAATTTTCTCACATAAAAGAGGCAAGTAAGAGCTTTTACAGTGTAGGGGAAGATCAAGAAGGTGGTAGGGAATACTAGAGCCTTGCTCTCATCAGAACTCAATCAAGGATAAATAAAGGAGGACAGGATGGTATGGAGGAAATATAGTTATTCTTTCACAACATGACAATTATGGAAGTGTTTTGCATAATAATACATGTGTGGCCTATGTTGAATTGCTTGCCTTCTCAAGGAGGTTGGGTAGGGAGAGAAGGGAGATACTTTGGAACTCAGAGTTTTAAAAACAAATGCTCAAAAAAAGTTTTTACATCAACTGGGAAATAAGATATACAGGCAACGGGGTATAGAAATCTATTTTGCCCTATAAGAAAGTAAAGGGAAAAGGGATGGGGGGCAGCGTGTGACAGAAAGGAGGGCAGACTGGGGAATGGGGCAATCAGTATATATACCATCTTGGAGTAGGGGAAAGTAGAAATGCAGAGAATATTTTTAACTCAAAATCTTGTGGAAATCAATGTTGAAATGTAAAATATTAAATGATAAAATATGAACAATAGAGGAGTTCTAGCTCCCCATTGGAGTCCTAGAAAAAATAAATAAAAGGGGCAAAAAAAGAATTGAATCAGAGGGGGAATGATATACACATTCAATTTGGTATAGAAATCTTTTTTACCCTACAGTAAAGTAGGACAGGAAGAAGATAAGAGAAGGTGGGTGGTTATAGAAGTGAGGGTGGATTGGGGGAGGCAGTAGTAAGAAGCAAAACACTTTTGAGGAGGGACATGGTGAAAGGAGAGAGAGAATAGAATAAATAGGGAGAAGCTGGATAGACAGAACTAGTGTTAGCAATCACAACTGTGAACAAAAAAATGAAGCAAATTTTTGTAAAAAAAGCCTCATCTCTCAGATATGTAGAGAAATGAGTCAATTTTAGAAAAGTAAGAGCCATATCTCAATTGACAAATGATCAAATATATAAAGTCAGTTTTCAGATGAAGCAATCAAAGATCTGTATAGTCATATGAAAAAGTGCTCTAAAACAGTATTGACCAGAGAAATGTAAATTAAAACAAATCTGAGATACCTCCTCACACCTATTAGATTGGCTAATAGGACAGAAAAGAATAACAAATATTGGAGAAGATGTGGGAAAACTGAGACACTAATGCACTGCTAGTAGAGCTTTGAACTGATTCCACCATTACATAGAGCAATTTGGAACTATTTCCAAATATTTATACCAGCTCTTTTCCAGTTGCAAAGAATTGGAAATTGAGAGGATGCCCCTTGTTTGGGGAATGGCTGAACAATTTCTGGTATATTATTGTGATGGAATACTATTGTGATTTAAGAAATGATGAGTTAGATGCCCTCATTTAAAACCTGGAAAGATTTGCATGAAGTGATACAAAGTGAAATGAGAAGAACGAGGAGAACATTGTACACAGTAGCAGCAATATTGCAAGATGATCAATCAGAGAATAGATGGAAATAGTTACCTTAGAAGGTAATTAATTTTCCTTCATTAGAGGTCAATATGGGAGCCCAGTGACCTTTTACCGTAATTCATACAGGAACAAGAATCACATCTCAATAACAGCCCCAAGAAATAGTCGCCCAGCTAGGTCTTCAAGTAAGGGAAGACACACTACCTCCTAAGGCACTCCATTCCATTTTTCAATAGCTCTAGTTATTAGCAAGCTTCTTCCTCATGAGAAGTGCTATATCGGATAATATGCTAGACTTGGGTCAGAAATACTTGGCTTCAAATCCCCAAATTGATACTTAGCAGTGTCACCATGGGCAAGTCACTTATTCTCTCCATGTCTGTTTCCTCATCTATAAAAGAAGGATAATAATTCCTGTTGTACCTAAGTCACAGGATTATTATGAGTTCAAGTAAGAAAATGTATGCCCCAACACTTAGCAAACTTTAAAATGCTATACAAATGCTATTATTATTATTATCATTATTATTATTATTGTTATTGTTAGGAATGAATGGATGATGTCTAAGGTTCCTTCAGCTCCAGATTCCATGATTTTGTAAAATTAGATAAGCCTAAGAGAATTTATATATGCACCAAGAAGGAGGACCTGAAAAGAAAGTGAATTGGAATGTGTGCCAGAATTTCTCAACTGATGCCTTCAAGTATAATGGAGCCATCACATTTGGTCTCATCTTTTCAATACCTAATGTGCTACATATAAATAAGTGGAAAAGATACTTAAGAATAAGATATTAGAAAAAAGGATCTAGAAGAAGCAAGCACATGCAGAAGAAATTGATGCTTGAGCTAGCACAATTTTAAAGATACCTGGGGATCAATTTTTAAGGAGTCCCTCAAGAGAAAATTCTAAAAGAATAGAAAAGGTTACACTTTTAAAAAAGAAAACCAAGAAGACATCAATAAATATTTACCACAGGTGCCTACTATTCTATTTCTACAAAATCTTAAGACAAATGATCAGTGACAGTATTGATGAAAATATGAAAAATATATACATACACATATATGTGTCTCTGTATACATATTTCACAGATGACAGATATAAAGACTTCTTAGTCATACAGTTGATGCAAAGGTATAAAAAATGAAAGATCTTATTCTGATTTATTATTTGTTCATTATAAAATAGCATTTTATTGAGGCCTGCTCTCCAAAAATGATATTTTTTTCATGCAACTGTATAACATGCCTCTCAGGCCTCTAATAATGTTGCAAAAGGTTATTTGGTAATTGCAATCACAAGGATAACTTCGGTGATCTTTCATACCCAATGTTGCTCAACGATACTCAATGTTAAGGAACAAAAGAGATTACAAAACAGAGATGCATATGCTTGAAAAATATTCCACTGGGGCTGTGGAGGATGTCCTATGCCAAGTACAGATTGAAGAGGGATGCCATATATGTGATGATGTTCTCCAGATGCTTCTGTTTAGCAATGTCTTTTTGTTAATTGCATTCACCCACAGAACACTCTTCAATGAGATTCATTGTTACTCAAAACAAGCTAGCTAAGGAATCCACACAGGAAAAGTCAAGTGGATGAAGACTGCATGTTGCTCAATCTAAGACATTAATAGTCAGGCCATTGAGCTGATCCAGTAGTTCCTCTATTTTGCCAGCTACTATAGATGCGTAGCTGGGACTAGAATTGAGTAAGGGGAGGTAAACAGGCTGGCTTGCATTTGGGAGACTGAAAAACTTTCAACAACCCCATGTTTCTCCATGATTATTTTAAATTCCAATATTTACTGAGTAGCTAGAAATCTTAGAAAATCATAAACTCTGAAGAATCAAAACTACAGATATACTAAAGTGTGATGAAAAAATGCAGAACTGGCTTAAATAGGCTATGGTTAAATATCAACGATGACTTGCACACAAGAATCAATAGGTTAGGAATGTGGGGAAGAGCAAAAGACATCATCATTGATATGTTATCACCAGAAAAAAGAAGCAAGTTGATCATGTGAAAAGGAAGCATGGCATAATTGATAGAACACCAGATGTGGAGACAGGAAAAATGGGTTTGAATCTAGCTTCAGTCATTTACTAGCTGTTTGACACTGACCAAGTAACAAACTGCCTTAGTTTCCCTGTCTGGTATAGCACTTACTTCACAAAGTTATTGTGAGGGTCAAATCAAATAATATACAGAAAGTGCCCTATAATCCTTAAAATGCTATAATATTAGCTATTATTCTCATACAGTAAGAGTGAATAATGGCAAACAGTCAGTTTGGAATATTGCACTGACATCTACACATTAAAAACAAAGACTTCCAGTACATTGGATAGACTAGATAGCTAAAAAAGGAGCTTTAAACCTGGGGCTCTTGAACTAAAGAAATCACTGCATTTCAATATAATTTTTTGGTACTATTATTACTTTTATTTGTTTAAAAAATTATTCTGAGAAGGGGTCCATAGGTCTTATCAGACTGTCACAGAGGTCCATGACACAAAAGAAGTAAAGAAACCCCTTCTCTATGGAGTATTTATGGAATGCCATACATAGACAGCACTGAGAACCATGGAAATGGCATGGGGGGATTGTGACCCATACCAGTGAGTCAGAGTACCCACCCTGATGAGCTTCCAGATGTAGTAAATAAGAAAACAGTTAGAGTACACATTTTGTGAGTAAAAAATTTGTTCGGACAATATCAGTCCATGGGAAATCCTGGGAAATCTATCACACAATCCCAGCTTTTCCTTCTGTTCCCACATAAAATATATGGCTAAAAGATTGGGTGGGAACCACACAGACTCAGCCCTAAAGTGAGCTGGGAAGTGGGCCAGTTTGTCTTTGTCATCTTTCTACTCTCTCCTATCATTAAAATTTCCCTTTTCATTGCAGGTACACCTTCTCCAATCCTCCTCTTAACCCTTCTATGACCTCTCTCAATTCTGTATTTTTAAAGGTGACTTCCAAAGACAGAAAAATCCTTCACAGATAAAAACAATGGCAGTAGAATTAATATGTATGTCTGTATGTCTATATTTCTGTCTGTCTGTATATATGTATGTATGTATGTATGTACGTATGTATGTATGTATGTATGTATGTATGTATGTATCTATCTATCTATCTATCTATCTATCTATCTATCTATCTATCTATCTATCTATCTATCTATCTATCTATCTACTTGTCTTTTAGCCAAAGGCCCTCTTTGTTACCAAACACACCATGTAGGAAAGCCACTAGTAGGGATATCCCAGAGAAATTCTATCCATATATCTTGGAAGAGGCACTATTTTAGAAGTCTGGAACTCAAATCGTCTTTCTTTGGGGGAAAAAATTGGAAGGGAAGAAAGTTTACTCATTCATTCATTCACAGAACATTTATTAAGACTCTACTCAGTCTTAATGCTTACTATGTCATTTTCAGCACTGGGAACAGACTGGTCATATGATGCAATGATGCTGTTATAATCATTAATAACATTTATATTTATATACATTTTATAGTTATGAAGCACTTTAAGCTTTGTCACATCGATAAGCTTTGTATTATTATTTAGAGGGAATAAGGTGGTAAGGTGTAAGGGCAAGCAGAGTGGGAATTTTTTGCTGTTTTTTTTCTTTTTGAGTTTTAGTTTTTCTCAGCACTAAGGCAATCAAGTGCCTTTGATTGAGTCTTGCCTTTGATTGAATTAAGAGTCTGATGACCTGCTTAAGTCACAAGAAAGCCTAAGTCACATGAGCTTGAGTCACATAAGCCTGGGTCACAAGGATTGTGCTGCCCCCTGACCCTGAAGTAGTGTATATATACTCAGAGGTTAACATTTTGCTTGGGGCTCACTCATGGGAAGAGTGTGTGATGTAGCCAGATGAGACTCTGAGTAGCCCTTAAGGAGCCCCCTGGCTTTGAAAATCCAGATGTTGGTGCTTCTCTCTCTGATAACTATGTATGTATGTAAAAGTCAGATAGCTCGAAGTCCTGTCTGTTATTTGTGTTATTGTCTCTGCTTGTAATTCCTGCTTATAATTTCTGTTTGTATTTTCTCTGAACTTCAGGGTGCTGACTTTTTCCCCTGAATGAAGTAAATGATGTACATGTTTAATTAAAGTAAGATTGTTAAACCCTTTAAAGTTGCTTTCCTTTGTAAAAGCAGATCAAAGAACCTGTGCTAGCAGCCCTCCTGTGTGCTGGTATTATTGGCTTTACACCTTCACGGCAGCTGCAAGCAACATTGTTGTTGCAAAAGGTGAACAAGGTGCAGGTCCTGGAATTGGGAAGACCTGAATTCAAATCTATCCTCAAACACTTACTAGCTATGTGGCCCTAGGAAAGTCACTAAATCTCTGCCTGCCTCAGTTTGCTCAGCTGTATGGTGGGGCTAATAAGGTACTTACCTCTCCAGGTTGTTGGGCTTTGAAAACCTTAAAATGCTAATTAGAGGAGGGAATTGAAGACTCATCTAAGGTCAGAACCAGAGCTAGGCCTTGAACCAAGGTCCTCTGAGTCTGAGAGTTATTTCCACATCAAAATGGTGCCTCTCCAAATGAAAGCTTGTCTGTGAGACCCTTTCTAAACTCTATTAAATAACACCTTAGATGAGTTCTTATTATGCATTTCTTAAGTGCCTATTATGTGCTTAGCAGTGTGTGTAAAAGGATAATGTGATTATATTTCAGTAGTTAAAAGTCATGTCAACACATTCAAGTATTATCTATGACAACTATCTTATGATTTTAAGCAGAGATTTAGAACTCATGGGCAGCCATGTATGCAGTGGATAGAGAGCAAGGCCTGGCTGGAGCCAGGAAGACTCATTTTCCTGAATTCAAATGTGGCCTCAGATATTCACTAGCTGTGTGACCCTGGGCAAGTCGCTTAACCTAGTTTGCCTCAGTTTGAAAGAAACATGAGAAAACTGAGGCAAACAGGGGTAAGTGACTTTCTCAAGGTCACATGGCAGGTCAGTGTCTGAGGCCAGATTTGAACTCAGGAAGATGAGCCTTCCTGATTTCAGCCTTGTTGAACCATCTAGCTACCTCAGAAATGAGGTAGGCTCTATTCTTTTTTTACATTTTATGGATTAGGAAACTGAGGTAAAGGGAGGTTAAGAGACTTGCCCAGGGTCATATGGCTAATGAAGATTTGAGACAGGATTTGAACTGGGACTTTCTTACTTCTAGTCCTCCAATAGCCACCAGATTATTATATACTGATTTTACAATTGTATTCCATAACCAAAGAGGAGGCAAGGAGTGAAGAAAATACACTTGGTTTGGAATTATTTTTGCCAGTGCTCAAAATAGAAGTGAATGTTTCCTCGTACAGAAAAGGAAATATGTTTTATCAAAATATTTAGAACGTTAGCAATACATATTTTAAAAATATATCACTGAAATGTACAGGCAGCTTAATTACAGAGAAAATAAATTAATACACGATTTACATTTTTGGGGGTAAGACATAATCCTAAAGATTTTCCTTTTGGGCACATTGAAAGCAATTATTGACATGAAAAATGAAATGGAGAAGCAGCTTAGATAGAAGTCACCTCAGTTTTATTTTATGTAATATATGAACCACACGAATAAATTTTATATTAATTGAGGCCACATAAATAGATATCAATAACCAAGATATATAAGTGGCAGTGAGACAGAGAGATGGTATGTTTGTGTGTTCGTGTGTGTGTGTGCATGTTTGTGTTTCTGTGTGAAAGAGAGAGATAGAGAGATAGAGAAAGGGAGAGAGACAGAGAGACAGAGATAGACAGAGAGTCAGAAACAGAGACAGAGAGACAGAGACAGAGAAAGAGACAGAGACAAAGACATAGAGACAGAGACAGAGAGAGAGTGATCTACTTGAAACTTTAGCATTCTCCAAAGGTAGTAATGCCAATACCTATTTGTAAACCTTTTCAGGAGCAAATGTAAGTTGCACTGTTGGACTGAAAATATTTTGACAAGAACTCCGGATCCAAAGTGACATTCATCATCAAGACAGCAAATCATATCTGTTAAGATGGAAACTAAATTTCGGTTCCCAATAATGGGGTTAGATAATGGGGCTCTCAGATCATGCACTACAAATCATCTATGTCCCATGTCATGTGATATAGATATTTGTTCCCCTCCTCCCTTGACATCCTCAAGTTCTCTGAAATAAATTAAGTTATTCTAAGACTCAGGTTCTACTTGTTTAAATCTTTTAATCAATGGGAGTTATGGGGGGAAATAATTTGAATATTGTTTGTAGCTCACACATTTCAAAATATTCATGTTAGTATTTCCTTGCTAAGAAAAAGCTCAACTACCAATCAACACATTTCTTCCTAAAGGGCCGAAAGTGAAGGATCTTAATTAATTTCCTTAAGAAAGACAAGGTACTCAATGCACCTTGAGCAATATGTCTCTTAGAAACCATATTTAGACCAAATAGGTGCATTTCTCATTACTTTTTCATGGAATTAATGAGGTTAAGTTTGATAAGTGAGTGTAATGAGCATTCAGAAATTCATTTTTACATTCAAGCACAACTCCCATGGGCTACAGTCAGGGTACTTTTTTCCAGGTCTCAGTAACTTCTCTTGGGAACTTCGTGTTCTAGGAATGGTGCCTACTCCACACTCCACATTCTTCACCTAAGTTGGCTCCTACTTTAGGCTTCTCCAGGCCTTCTGGGCTGGACAACAGAGGCATAAAGTCTTCCAGAGCTAAGGCAGCAAATTGATTCAACTATCAAAGTATATTTGAACCTCATGGTGATATCTGCTTGTTCAAGTGTTCCTGCTCACATTCTGTCATTTTGTCTTCCCCAGGGCCAGCTTCTGGATTTTGTTGCTTCTCCTCCCTAACCCTTGGATATTATGTTTTCTTGTTTTAGATTTATCTGTGTAGCTTTTAGGGTAGCTAGAGGGTGCTGTGGACAGAGTAGTGGGACCTGGACTCTGGAAGACCTGAGTTTAAATATGGCTTCAGACACTAATTACTTACGTGACTTTGGGCAAGTCACTTAACCCTGCTTGCCTCATCTGTAAAAAACGAGGTGGGAAGGAAATGGAAAAACATTCCAAGGCCATTTTTTTAAAGCTTAAATAATTTTACTTCATCATACAGCAACACTCCATATCCAAGATGGGGTGCTCCTTCCTCCTTCCACTTTCTGCAGTTTTGGAAGACTTTCCAAAATAGTTTAGAAATTCTATTGTGGGGGAGGGGTGGAGGCAAGATGGTGGCTGGAAAGCAGAGACTTGCCTAGGGCTCTCCCCCAGGATGCTCCAAAAACCAATAAAAATGGCTCTGAACAAATTCTACAACTGCAGAACTCACAAATAGCAGAGGGAAGCAGGGCTCCAGCCCAGGACAGCATGGATGGTCCCTGGGTAAGGTCTATCTCACCGTGCTGGGAGCAGAGTGGAGCAGAGCCCAGCATGGGCTGCGCCTGACCAGACAGACTGGGAGCTGGGCAGAACAGGCCCTAGCACCCTGAATCAGCAAGCTGTGGCAGTTAACAGATTTCTCAACCCAGAAACACCAAAGACAACAGAGAAGGTTAGTGGGGAAAAAAAGATTGTGGGGACAGAATGAAAGGAGTTTGTAGTTGGCCACCACCCTGGGGGGAGCGGAGGTGGTGCAGCTACAGAACTAGAGCTGCAGTTGCTTCCCACCAGAGTATTATGAGGAGGAAATAAGTGGCAGATTAGAGCAGGAGTGCAGAGCCTGTTCAGATCTGAGTAGCAGTACAGGTTGGCTTTTTTGGGGGTGGAGAAGTGCTGGTGTGGCAGAGCTTGCTGTAGAGAAATAGCTCTGAAAACAACAGTGCAGGCCTTCAAGCTTGGGACAAAGTACTCTTTACTCTACAACCAGTCATACCCCTTCAAAAAACTCAAGGGTCAAGTAGTTGACTGGGAACATGACCAGGCAGTGAAAATGGACTCAGATTCAGACTCAGACTGGAATCTTTCTTTGGTGACAAAGAATACCAAAATACACAGGCAGAAGAAGTCAATAAAGTCAAAGAGCCTACATCAAAAGCCTCCACAAAAAGCATGATCTGGTCTCAGGCCATGGAAGAGCTCAAAAAGGATTTGGAAAAGCAAGTCAGAGAAGCAGAGGAAAAATTGGGAAGAGAAATGAGAGTGATGCAAGAAAACCATAAAAAAAAAACAAGTCAATGACTTGCTAAAGGAGACCCAAAAAATGCTGAAGAAAATAACACCTAAAAATAGACTAACACAAATGGCAAAAGAGCTCCAAAAAGGTAATGAAGAGAAGAATGCCCTGAAAGGCAGAATTAGCCAAATTGAAAAGCAAGTCCAAAAGACCACTGAAGAAAACACTAACTTAAAAATTAGATTGGAGCAAGTGGAAGCTAGTGACTTTATGAGAAATCAAGATATTATAAAACAGATCCAAAGGAATGAAAAAGTGGAAGACAGTGTGAAATATCTCATTGGAAAAACCAATGACCAAGAAAACAGATCCAGGAGAGATAATTTAAAAATTGTTGTACTACCTGAAAGCCATGATCAAAAAAAGAGCCTAGATATCATCTTTCAAGAAATTATCAAGGAAAGCTGCCTTGATATTCTAGAGCCAGAGGGTAAAACAGAAACTGAAAGAATCCACCGATCGCCTTCTGAAAAAGATTCCAAAAAGAAAACTCCTAGGAATGTTGTTGCCAAATTCCAGAGTTCCCATGTCAAGGAGAAAATACTGCAAGCAGCCAGAAAGAAACAATTTGAGTATTGTGGAAACATAATCAGGATAACACAAGATATAGCAGCTTCTACATTAAGGGATCAAAGGGCTTGGAATATGATATTCTGGAGGTCAGTGGAGCTAGGATTAAAACCCAGAATCACCTACCCAGCAAAACTGAATATAAAACTCTAAGCGAAATATGGATTTTCAATAAAATAGAGGACTTTCAATCTTTCTCAGTGAAAAGACCAGAGCTGAATAGAAAATTTGAGTTTGAAACACAAGAATCAAGAGAAGCATGAAAAGGTAAATGAGAAAGAGAAATCATAAGGGACTTATTAAAGTTGAACTGTTTTGTTTACATTTCTACATGGAAAGATGATGTGTATAATTATGAGACCTCAGTATTAGGGCAGCTGAAAGGAATATACATACATACACATACACACATATATGCATATACAGATATATATATATATGTATATATAAATGTGTGTGTATATGTGTATATATATATATATATATATATATAGACAGAGGGCACAGGGCAAGTTAAATATGAAGGGATGATATCTAAAACATAAAATCAAATTAATGGATAAGAGAGGAATGTATTGAGAGAGGGAGAAAGGGTTCGATAGAATGGGGTAAATTATCTCATATAAAAGTGGCAAGAAAAAAACAGTTCTGTTGGAAGGGAAGTGGGGGCTGCTGAGGGGGAATGAGTGAATCTTGCTGTCATCAGATTTGACCTGAGGAGGGAATAAGATACACACTCAATTGGGTATCTTACCCCACAGGAAAGTAAGAGGAAGGAAATAAAAAGGGCAGATGATAGAAGGGAGGGCAGATGACAGAAGAGAGGGCAGATAGGGGGAGGAGGTAATCAAAAGCAAACACTTTCCAAAAGGGATAGGGTCAAGGTAGAAAACTGAATAAAGGTGAATAGGATAGGAAGGAGCAAATTATAGTTAGTCTTCCAGAACATGAATATCGTGGATTACATAATGATACACATATGCCCTATGTTGACTTGCTTGCCTTCTTAGGGAGGGTGGGTGGGGAGGGAAGAGGGGAGAGAATTTGGAACTCAAAGTTTTAAAAGCATATGTTAAAAAAAGTTTTTGTATGCAACTAGGAAATAAGATATACAGGTAATGGGGCATAGAAATTTATCTTGCCCTACGAGAAAGGGAAAAGGGGATGGGGTGAAGTGGGGTGACAGAAGGGAGGGCTGATTGGGGAACAGGGCAATCAGAATATATGCCATCTTGGAGTGGGGGGAGGGTAGAAATAGGGAGAAAATTTGTAATTCGAACTCTTGTGAAAATCAATTGTGTTGGTAAGCAAAATGGTCTTTGTTTTCTTTGAGTAACTCAATGCATTTCATTGAGCCTTGCTAGATGCTAAGCCCCAGGCCCAGAGCCCTATTGGGTGTGGAACCTATGTGGGTGTGGATTGATGACTGAGGTGTGGCCCAGGGTTCTGCTGGCTGGGGGGAGGTGTTGACTTCAGAGCCAACCTTGAAGCAGAGCCACCCTGGAAGTAGAATGGACCTGGAAGTAGAGTCGACCTGTGTGTGGACCGAGGAGTGCCAAGCAAGGACTTGAGGGCAGTGGGTAATCTTCTTACTGGAGAGGGGAAGCATGAATATGATTTGGTTAATACCATCATGTTTTTCTGTGGCCTCCTGGTTACTCTTGTGAGGCGGACTTATTGGGCCTCGAAGCTTTTGATCAAAATATCAAAATGGGGAGGCTGGTTTGTGGGTCTGTTACTTTGGAGCCTGAATAAATGCTTTAATCTTTTTGCCTTCTACTTAGAGAATTCCTTATATCCCGTGGTTCTGAACCATTCAGACATATATATTATTCTCTTTGAAATTATAAATTCTGCCTTCTTACTACATCAATGCTGAAAACTAAAAAATATTAAATAAATAAATAATTTTTTTTAAAAAAGAAATTCTATTAGGATCAATGAAAGGGAAGGACATAAATGAAAGGGCTGAATTGTTCAGCTTTCTCTTGCCATTTTGGTATTTGCAGCCTGAATCCTGTGGTCAACTATTTCAAAAATGCTCTAACATCCTGGAATTTCTTTCTTTTTTGACAACCAACCAATGATAGCACTTTATACCTCAGCAGAAAAAATAGCTTAGATATCAACAGAGGTTACAAAGAGATGAACATGTCTGAAATAATTGAAGAACAATAAAAAACATGATTTTTATGGCATTGGCTTGAATATGGACAAGGAAACTGAAGCCCAGAGCAGTTAAATGGCCCAAGGTCACAGTAAGTTTATGATACAATGAGGGTAGAACATTAGTCACTTAACATCAGGTCAGTGCTACTTATTATTTGGCAGAAATATTTGTGAGGGGCAAATAAATGGTTAATTTAGTGTATTGACCATGACATATTCTGTACCATCCTAGTCTGGTAGAGTGTAAGCACCTTAAATGCAAGGACTAGTTTTTGTTTTGAATTTCTGCTCAGTTCTTTGAATATAGTAGAGACTCAATAAATACTTGCTAGATTTTAATTAATTCAATTTCCCATTCCTCTTCAGTATTTGCTAAAGTACTTTGTTCTAACTCATCTCTTGGCTATTCTCATTGGTTGAGGAACAGTCTGCCCTGATTATTTTCCCATAGATTTTTCTTTGTTTGTGACAACTTTGAGTCATACCACTAAATTTAACATAAAAGGGAAAAGCAGCTTCATAAACCCTTATGTGAGAGCTTGATATATTAGCTGAAGTTGTCAGGGTCACTTAGTAGTCATATGACATTGGGAAGGACATTTAATTTCTGGGCTTCTGTTTCCTCATCTTTAAAATGCAAAGGTTCATTCATTCATTCAGGTGGCTAGATGATTCAATGGATAGAGCACTGGGCCTGGAGTCAAGAAGATCTGATTTCAAATGTGACCTCAGACACTTACTGGCTTACTAATGAGTCTGGGCAAATCACTTGACCTCTGTTTACCTTAATAAATAGGAGAAGGAAATGGCAAATCACTCTAGTATTCTTACCAAGAAAACCTCATGGAGAGTATAGTTCACGGGGTCACAAAGAGTCGGACAAGACTGAAGAACTGAACAACAAAATTCATTCATTCACCAAGCATTTACCAGACACCTACTATGTTCAAAGCATAAAAATAGGAGGCATAGGAGATAGCATTGTCAATATGCTAGCCACTAAAGAAAAGTTGACCATGATTCAGGGCCCTCCTTCTACAAAGTTTCACTCTAAATTACTATCAAACTCAAATAGAAATGAAGCCTGTAGTAAGGATCCTTGTAGGCCACATATTGACTTGGTTTTAAAATATATCTGTATTTTATTAACTTTGTTAAAAATTTCCCACCCACAGGCCATATTTGCCTATTCTCTAAACTGTCATTGCACATACCTTAAGCTGTAGCTTAAAATTATGCTACTGAATCATAGTCAGTAGGATATAATATTCTTCATATTATTCCTCTAGTAGTGATGACATTCATTTCTGCGTTATTGATCCTCTCACCTACTTACAATCATAATATTATGGTTTTAGAATGGGAAGCCCCTTTAATGATCATCTTGTCCTACAATCTCACCTTATGGATGAGGAAACTGAGGTTCAGTAAAGTTGAGTTATTTGCCCAACATCGTAAAGTCGATAAATTGCAAAGCCTGGATTTGTCCACTGACTCTAAATCCCATGTTCTTTCCCCCTGTCATATGCTTCCACCCAGAGCTAGGAATACAATCTTAGTTAGCAACTGACCATTATTTGCTCTGCCTGAAACTGACTGATACCAGTAGGGAATCAAATCTATAATGTTAACTTTGGTAATAATACAGCCTAGTAAATTGTCCCTTCTGCTTAGGAGATTTCTTTCATTAGCTGGGCTTTTAGAGGGTTTTGAAAGGGAGTGTAGGGGGTGAACGCAGGAGAAGCAGCCTACACAGGCATATAGGATATACCACGGCAGGGATGGGATTTACAGAAGTCAGATGTTAGGGAAGGGCAAGTCCCTTTGTAGAAGTTGGTGCTGTTCTGTTTCAGAATTACATGCTACAGTGCTCTTTCTGGATCTTTTTTTGCCCTTTGTATTAAAAACTACACTGAATGAATGTTTTGAATTCAATCAAAGGCTATAGATTAGTTTATTCTCAAGGAGAGTACTTTATTATTATTAACTCTAAAGAAGTATTTTAAGTTTTACATGGCAAGCCACTAAAATAAAAGCATAACAAATACTAGACAAAATGAAGACACGACAGTGTTTACCAATTTATTAGGAAAATTCAACTAAGATACTTCCATTTTTTCACTTTTTGCCATCTTGCTTGCTAGAAATGGAAATATGCATATATATATTTAAAGTATATAGACATATAGACAGAGAAGTAAGTATTTTATTTATTATAAATGAAATTGCAGAGAAAAGAAACTGCTGAGCGAAAAGGATTAAGGAAAAAAAACACCAAGATATAGAAGGCAGTCGTGTGTTTCAAGTGGAATAGAATGTTCCACTGTATGGGTTGTCAAGCCATCACGGTCTGTAGGGACGTATTAACTGGCTATCAAGAGGGTAGCACTGTCATATAACCAATCTCCCCACAATCCTTCTTGCACAAGTGGCCATGGAGTCCCTTCAGCTAGTAAATGAGGGTTGGGAGAGAAGACAATATGTGAAACCAGGCTATGTAATATTTGGAACTATGCTTGGCTTATTCCTTGCAGAAATCACATTTTAAACTCTGTCATGTTTTCTTTGGAGATTTTTCAAAAACATATCAAAATTTTGACTGTGAACTACCTATCCTGCCTTCAACTAATCCCATCACCCTAGCCCTGTAATCCCTATTAAACTACATCAACAATTCAAGTTAGGTATGTCAAAAATATATTGTCTCATCTTCCTGCATGACTCCCCATGTGGCTGACTTTCCTCTCACATTAAGTAACATTTCATAATGATAGTCAACAATTACGAGCGCTTTACAAGTTTTATTTGACCCTCACAACAACCCTGGGAATTTGGAACTATTAATATGGTTATCCTCACTTTATAGATAATGAGACTGAGGCTAAGTGATGTATTTGTGACTGCACAGTTAGTAAATGTTAAAGATAAGATTACAGCCCAGCTCTTTCCAGTGCTCAAGGCCAACAGTCTTTACTCCATTCTGCAGAGCTATATTGCTAAACTCGCAGGCCAGAAAACTGAGGGAAAACTGTCTTTTGGTCTTTACTTCCAGGACTAAATCTTATATAACAATCTTACCATTTTTATTCCTATCCTCTTTCCACTCTATCTTGACAATCAAGCCCTTAGTCATAGCCTTGTTAAAAGCCTCTCACTCAGACCTCTGACATTCAAAAAGTCTAATTGAGATGAAGTATTAGATTGAAAAGTCACTTCAGAAATGCTCATTTTATTTCATAAATTAAAAGTGAAAAAATAAAATAAAAAAACCCAACATATAGAAGGCAAGTTCTGGAATCCACAATAAGATTTATTCAATTTTTATTCTGGCATTTAAGTGGCATTCTGAAAGACTTCTAAATAATTGAGGCTTAGACTTTTACTTCTCAAATATTTAAAAAAAATATTTTTATGTAATCTTTTTACAAAGGCTTTGTAAGGTAGATAGTTTGTGCAGCAGATAGAGTGCCGATCTTGGAGCCAAGAGTTTGAATCTTGCTTCAGACATTTACTAGATGTGGGGGCAAGTCATTTACATTCTCCAGTGTACTTTGTGTATGTCTGCCCACTTTTCCTACTGGCACTGTTATTTGAGGGGGGAGTGTTTTATAGCTATTGTTCTTATAGTGTTATCCCAGCAAATGTATTGGTGTACTCTGAATGACTGTTAAAGGTAAAGACATTTGAAGGGGTTTTTGAGCTATTGTTTTAGGAGTTCATACATTCCAACTTCCCATCCTTGCTCGAAAGGATTCAATCTCCCAATGCAAATTGGGGGGGGGTGTCTATTATAAGTACTCATATTAACTAGAAGGGGCATATGAAGAAATATGCTACCTGCACCCAGAGAAAACTCATAAATAGAAGCATGCATAGAATAATTTTACATACATACATACATACATACATATGCACATATACACACATATAGTCTAATGATAGCCATCTCTAGGGCAAAAGAGTAGGGAAGAAAAAAGCGGAGGGGAAGAAATTTACATATTAACTTTATTATATGTTTAAAAGGAATAGTGAGCTATACATGACAGATTTGTAGTTTCATATGCTATCATCTTTTTTATTATAGCATGTTATGGCGATGCTTGTTTTAATTAAAATAAATGTTAAAATAAACAAATAATTTTTAAAAGCACATTGAATATAGAAATATTAAGATATTTTTTGCCCTTTTGCCTAGTCTTTTAATATACAAAAGGCTATTGAGGTTTTTTTTTGGGGGGGGAGTGATGAACTGGTTTTCCCTTTTTTATTCTTTGTAATAAAGGAAAGTTCTTTGGGAGAGGATATAGAGTGGATCCTACTGAGAAACATAGGTGATATAAAAACAAAAAATACCAACGAAAATTTATAAGGCAAAAAATAAATAAAGAGTACCTTACACTACCATTGGTTTTCAAATAAACTGCAGAGGTATCCCTTTCCCCCCACAAACTCTCTCACACTGAGAATGCTATTTGTCTCAACTGATCTGCCCAACTGAACACAACTGAACAACATTTTCTGGGAACCTCCGCATATCAAATTTTCTATTTCAAAGTAGAATCTTGCCATTACCTAACCGATTGGTACCACCTTGTCTGTGATCTCAGGGATTAAACCAAACTCACTTGAGCAAGATTGATCCCAGAGTAATCATGATTCCTGGACTCAGCCAGCTGCTCTGAGCTCAGATAAGGCTCAAAATTTCTTTCTAGTTCTTTGCTTTAGAAATTAATTGGAACTTATGTTCCTTTTACTCCTCCACAAATTTTTTTCCAAGCACCTAATAAGAAAGTGGAGATTTTTTTTATAGTTGAAATATCTTAATAATTCTAAGTGGCCATACTTAAAAATAATGGAGAAAGAAATGGAAAAAGGAGATAAAAAAGGAAAACAATACTTGACAAATGTCAAAAAAATTGAAGATTCATGATTTATTGAAGCATAAAGCTAAAGTAGTGTGACTAGAATAACAAATAAGCTAAGGAAAGGCAAACACAATGAGAACGATATTATTGCATATAGGGCACAGCATTCTTGATCTTCAATCTTACCTTTAATACATTCTACCCTGTAGATAAATGGGTAAAGTAGGAACCCAAAAATCTCCAACATTGGAGGTGAAAAGTACTCACTTTCTTGATGGCGCATTTCTTGTTGGAGATTTCTAAGATCATAATGTGGTATCTCAGCTTTGAATATGGAGGTGAGAATAGTATCAAATTCTTCTAATGAGGCCTGTTTCAAACAAGTATGGGAAGAAGGGTAATAAATATTATTATTACTTGCAAATGAATTCATCTTCATTGCAATACAACTTTATTAAATAGAATTCTACAACTTTTAGTAACACTAAATTAGTTGTAACCTACTAATACCACATAATATTACTTACATATATTTAAATGATACTAGTATACCTTTTTGAAGTAATTCTGAAAGATACATTAGTCTTTCACCACATTAATTCATTAAAATTTTATTAAGCATTTGTTGCACGCAAGTGCTTTGCAAAGATTTTGCAAGATGCAAAATTTATTAAAAAAATAGTTCTTGAGCTCATTGAACATTCAGTCTCACAGCCATGCATATTCATAATTTAAATGCACGAAATTACATAATTACATTCTACAAGATTGCCAAACTTACTAGTGTGAAAAGCATATAATTTTATTAATATCCCACCCTTAAAAAGAGAGGTAAGGCAGAGGAGGAGAATATTATATGCATTTTTAAATGAAATTAATAATTTCACTATTAGTTTTACTTTATTATTTTATTTTCTTATAAGAGATCTTTCACAGAGTGGGAGAAATCTATAACTGTTTATAATATAAAAAGAAGACATATCAACAAAATTTTTTTAAAAATCACATGATAATTTGATTAGAAATGTGCAAAAAATGTATCATGAGACTCCAAGAAGAAGGTAAAAGTAATTTCCAATCTGGTGGGATGAGGGAAGAATTCGTGATACAGATGCAATTGATATTGTCCAATAATTAAAATCTGGGAAAAAAACTGGACATGAGAAGCATGGAATTTTATTATTAACTGATAAGTTTTTCTAATCTTTAATAATTATGAGGGATAAGTGCCCTCAGAAAATCATGATAATATTGTAGTTTACATCAAGAGTAAATGTAATAAAATTTAAATACTGAGAAAGCAAACAGTTGTAGTTTACTCATTTTTCAGTCATGTCCAACTCATCATGACCTCTTCGTGCTGTTTTTTTTTTTTTTTTGGACAAAATACTGGAGTAGTTTTCCATTTCCTTCTCCAGCTCATTTTACAGATGAAGAAACTGAGGCAAATAAGGTGAAGTGACTTGCCCAGCATCACAAAACTATTAAGTGTCTGAGGCCAAATTTTACTTACTCTAGGCTCAGCACTCTACCAACTATGCCACCTAGCTTCTGTAAGCAACATGGTAGATTGTTTTAAAGTACAAATTTTGGAAATTGATGACTTTTTAAGACTACCGAGGACTATGGTTGTATAGTGGAAAGAGTACAAATTCATTCTCTGATGACCATGGATGAGTCACTCAACCTCCTTAGGCCTCCTTTCCTCATTTGTTAAAGAAATGAAAGAGTTGGACAAGGTGGCTTCCGGCTCTAGGGCTATCATTTTACACAATATAAAATAATGAGCCCGAGTATAGAAGTCTATCTTGTCCTACAGGAAAATAGAAGGGTAGGTGATAAGAGAAGAGGGTGTGATAGGAGGGAAGATTGGGAGAAGGGGTAATCAGAATGCATGCACTTTTGGGGTTGGGGGAGAGTAGAGATGGGGAGAAAATTTGAAACTCCAAAGCTTATGGAAGTGAATGTTGAAAACTAAAAATTAGTTAATTTTAAAAAGAATATAAGGTCCATGAGGACAGGGATTGACTTACATGAATTTGTATCACCAGGGTGCATGACAGTGCTTGGGAAACAGTAAACTCTTAATAAATGATTTTTTATTTATTTAAAAAGTAATGAGTCTTATCCTTCAGTCTATGTAGGATGCACACTGGACTTTGATACATTTGCAGAAGGAATCTCATGTGTGAGGTATGCTCAGAAAAGAGACAAGGCCCACTCTGGCCCTTATTTTTCTTTTACGAGAGTTCTAGCAGCAACTTATTTCCACAATCCATTAATTTTTGAGGGGAATTATGGATGGTAAGGTTTTTTTTATTGGTGTGGTATCATGTTACAGGGAACCATGGGATGACTGAAAATTGCGTTATACTTCTGCTTGAGAATTGAGCTGGGGTGTGGAGGGATAGTTTTCTCTCTCCCTTGCTCTACAGGACATTTACATATGGTGCTATAGAAAAAGCATCAAGGACATAGTTCATATATAATATTTCTAATCATTTGACATATATAGATACACTTTCTACATTGCAGATTCCACATTGCCTCAAATACCTTGTAATACTTTGCCTGCATAGTATTGGCCTGCATAACTCACTGGTTTGAAAAGTATTAATTGACCATGTTATCAATATCTATACTCTATCAATACCTTCTCAAACCCTCAAGTTGTGATTAATGGCCATCCTGCTGTTCCTAATTTTTCTAGAACAAGAAATCACATGTATAGGTCTGAAAACATGTACACTCTGAGATTACCCTTCAAATACAAAGTTCAAATCCTTAATGAGACAAGGAAATTGAATGAAGGGGCAGAACATTTTTTTCTTCTTCTTTTAATCATGGTTTAATTTAAACTTGCACGAATTAATACATAGGCCTGTATCCATGAATAAGTGTTAGTAATTCTTATCCTTAATTGAAAACGGAGAAACAAAGAAACACCTTTATCTACTGATTTTCCAAGATGGTATCCCTGGACCTTTGGTAAGAGGACGGTGGAAGACAGAGTCTAAAACTGAGAGTTCCCAAGCTTCTGAAATAGAATGCAGTTTGCTTTCTTGCCAACCATTTATCAACAATTCACTTAGAAAGGAGAGATAGCAAATGAAAATCCCTTTTAATGTATGTGAGATCATTCCTGGCCAATCTACAAAGCTTTTAACCAAAGTGGGTTTTTCATAATGGACTTTCAGAAAGGGAACAGGGAAAGCCTAATTGTGAACGAGGTTCATTCAGCTTGTTATTCTCTTTTGACTGAAGTGTACAGTACTGTGACTCCCATAGGGATCCTTGCAGATTCATGGAGGAAAAAACCCAATCTTTGTTGCCACTGATGGGGCGGGGGGTTGAATGAGGTTGTCTGGAGAAAGCTGAGGATTTTTAAAAGTTATCTGATGCATTTTTGCTGCACCATAAATCTAACTTTTTAACAGAATTGGTAGAGCCCTGAATAAGCAGACATGCCACATTTTCTGAAAGATTCGTTTGGCCTGAATAATCCTCAGTATGTTTTGTTATTATTTTATAGCTGTTGGTGATAACAAAACTGTGAAAGCTAGTTATGAAGTGGTTCTTCGACACTTCAGCAGAATGTCCAGAAATACAAGAAGTGAGAGGGTGTGCATGGAAAGTAAGACACAAACAAGACTTAAAGGTTTTCAATGACCTTTCACTACATTTTTGCCCTTTTCAAGTAGAAATTTTCAGGGAAGACCCTGGAGACTCAATGGAGCAGATAGCTTTCTCTAAGCTTTCTTGAAAGTCTGTTCTCCCATGTTGGGTAGGACTCCATCTAACTGGGAAGCCTAATTTCTGTTTAGAGTTTAAACAGAAACTAGTTTGGGTGAAACCCTTGCCTAGGGAAGGAACCCTGTCCTTGAGCCCCTACGTTAAAGTTTAGGGCAACCCAGATTATGAAAGAGAAAATGATCCAGAATGATACAGATGGAAATGACTTCTGTGGTCCAGATGTCTTGAGACTGCCCAAGCTTCTGGAATAGAATGCATTTTGGCATTGTAGAGGGAAAGATAGTATGGGGAGTTCCTAAAGTCTGGACGTATAGGAAAAAAATGCATATTTCCAAGAAATGAAGTGAATGAAATTTTCAACAACATTTTATTTAATTGGAATATTAACAACTAACATCTTAAATATGATTTCCATTATTTGTGATGCAAAGGTTGATGAGCTTTGCCAGATTCATGTGAACTTGATACAATAACTCCACATTGCTGTCGCGTTTAGCACATTCACTTTTTATGCCTTCAATCAAGTGTGTTGCCTCTATGATTTTCATTGAGTACACCGTTTCCTTTAGCATATGCCAGAAAAAGAAGTCAAGAGGGCTAAGGTCTGTTAATATTTCAATTACATAAAATGTTGAACATCTCATTCACTGTCATTGTTTCACCTACACTCCAGATCAGGGGTTCTTAACTTAGAGTCTCTGAACTGTTTTTTTTTTAATTTTATCACTTTGATAATTACCTCACCACAATTGGTTTCCACTATGATTCCATGCATTTTTTTTTATTCAGTTAAAACCTATTATTTTGAGAAAATGTCCAGAGGCCTTACCAAACAAAGGGGGCCATTCAGGGTTTCAAATGTATGGTTTTATCTTCACAAAACAAGAGGTCCCTAGGTACTAGGGTGCCTAGGTGCTAGGTACCTCTTGGTCTCTCTCCACCTCCCCCTACTTGCCTTCCTGATTCCTTTTGTGTGTTGTTTCCCCTCCATTAGATCATAAGTGCCTTGAGAGCAGGGACTTTCTTTTTATTAACTGTATCTCCAGCACTAAGCACAGTGACTGATACATAGTAGTAGGCACTTAATAAATGTTGATTGAGTTGAATGTGCTAGGTGCAACCCATACTGATGAACTGATTATGAAATTTTCAGTGTGAACATGTGTACCTCAGAAATAGGCAAACACTCTAAACCAGGGCTTGGTTTACTCCTTTACTCATTGTCTAGACTTAAGGAAGTCATGAAAAAAAGACAGTAATGCAGATTATACTTGAAAGTATGCATTGATAAATCTTTTCCTCTCAAGAGCCAGTTGTTCAACATTTACCAGAACACCTCTGGGTCTGTAACGACAAAAAGATTAAAAATATCTGATCTACATGTAGATGGCTTCCAAATACATATCTCCAGCTTTATCCCTTTTCCTGTCCCTTCAGATCTCAATCTTATATTATAGATGTCACAATGTTTAACTGAATATCTTACCAGTCCCTCAAACTTATATACAAAACGAAGCTTATTAATCTTCCCTCCAAATTTGCTCCCCACTTGTAACTTCCTTATTTAGGTAAGGGCTGCAACCATTTACCCAGTCACCTAACAACCTTGGTGTTATCTTTGATCTGTCATTCATTTTTACCTCCATGAAATCTCTTGTAGCTATCTGCTCTTCTTCTTTCTACTCTAGGTCATCATTATAATTGGCTTGGAATATTATGAGAGACCACAAACTTGTCTTGTTAAATTCCTGCTGGATCCATCTTTCCATGTGCCACCAAATTGATCCTTGGCTTCAATTATTCTTTTTAAAAGATACACTTTCTAGTGGAAAGAATACTAGAGTTGAAGCCAGGAGAAGCCTGGCCCTGATATTTGCTAGCTGTGTGACCATAGATAGGTCACTGAACCTGTTTACTCAACAACAAAAGGGGGATGATGGCACCTACGTAACAAGGTTCTCAGGGGATAAATCCTTAATTAATTAATGAATGGTGTAAATTTAAGATATTATTCTAGATCAAGGGCTCTTAATCTGTGTTTCAATATAATTGGCCTCCTTTCTAATTCCATATATCTTGCTTTGTGCATTTAAAAACATTATTTTAAGGTTTTCCACCAGACTGCCAAAGGGTATCTATGACACACAAAATGGTTACAAACCTGGCTTCTGGATTAATATTTCTTATATGCAAGTCTGATCTTATTCTTTTCTAAACCACTTCAGTGACTCCTTAGTACCTCCTGAATAAACTTTAAATTCCCTAACCTGTCATTCAAGGCCCTCCACAATCACAAGCCCTCATACCCACAATCACTCACTAGTTTGTGAATATAGATCTAATGTTAGAAGGAACTCAGGTCCAGAAAATGAGTTGCCCGAGGTCACAAATATAGGAAGCAGGAGAGATCAGATTTCAACTTAGGCCCTCACACTCCAGCTCCATTGCTTTTCCAATCATCCCACACTGCTTTTTTGCAAAGGAAACTGAGTGATGATATCAAAGCTAAGGGAAAGGAAAGTACCCAAGAAGAAGGGACAGTCAACAGCACCAAAATCTCCAAGAGGAGAAGGGGTATAAGAAAACACTACTGGATTTAGTAGTTAAGAGGCCACTATCTGTCTAAAGTGAAGTATTCTCATTAGATTGGTGGGTTGAAAACAAATCACAAAGGATTGAGAACTGAACAGGAGAAATAATAATAATTTAGTGATACACCCAATATGTAATAAGAACATTTGCTTTTATCATTGTTGTTGTTGCTGTTGTTGGCTTTGTTTTTGCTAGGAATTTGGCATTATGGAGGGAAAGATATAGAATGTCAATCTAAGGGGAAGGCCAGGGTAAAGAATTTTGAAGGATGAAGGAGGCAGGTTGTGTTTTAAGTTGCAAGAAAGAACCAGTAGGTGTGAAATGGTTGAAGATCAAAGAGATCCTATTCCAAATAAGAAGCTGCCAAAGAAGATCTGAGGGTGTACTATCAAGGACGTGAGTAAAAGGGTTGAACTTGAAAAGTAGAAATGTCAGCACTTCCTCAAAGATTGGAGCAGAAGAGGAAAAATAGTGAATGATGGAGAGTGGTTTTGATGGGGAATCGAGGGATCTCACTGTCGATCATCTTCATTTTCTTAATGGAAAAAAGATGCAAGGTCCATTTCTGATAGGGAAGTAGAGTCAAAGATGTCAGGATATTGAAGAGAAAAGTTAAGCTTCAGAATAGCTACTGTGGAGAGTACAATAGCTAGTTAATAAAGGACAAATAAAAGGATCACCACGGAGCTGTGATGATCCTGTGGAGGTCAAAAAACATAATTTAAGAATACATCCAGTTGCTAAGCTTATATGATTTCTTTTAAAAAATATTCTGAATTTAAGAATTAAAAAGAATTTCCACAACATAGTAGAATAGAAAAAAAGATGATTTTCCTTCATTAGTATTCAACTATAGGCTTAGGAACTAAGTTAGAAGACTAAAAAAAAACTGAATCAAAGGTTCATTTCATTGCTATTATTATTTCTTCTCCCTAATCCTTTAGTAAAGACTGGTGTCAAAAGCCATGGACTATTTTTCCTTCTCATTCTTCTTTTCTTAACTGGTAGTGTGGTATTTTCATATAAGGTTCTGATTCTTACTGTCTCTTTCCAAAGATCAGAGCCACACCTAGGGCAGAGCAACTGGAACATTGACCTGGGACATCAAAATTTAAAGGCTGACACCAGCATTTGTACTCCTTCTGCCTAGTTAGCTATAATCCTGAGTTAAACTAAAAATCTAAAGAAATTGTATCCCCCCCAAAAAAGTTGTACCCCAGGCAAGCTCCTCTTTGATCTACCCACCATGCTGCCTTCCATAAAGAACTCTTTAATACCATCCTTCCTTGCTATGTCCTTTCATCTAGCTCTTCTCCCTGTACTATGTGAAGTCGTGCATCTGGGTCTTTCTCCATCCTTTTTTTTACCCCACCTTCCACGTTCAATTGAATTGCCCTGGGCATTAAAAATGGTAGTTTTAGGTAGCAAAATTTACAAGATTTAGGGGGTTTGGAGACACATGACTATATTCATATGTAATATGGATTAGATAATTTTGAAAGTCTCATTCCAAACCAAGATGCTCTTTTCCCAGAAGGAAGTGCCAGATGAGAATCCATGAGAGCATTTCCCATTAGGATTCTCTAAAGTACTACTCTCATACAAAGGGCTTATAACAGTTTAATGAGAATGCACTGTATCTCTTTTCACTCCAGCTTTGATTTGTTGTGTTTGTCTAATAAAATGGCAAGTCTTTCTGAATTAGAAAATAACTGCCATGTGGGATAAACTTTTTAATTAGGGAAGGATGCAGATACCTTTTTAATTTTCTGGTCCAACAAAACTAGCTGAATGATCCCATGTTCAATTGCATAACCACATTAATGTTAATAAAATTGCATAGGATGTAATGTTACATAGTTAGATTCAATTCAAAGGGAGAAGAGAAGATCAAAGGAAGACTCCTGAAAGGAATCCCAAGAGGCCTGGCAAAATATGATAAAAAGAAATACTCACTGGGAAAAAAAAAGATTATATTACCTAGCTTAAAACATGTGATTTGAGCAAATGTACACAGAATTTTCCATATTTTTAGGAGTTCAATATAATTTTTGATTCATATCTTGGGTCATAAATAGTACTTAAATAAGTTTGCATTGTTGAGATTTAAAAAAAAAACATTGGGGACAACAATGAAGTTTAAAAAAAATTTCTGAATAGGAAAGGAAATAAGAAAGAATTCTTAGAAGATGGAGCATTTATCTTTGAGACCCAGTGGTGTAATATTGATGTGAACATCATCCCCAATTCCCTCCATAATCGATGGAGCAAAAGAACACATGAAGCATATGATGACTTGCATTATCAGAAATGTCTGCCCCACCCTCAAATTCTTTTCTCTTCAGCTATCAGAAAATTACCTTATCTTTTCCATCTTGGCATATGAATCTTATATAGAGATAATGTGTTGTGGGTAATACAGAATTGAGGGATATGGCAAACCAATCCATATTTAAAGTGGAAAAGAAAACAATTCTGTTTTAAAAATGCACAAATGAATGTTTTTGATGAAATAACTGGAGATAAGTTGGATCATATAACTACAAGAATGCAACAAAAAGAGTTTCTTGGATTTCCGATTTGCTAGATTTCAGTAAAAAGTAAGTGGTACAGCAGAGAGAATGCTGAGAAGTGAATGAATGAGTCCTAGCTGGAGTTTTACATATCATACATGAATAAATACAAACACACATACACGCAAACACGCAGGCAGTGTGCATAAGTGTGCAACAAGGTTAATTCATGTTAGTTTCAGAGACAAGATCATTTTCCCCCATCTTTGTCATCAAGGCATAAAATTCCATGAATTACAGTTTGCTTTTCCTTAAACAAACTACAGAATGAAAATCATACTTGATGAGTTGAATGAAAACATGACCCAGAAAAAATGATTAAGATGGAGTACAGTGATGGCTGTTTGACAATATTTGCAAATAATCTGAGACATTCTTATTATTCACAAGCACCTTAATGGAAGATGAAAAGAAGTATAAATCTGACACAAATAATAACTGAATTAATGACTATTTATAGAAAGACAGAGAAACAATGAATGCAAATTGGGCATCTAATTTGGAACGTTGCAATTATGAAGTAATTAAAAGGATAAAATAAGAAATGAAATGAAAGCTGATAATGACAGAAATGTTTCCATGGATGAAATACATGGATGCCCCACCAATAAAAAATGAGGGAATGAGAATTTCTCACATAATTTTAAAGTTATTCACATACATAATTATGTAGGTAAGTTCAATTCAAGGAAGAACATTATGTATCTGTCTTACAACATTATCACATCAATTCAATTATTAAATTAATAAGTAATTAAATCAATCAATTATAAATAATTGAATTATTAAGCAATAATTAATCAATGAATCAGCTAATTAATTAATAAATTATTGAATCATTAAATAATATTTCCTAATTTGGATAAATTCATTTGGATTAATCTTGAAAAACTCCCAAAAAGATACTAAAAATAACCTCTCATACCACATCACACCAAATTGGCTAACATGACAAAACAAGGAAATGATAAATGTTGGAAAAGACATGGGTAAATTGGAATACTAATGCATTGTTGATGGAGTTGTGAACTGATCTAAGCATTCTGGAGAACAGTTTGCAACTATGCTCAAAGGGCTATAAAATGCTCATACCCTTTGATCCAGCAATACCATTATTAGATCTATATCTCAAAGAGAACATAAAAAAGGGAAAAGGACCCACATGTACAAAAATATTTATAGCAGCTCTCTTTTTGGTGCAAGGAATTGGAAATTGAAGGGATGCCCATTGATTGGGAAATGGCTGAGTTGTGTTATAAGTTGTGATATAAGAATGTAATGGACTACTATTGTCCTATAAGAAATAGTGAGCAGGTGGATTTCAGAAAAACCTGCAAAGACTTGCATGAATTGATGCTGAGTGAACCAGAAGAACATTGTACACAGTCATAGAAACAGTGCACAATGACCAATTTTGTTAGATTTAGCTCTTCTCAGCAATACAATGATCTAAGACAATTCCAAAAGACTCATGGAGGAAAATGCTACCCACATCCAGAGAAAGACCTAAGGGAGACCCAGGGCACAGGGTGAGTTGCATATGAAGGGATGATATCTAAAAAAAATAAAATCAAATTAAGGGATGAGAAAGGAATATATTGAGAGAGGGGGAAAGGGAAAGATAGAATGGGGTAAATTATCTCGAATAAAAGTGGCAAGAAAAAGCAGTTCTATTGGGCAGGAAAAGGGGGCAGGTGAGGGGGAATGAGTGAATCTTGCTATTATCGTATTTGACTTGAGGAGGGAATAATATACATGCTCAAGTGGGTGTTTTACTCCACAGGAAAGAAGGAGGAAGAAGATAAAAAAAAAGGGGGACGATAGAAGGGAGGGCAGATAGGGGGAGGAGGTAATCAAAAGCAAACACTTTTGAAAAGGAACAGGGTCAAGGGAGAAAATTGGATAAAGGGGGATAGGATAGGAAGGAGCAAAATATAGTTAATCTTTCACAACATGAGTATTGCGAAGTTGTTATGTAACAAAATATAATTAATTACAAAAATAGCCAAATGAATAATGAAGTAGCTAGTACTAGTTCCCTTACAGGAGTTTTAAATGGTGGTATTCTGGAATTTGAGCTAAACTCTATAATCTTTGCAATGCAATTTTATTTTGCAAGATAAACTCTTTTATCTCTGGAAGGGTTTTGCATGATGATACACATGTGGCCTATGTTGAATTGCTTGCCTTCTTAAGGAGGGTAGGTGGGGAGGGAAAAGGAAAGAGAATTTGGAACTCAAAGTTTTAAAAGCAGATGTTAAAAAAGTTTTTGCCTGCAACTAGGAAATAAAATATATAGGCAATAGGGCATAAAAATCTATCTTGCTGTACAAGAAAGTAAGGGAAAAGGGAATGGGGGTGGGAGTGGGGTGACAGAAGGGAGGGTTAACCGGCGAATGGGGCAATCAGAATATCTGCCATTTTGGAGTGGGGGGAGGGTGGAAATGGGAAGAAATTTGTAATTCGAACTCTTGTGAAAAATGCTGAAAATTAAAATATTAAATAAGTAAATAATGATTAAAAAAAGAATTTTCAAGCAAAGAACTCCAAAGACATTGATATTTTCAAGGCAAGCATACTACATCTTCCAAATGTGAACTGTATTTCAAAGTAGTCCTTTTTGCAGGGGCTATGCACTTACTCCATCAATGTTACCCATAATTATTCAGCTCACTCTGGAATCTCTCTATTCGGTTCTCCAGCATAAGTTCCTAGCTATTATCCCCCTATCCCTCACCCCGCAAAAAGAAAAGAAAAGAAAAGAATCTAATTACTATATAGTTATGAGACAGTATTTCTACTCTTTTCTCTTTGCTCTTCTCCTTTTCCTCTCTCAGCACTTTACTCAATTTAAATTTCATCTCTGTCTTCTGACTGTCCCATCCCTTCTTCACCTGCTATTTGACAATGGTCTGGGAATTGCCAGGGAGCAAGGAGAGGGCCAACAAAGGCTTGACCCCAGGAGGAGCCTTAATCAATATATAACAAGAAACAGATTGACTGACACTAGTTCATTTGTCAGCTTTTATCTTGTTAGATGTATAAAATTAGCTGACCCTTCTAAATATAAAACAATGGAAGTTGAATCATTGCAAATTGACACTACCTGTCCCCTTACTCTAGAAGTCTCAGAGATAAAAGAGTTTACCTTGCAAAATAAAATTACATTGCAAAGATTATAGAGTTCATCTCAAATTCCAGAATACCACCATTTAAAACTCCTGTAAGGGAAGTACTAGCTATTTCATTATTCATTTTGCAATTTTTGCAATTAATTATATTTTGTTACATAATGACATTCACCAAAATATATAAAAAGGTTGAACAACACAAGATGCCAACATTTTTTTTCACTGTATTATATTCCTAAGTAGTCTATCAGTGATTTGGTTTAGTATCTGCCAGAGGAATATTTTCTACCTCTCTTTTCATAGAAGTTATGACCACAAAAAATCCATTTACCTTTATTTTGCTTTTCTAAAAGTAGTTTTAGTTTGCTTAGAAGCATCAACCATCTGCTCCCCTTTTAAGATGCCAGGTAATAGAACAGATGCATCTTTCAACTTCAGGAAGCATTTCTGAGTGATTGCATTTGAAATTGTTGGAGCAGGAATTCTTAACCTAAGGTTCATGAACTTATCTTAAAAAATTGGGATGAATATATTTTGATATAACTCATTGTAATCCTACACATTTTATTTTGTGCATTAAAATATATTATTCTGAGAAGGGGTTCGTAGGCTTTACCAGACTGCCAAAGGAGTCCACGACATAAAAAAAAAACAGTTTACAAAAAGGGTTAAGGCACCCTAGGCCAGAGGAAGACATAGGAATATTGCATAGTCCCTTACAAGGCAATTCAAAAGCATTTGAGAAAAAAAGGGAAGAAAGAGAGGAAGGGAAAAAAGAGGAAAAAGCATACTGAAACTAAGTGTTTGGGGGCCAGTTAGAGGTATAGGTGAGTATCGGAGATGTTTACACATATTCTAAATGCACTTGAAAGTATCAGAGGATGCATCAGGCCAGAAGTTATGAAAAAGGTCTAGGTAATTCATGAAATAAATAAACATTTTAAGAAACAGACAAAAGTTAGAAGCAGACAAAAGTTAAAGAAAAGATTGTTAGTAATTAAATATTAATTGTACTTGGGAATTGTTTCTTCTTCCTAACAGCTGCTCTGACTGTTTAACCAATGAAATGTGAAGCTGATTTAAGTGAGTGCTGTTTTCTAAATAAATATAAAGAAAGATTCAGGTATAGTATGTGGTATACTTCCCCTCCTTCTCCACCCGGTCTAGTCTTCTAATTAATTTTTCTATTTTTCTTATTTTTACTACCTTCATAATGTGTCATTCATCTACAACAAGTGAAAACACAATGCTCTTGAACAACTGAAAAGTTTCTCCAACTTGTCTGCACCCTCTAAGCCTATAATTATATGTCAAAGCATTTTAAAATCAGATATCATAGACAGATGTTAGCTATATAGAAAGATATCAGGTATAACATATCCAGAAAGATAAAAAGACACCAGATACAATAGGTATATATAGAGATTTTAAGATATTTATCTGTCCTCTGTCTCTGTCTCTTTCTCTGTCTCTCTTTCTATATATATTCAGAGATAATCAAAAACCATCCTTCAGGCATAGTTAGCTTTACTCTTTTCTTCACATCCTATATTTCTCATCAAAGCTAGAAAACAAATAATCAAACCGAAGGAAAAGGAAATAAATGCCAAATTATCCTCTTCTCTTTGGGGCCATATGAATAAGAAAGGTGGGAGAAAATTTCTTGAAATATCCAACTGCAGTTAGAAAAGATGATGAGATTTAACAAAGTACATATATAATCCATAATCCATAAATCCATATCCCATTCAGGGACAATCAAACTGCTAATATGTCAAAACACCCACGATTCCCTCAGTATGTTTCTACTTAGTTCAAGATTATCAGGGAATCATTTACATTATATAATTTTAAAAGACTGATGATGATATTTTTTCTTTTCAAAATTACAAATGCCTTTGGTTCTTAAATTGAATTCCAATTTTAGCCAGACATTTTTATGTAGCAGACATATCACTTATTATTTCAAAGGAAAAACAAGTCTGGAACAGTGTGAGTGGAACACATCAGGAATGAAATACATGGACGTTGAGCAATGAAGAAAAGCCTCCCCAACAAGAACCTTCATTTTTCATGGCTGTACTTTGTGCCCAGAGGAGGGCTCAGGATGTTCCACAATGGATTTGTATTGGACTTGTTCATCCAATTTTCCACAAGAAGAATGACTGACCAATAATTTAAAAGAAGTTTCCTTTCTTTTCTTCCTTGTCTTGTACTCTACTAATTTAAACTAAAGAATATATATATTATACGTGCATATATATATTTCCCATTTTCACAATATACTCTGACCTTCCACCAATTTTGATCTGTTCAAAGAGATAGAATTAGACAAACTAATCATTTGTCTTTCAACTTTTACAGTGGGAAAGGGAGGAATAGTTTTGAAACTGAAGACCCAGGTTTGAATTTTGGCTCAGCTACTGAGCATCCTAAGATCAAAGACTTAGCTATAAAGATCTTCGAAGTCATCTGTGCCAAATTCCTCGTTTTACTGATGTGGATACTGAGACCCAAAGAAAGAAAGCGACCTTTCCCAAGAACCACAAGTCTTCAGCGCAGAACTGGGATTCAAACCCAATTCTTTAACTGTACATTCAGTGCTCCTCCCAGCCGTCAGTGGTGCCTCCCAGTGGTTGCCAAAGTTGAGTAAGTCTCTGGACTTTAGCTTCTCAATATTTAAAATGAGGGGTTTGGACTAAATGACATTTAGGTAAAGGATGCTGGGGTCTTCTGCCCTCAGTAACATCACTCTAGCACACACACTTTATTTTTTTGGGGAGGGGAGGCATAGCTACATATCATCTCAGCAACCAATGCCCTTAAGCTCGGGAAGCTGAAAGCTTACATAATGCCTTTAGGCAAAAATCACATGAAATAATTTTTAAGGGGATTTATTTTTTAATTATTTTATATTTTAAAATAAATGTTATAAAATATATTGACTATAGCTTATAAATTTTATAAAAATTTTATTTTATATTAATTTATAGAATAAAACAAACATTTCTAAAACATAGTGTAATAAAAATGATGATTTCACAATTATGTACAACTTGCTATTCCTTCTAAATATATAATAAAATTATCATGTAAATTTTTTTTTCCTTTTTCTCTTCTTTCCCATCCTGGGATGTGTACCATTAGACAAAAATATATATAAATATATATACAATATATATATTTATATATAAGTATATATATAAATATATATGTACATACACACAACCCTATACATACATGTGCACGTGCATACATGTATGTATGTATATAAATTATACACATCTATTTATCAGTTCTTTCTCTGGATGCAGATAGTGTCTTTCTTCATATATCCTTTATTGTTCATTTAGGTATTTATAATCGTCAAGATGATTTATTCACTTACAAAATTTGGGAGGATTTCTTATAAATTCTTTGACAGGAGGAGTCACAGGCCTTTACATTATTGTATCTTTAGTATATAGCATATTGCTTTGTACTTTGGGGGACATTGGATGATTACAGTAGTCCCAACCTGCAATTGGTATAGGAGACGCTAGGTGAGAGAATTCCTCTAACCAAAGCAGACAAACTAGCAACACATTTAGAAGAGATAATCAGAAAGCAGTGCCTGCATAGCTCTCAGGTTGCCCAGTTTCACAGACAAAGCCATGTGTCATTGGCTGGACTTGAACCCATGTCTTTCTGATTCCAAAGCCAGCTTCTTGAGCCATAACATGAAGCTATTTTTCTATTTAATATTTTGTAAACATTTAATAATATTTGTTGAATTTAATTTAATTAAATATATTTGCAGAAAACTCTCTATGTAGTCATCAAATAAAAATGGTGATCCTATGGTCTAAAGGCTAATCCATTCCATGTAGGGAAACTCAACTAGTCAATTCAGTAATTATGTATTGAGTCTTTTGTATGCATGTCACTGGGAAGTGAAGATACAAAATAAAAATTAAATAGTATTTTTTTAATCTAGGGGATAATTAATTATCTTAACTCTCCCTCTCTCTCTCTATATATATATATGTATGTGTGTGTGTGTTTGCATAGCATGCATAATATGTATAACAAGAGAATAGGCAGAGGAAGTAGATCTAGAATTTTTATTGTTATAGGGAATTTCAAGATAAGTAAGAGGCCTCTATCAAGGCCAATCCATAGAGCTATAATCTGTCATATAAAACCTTAGAGAAGTTTCTAGAGGCATGAAAAGTCACTTGGCTTATCCAGGGTTACAAATCTAGTATGTAGCACCTGCCAGATTTGAATTCACTTCTTTCTGTCTCTAAGGCTGGCTCTCCATCCACTCTATCCCACTGCCTCTCTCAATGGACAAACTACCATATTTAATGTCACCAACTGGAAACCTGAAAGTACTTCTTGGAATAATTCACTATGCCAAGCTCAAATTTTTCTAGATTAATTGCACTCTACCTACTGTGTGTGCCACCTAGCTGCCCCTGGCCCATATTAGGCACTACATAAATGCTTATTCTCTCTTTTTCCTCTATCCCTCTACCTGGCATAGCCTAAAGGATCTAGCCTCTCTCCCCGTGCCAGCCCCTACCTTATATCCTTCTCTTCCTGGTAATTCTCTTCCTGGTAAATCCTCTTCCCTGAAACTCCTTTTCCTCACCCACATCATACCATGTCCCACTTCCTACGTGTGCCATTTCAGGTCTTAAATATTTCCTTAAGTGAATTAAATATAGCATAATAAAGTAATGTGGTTTTGGACATTAATGAAATGTTTGACTCTTTTGGAAAAAACTCGCCTTAGTCCACAAACTACTATAAGAGACTGGGAGGGTGACTTCAAAAAACTTTTATCTAATTGGCTTATTATTTTTCAAGAACCTTTGAAGCTTTCTGCCAAAGTGTATTGACACCATTGTTAATGGTTTGGCAGCTTGACTAAAGATTGGTCACTGGCACAATGCTATTTATGAAAATATATAATTAAAAGCCAATAAGGATGCTGGACAATAGATAGTTTGTCTGATTGCCAACTGTATCCCACTGGACCACAGATGATTATTGGCAGAAAATGTTGTAAAGCAAACCAATGCCATGTTTATTTTCTACATATTATTGACTCACAACTTTAAAATTGGAAATTATCTCATAGGTAGCCTAACACTCTCATTTTAAGAATGAGCAAACTGAGGCTTAGAGACATTAAGAGACATATCCAAGATGTAAGCAGTAACTAGGAGACTTGAATTCAAATTTTCCCCTAGACACCTACTGGCTATGTTAACTGGGCAAGCCAGTTAACCTCTGAATGCCTCAGTTTCCTCAACTGTAAAAATTCCAAACCGTAAAATATAAAAATAATGAATTGTAAAATGGGTTTAATAGCAACTACCTCACAAATTTTTGTGGGCATCAAATGGGACAATATTTTTTAAGTACTCAGTATGGTACCTTGGGTATTTGAAAAGGAGATTTGAACCCAGGTTTTTGACTCCAAATCCAACACACTTTCTGTCATGGCAACTATCGGATTACAAGTTATATTGTTTAATGGATCTTTAGTCTCACCTAATCGAGTAACAAGAGACTCAAATGAATAAATAAAAGGTTCACCTATAAAATGTAAGAATAATCTTGCCCCAAGAAATTTCATGCACAATAGGACTAATCTGGAATTTCAGTTAACCAGAATATGCTACTACTCAAAATGTCAGTGGAAATGCCACACACAGACACGTGCAAAATAAGCTTATTAATTACAGAGAGAACCCCATTGATGAACAAAAATAGATACCTTATTTGAAAATGAGAGGATGTAAAATGAAGAAATTGGGGGTCAAAACACACCAAATATATTAAAAATGATGATTCTATATAACATAAACTCCTAAAGAAAATCTGAAGAACACAGAATATATTACTTATCAGACTCATTGATAAGTGAACAATTTCTGAATAAACAAGAGACAGAAAACAAAATTAGGTGTAAAATAGATAGTTTTGATTAAATTAAATTTTAAAAAATGTATGAATAAAATAAATGTAGCCAGTCACAAGAAAAGCAAAAAAGTGGGGAAAAATTATAGACAGTTTATCAGATAATGGTCTCATCTCAAATATCTAAAGAACTTTGTAAAATCTTTAAGAACCTGATTCATTCCTTAATTGATAAATGGCCAAAGGCTATGAACCAGCAGTTTTCCTATGAAGAAATCAAAACAACTTTTAGTCATATGAAAAAAAATGCTCCAAATCATTATCGATTAAAGAAATGCAAATTTAAAAAAACTGTGAGATATCATTTTACACCTATAAGACTGGCTACAATGCTTGAAGGGGAAAGCAACAAATGTTGCAGGGGATGTGGAAAACTTGAGACACTAATTCATTGTTGGTGGGATTTTGAACTGATCCAACCATTTTGGAAAGCAATCTGGAATTACGCCAAAGTGTTATTAAATTGCCTTTGACCCAGCAATGCCACTACTGTTACCAAAACATGAATAAGGAAAATTTCTTGATATTACAAAATTCTGGAGAACATTTTTTCCTTGAAAGAACAGGATACTACAAGCACCTGCTTTGATCAACAATTGATATCTGCTTTTAGCCTTTTCCTTTAATATTTTTATTATATTGTATCTGTTGCTTTGCTGAGATAAGTCACTGTTGCCTCAGGATAGCTTTATAAATAGGATGAGAGGCTCGAATGTTTTAATTACCCAAGATAAATAAAAGTTACTTCTGCTTCTATTTCTTGATGGGAATTCTAATTATCTTCCCAGACTGTGCTTTCTTTACTTCCACTTTTTTCAAAGATGATGGGAGTGAGCTGCTTCAGAAGTTGCACCTTTATGGAGATAGTGCATTCCTATTTATCATCCCCTTTCAGGGGTTAAAGGACCACAGGAAGCCCCTAGGCAGATGAGCCAGTATAGGAAGAGTACTCTAAGGCCTAGTGTGCCTCATTAAAAATACAACAACAAAACCAGATTTCTCATTATCATTTCTTCTCCCAAATTTGCAGAACAATTGCAAGACTCTGTTCACAGTAGCTTTTAATTGATTGTGGAAGATCTCTTGGTACTAATTTTTATGTTTCCAGCACTCCACAAAATAATGAAACTTACAAGAAACTGAAGGTATCTGCTGTATTATATCATTTCAACTAGAGAGATGCTAGGGAATTTCATTATGTTATCACCCATTGTTAGAGCTTTAGACACAGGCTTAGCTTCATGTATCTGCTCCATAACTAATTCTGTTCTGTGTTGAGAGGTAGTGTGGTCTAATACACAGAGAGCTGCCCTTAGAGCCAGAAGATCTAGGTTCAAGGCTTCTCTCTGGCTCATATATATTATGTAATCCTAGGGAAAATAACTCACTCCTTCCATGTCCACCAAAAATGCTCTAAAGCTTTAAGTCCCTCATGCTCTTAATTTTTAGGGGGAGTTTCCTTATTGGGGACTCCCTGAACCAATGAAATCACACAGTAACTACCTTACATAATGTCTCAGTGTATTCTCTGCTTTGGCAAATGAACTATTTAAAGTCCTATTTTCAAAATGTCCAAATCAGTCAATTAGGTGATATTTAAGCATGCAAGCACACACTTAAATGTATGCACCCACGCGCACACACACAAACATAGTAATTAAATGAGCATCAGAAATATCTAACCTAGACTAGAGATTTTATATCACCTCTAAACAACCGCTTTCCACAAGAGAATGAAGACTGTTAGGGGAAATCATAAATTAGGTTTATATAATTCTTATGTGAAGGAATCCATCTATGAAAGAAGTATACAAGACAGCCTATGAGGAGATGCAGTACTGGTTCCTCTCAGTTGGGGCATGACCACGGTCCAGAAAAAAAATACTGCTAATATATATTTAGAACAAAACAGAGAATGCACATGTAGTTCCAAGGCTGTAATACATCTAGATGAACTTTGTCTGGATTCATTCAGAGAAAGGCTCTGTGTAACTTAAAAGACTATTCAAGTGATTTCTTATCCAAAGGAATGCATAGAAATTAGGTCGATGTCATGCTTTTACTTCCCCTAGCAAGGTGGCATTACGGATGTATATCATTCCCTTTGCCTAGTTCTTGAACAATATATGATCCTTAAGAATTGACTTTATTGGAGACTTTAATTTCCATAACCAATAGAATGCAAGCTCCTTAAAGACATTTTTCTGTTGCTTTGCTTTGCACATGATAGGAATTTAATGCATGTTTGTTGCATGAGTGAATGGAAAGAAGGATTGCCTTTTGGGCAATTCCAAATCTGTATTAGGTTGAATAAATGGGACCTTAATAGACTAGAAAGACCAAGCAGATCAATTAATACATTAAAAATAAGTTTCTATTATTTCTTCTATCCACATAAATGCACTATATATATAATTAATTGTACTTTTAAATAAACATTTTCTTCCTCCTATCTCTATTTTTCTTTGTCTCATGGGCAAAAAAGGACTGCACCAAGTGATGTAGTAGCTTGGTCCTTTTAATGTATTCTTAAATTCCAGTTTCTCTAACTCGAGTGGGTTTATTTGCCTTGCTACATTGTGATACGATTTATAAAATAGTAGCAGAGTTGTAAGAATTCTGCCACTATAGAGCTACACTTCATGTTGGAAAGAGATTTCATCTCTCAGTATAGCAGCCTCAATTGATCTATGAGTGTCCCCTTTACAGCCAAAGTCTTCCATAATAGTGGGGAGAAGACTAGAAATACATGTACATCATGACTTTTGCCATAGTCACACTCTTGTGACTAAAGAGGGAAGGGAAGAGAATAAGCATTTTTAAATGCCTATAATGTGCTAGTCACTATGTTAAGCCCTTTACCAATAAGCTGATCTTCACAACAACCCTGTGAAGTAAGTGCTACCATTGAAGAAATTGAGTCAGATATTAAATAACTTGACCAAGGTCACCTTGCTAGTATTGGAAGCCAGATGAAGTTAGATCTTCTTGACTTCAGACCGAAGCTCCATCTACTGCTGCTCCTCCAAAGGTAAGAATGGAGTTGAGTACTTTCCAGATACATCAAAACTATGCAAGACATTCATTTAATCCACCCTTCACATGAGATGTATAAATAGGCACAATGTATATTTTAAATATTACGATTACATTGTTTAGGGGCAATCACCTACATTTCATCATCATTTTTGGAGGCTTATTTTCCCCCTCCTAGAACAAAAGCAATATCAAGACAAGAATGTGGAACTTACTTTGACACTTAAAGAGAATACTGATAGTACCATGGATCATTTTTATTAATCCTTTTGTTATAGGTGTTTTTGTTATGAATGGAGTGCCTTAGGTGGAAGATAAGGTATATTTGTCACAAGAAAATGAGACTGTCTGCATTACAAACACATGCTGTTTCTTTTGTTCTTGCTTTGCAGTTACGATATAGATATTATGTCAAGTGGGCTCAAACTACCCAGTGGGATAAATGATATTTCAGCTTTTCAACTTTCCTTAGACATTCTCACTTTTGTTATTTCATTTAACCACATTGCTGCTAAAAATAGAGCACCAGTTAATAAGTTAGCATTGGGGGCAAAAATAAAACCTCCCCTTTTCAATCTTTTGTACTTGTATGCCCAGCCTAGCAGTACTGGGCTTTTCACTCACTCAATCAATCAATCGATCAACATTTATTAAGTGTTCCCGATATGCCAGGCACAGTGCTAAGCACTGGAGATATGAAAAGAAGCAAAAGCCAGTCCCTGCCCAGAAGGAGAAAACATTCAGATAGATAGATAGATAGATCAAGCTATATACAAGATAAGTAGCAATAGTTAACAGAGGGAAGATATTAGAATTAAATATTAATGCATCCTTATTGATTGATTTAGAATCAAAGCATGAGGCTAGGGTTCCACAAATTACTGGTCCTCATTAAAAATAGTAAGTTACCTTTGTTAGGTTAAAAACACTTCTTGACTGAGTCAGTCAATTACAACTACATGGGAACGGAGCTAGTGCACCTCCTTGAGTCAATCACAATCATTGCTTTAGAGATTTGGATAAGCCTTAGGGAATTTGCATAAAAGGAATGAATGGTCATTGGAAGCTAGGTGGTTAGGCAAGTAGACAGAATGCTGGACTGGAAGTCAGGAAGATCTGAGTTCAAATTCTACATTAGTGATCCTGTGATTACAACTTGTGATCCTGAGCAAATTATATAATCAATCTCAGACTATTTTCTCAACTATAACATACGGATAATGATAGCAGCTACCTTAAAGCGTTGTTATGAGGACTCTGAAAACCTTAAAGTTCTCAATAAATGCTAATTATTGTTATTTCAGAATCAGATAGCAATTCTATGGATCTGGAAGTGGAAAGAAAGGAGTTGGGTCATACAGAGCTTGGCTAGGAACTGGTAGCCCAGAGAACCCAGAGACAAGGTAGAAAAAAATAAGCTAGAAATGAGTTGTGGCAGAGAAGATATTAATGAAGTCATCATCTCTAAAAGCATTTTGGAACAAAGGACCTGGGCTGATGTTGCCAGTGTACCCACCTACTAAAAGGCTAAGGGGACTCTTTAGTAAAGGTCAGATCTTTCCCCAACTTCCTTTCCTGTTGCCTGTATTTCCACAATCACTATAATATAATCTTCTATTTCATTACTCATTCATTTCCAGTAACTTGAATTTTGTCTCAACCACGAGAGTCCAAAGGTTCACTAGAGACTGATATAAATACAAATTCAGGCCAAAAGCCCAATCTCTGACTTGATGTTAGGAATTTTCCTCATTGGGAGCTGGGAGCAATTGCTAAGTTTTGTCTAAAATAAAGTAGCTAAAATTATGTGGATATTGAGGGTCATTAAATTGCCCCTAGAAATGACCTAATTATTGTACTAGAATGTTACAACTAGAAAGTAAAGGATAAAAAAGGCTTCATGTAGAAAATGGAACTTAAGCTGAACTTTGAAATGAGCTAGAGATTCTAAGAGATGAAGGTGGGAAAAGATGTGGGAATGGAGGACAGTAATTCGTAATAAAATACAACCTCTCTCTACAATAATCACTGCGCACTGAAGTCTTTACTAATATATATCCTTGGGCTTAGTACCTTATAAAACTATGAGGCATATTATTATTTCATTGCTGGTTTAAGTTTTCTAGCTGCACCAGCTTTATTCTTCCACCACACAAAGAACAAAGTAACTTAGTAAAAATAATTGTACAATAATATAGTCATATAAATATGTAGTTATATAAAAATATAATTATATAATTAAAATAGTTAACATAGTAAAAATCTCTTATTTTTTCCTGATCTTATTTAGTTGTTTTCCAAATCCTAATTCTTTAGTCAACTGGTTGTACTTTCACTTTGTTTTGTGTTGCACTGGCCTGAATAAAGATGAGTCCATTTCTGAGGGATGAAATATCCTTCTCTCTTATCTTTCTATACATTAAATTACTTCATTTTCTTGTTCTACTACAACTTTATAATGAACCAAATATAAATCTTTTCTGTCTTTAATTGACATTATTTCTTTTTTTTTTAACAATCATTTTTTAAGTAAAATTTTAGTTCCAAATTTTCTCCCTTGGTCTCTTCCTGTCATCGTGTATAACAAAAGGAAAAAAAAAACTATGAAAAAAGTTTTAATGTACTTTGGGACTCAGCCAGTGTTTTCTCTGGATGTGAATAGTATTTCCCATCACAAGTTTTTGGAATTATGATTGACATTATTCAAAAATATTTGACTTATGGAAACTAATTTGTCTATACCCCAGACACCACAGAAGTTGTTTCCTTTTTCCATTTACCAATAACTTACTTCTATTTGCTCACCATTTAGTCTTCATACTGAAATGTACATTCTCTTATCTAACGTTTATACTTTTACTTATTTCATTATTAACTTTAAAGAAGGTCAACTTACCTGTTGAGCCACATCTCCTGGATCAGCCTTTTTCAGTGAGTGTTCAAACTCCTTTTCTATTGTGTAATATTTAATCTCAGTTGTGGCCTTAATGTTTCCATCACAGTAGACATTTACATTGACAGAGCCAGCAGGGAAATCTTATAAAATACAAATAAGAATGAGGAACTGAATATAATTCACATCCCACCTCTTTATGTAACTTGAAGAATAGATGCAAAGTTTGTGACCTATGCATACATATTTTGCAGTAGTCTTAAGAAAATCCTTTTAAAAATATGTCTATTACTTCAACGCAAGCACTGGAGAGAAAATCCATTCTTGTAATTCCTTCTAAAAACCTCAGGAACCATAAGAACCCATTGTTTCAAAATGGTACAGCAGGAGAATTCTTCCTCCTACTCATGAACCCTCCCTCTTGGGACTGATAATCTATAGTCACCCTTGCAATGCATCAGAACTCAGGAGAGGTTCAGTCATTCATCAGAAATTATGCATTTGCCCTCAATCTACTGAAATAAGCTTTCCTTAATTACAGGCAAGCTTCTTAAGATTGTCCTTGGAAGGAGCAGTGGCAAAAGAAATTTCAGAATATACGTTCCAGTAGTACTAACTGCATCATATTTCTTACTAGGCCACCCCAGCAGTGTTCAGGTTGCCTTAATACTTTAGATATCTCTGTGAAAGAATAATTATGGACAGAAATTTTAGTGGAAAAGATAGAAAGTGGCATTATTTTAAGCAGAATTTGAAGTCATCTTCATTTTTTTTATGGAAAATTATCCCCATCTCTGCAAAGAGAGATTTGCTAGAATTGGGTAGATTCCTGTCTCCCAGATTCTAGTCTGGAGGGTGAGTCAACAAAACATCTGAGTTGGTCTTAGTCACTTGATAAAGCCCTGGGAATATTCAAAAGCTCTTCATGGCCAAGTATTAATCTTCCCTCTCTTCATAAAAGATTCTGCATTAAAGATCCTTTTATAATACCCCTATGGGAAATCTACAGGAACTCGGGTGAGTTGTAATTGTAAGAGAAGCAATGCCACTGAGGATCAAGGCTAAATATTGTTTTTATTCTTCCAGGCTTCCTCATCAGTCAGTCAGTTCAGTCAGTCAATATGTAATGAACAGACAAAGAAGGATACCATTGACCATGAACTGTTTTGAAGAAAATAAAAGGCTGTTACCCCTGTTCTCAAAGAACAAACAACTTAACTATCAGAGTTGAGACATGTAAACATATGTAGCTACATTCAGCTGAACCCACAATCATAAGCATTATTGGAAGCAAGAATTCAGTCTTTGAAAACTTTGATAAATCAATCGATAACTATTTATTAAGAAACTATGTGACAGGCACTGTGCTTTTGAAGGGTAAAGCTATTGTTTTGCAAAGACTAGAGACAATGGATTATAAATGGATGAGACATCTTGGAAAAAAATTGAAGAGGCAAGACAAAATGTCCCAGTATTGTTTGGTAAAGCTGTTTTTTTTTTTATAGAAGTGGAGTGCTTGGGCTATGATGTTAAACACATGATGGCATTTGTGAGAAATAAAGGAGACAGGATTTACCTAGAGAGTTATTGATTCATTTCCATCTTAACTCTTCAACAAACAACAGTTTCTTAGCAAACATGGTATATATTAATATCCCAACATTATAGAACTTGTCATTAGGAAAATTTGAGGTAATGTTGTCAGTAAAGTGAAGACTTTGACAAATATTATTCTAAAATGGATACCACTAGTAATGGTGTTTCACAAAAATATCCTCATTGAAATGATTTTGTTATGTTAGAAGGTTTTAATCTGTTGAGTGGCCATCATAAAATTAAAAGCCAAATTGCTTCACCTGCATAATGTCAGAACTACATAATCAGGCAAAATATGCCAAAATAGTAGCACTTTAGAGTGATATAAGCAGTAAAATCATTATTGTCTTAGAGAGTAGAAAAATCTGAAATGGAGGGTAAAGAATGAGACTACTTAGGAAGTCACTATCCTTTATGTTTCTCAGTTTCCTCATCTGCAAAATGGGGAAAATCTATGACATTTGATTATCAAGGAAAGCTAATATACACCCAGGGAAGGGGACTGATAGAGGAGACATAGATAAAATGGTTTGTAAGTCAGAGGGCCTGGTTTTCAGTCAGTACGAGTCACTTTAATTCTTTGGACCTTCGTTTTTTGGCCTATAAAATAAGAGAACTGAATTAGGTGCTCTCTAAGCTTCTTTTTAGGTTTAACACTTTATGATTATACAGAATAACCCAATACTCTCATAAGACTCATTGTATTGTTTTCTATCTCCACAATTTTCATTTTGTCCTTGCACACTGGAAGTGACCTGGCAAGTAATTAAGCATAGAAAATTTAATCCAAAGAAATCCTGAAATAATTGGACATTTTATTGTTCAATCTCCAAAAGGCAATACATTTCTTTTCATGAATACACAAAATCAAAAAGTGTTTTTTTTTCTTTGGAATTTCTGTTGTCTGAGAAACTGCCTCCATTTGGGGGGGAAGCAATCATATAGTCCAATCCCATCTGGTGAACATTAATTTCTTTGCCTTGGGTTTCTATGGGAACCAATGTGGGTCCATTCTGTTTAGATACTTGATTTTTGTATGTTCATCCTGAAATGAAGCTGTGTGGCTTCAAAAATGTGAGTCATACCTCAAAGAGTAATATGAGTTTGCTCTTTATTAAGTAGGCCTCCTCCAAATTATGAAATTCAGAAAGAATTTTTACAGCTAAATAAGACTGATTTTGGAAAACAATCAACAGAATCTCTGCATAGTTTAAACATAAAATGTGACTTGTCTGAAAATATTGTTCATAGTCTCCATCAACTCATTCCAATTCAGCAAAAATGCATACAGTATCTACTATATGCAAGGCATTTTCCTGTGGATACAAAGACAAAAAGACATAGAAATCCCTGTCCTCAAGGAGTTTATAATCTACCATGTACAGCTCATACACAGATAAGTGAATTCAAGGTCATCTGAGGTAAGATAAAGAATCAACAACAAGGGGAATTATGGTATGCTTCAGAAAAGACAAAATACATAAGGCTAACAATGAAAAGACTCTGAAGGAGACAAGGAAAGAGGACATTTGAGGCAGATTGGATGATTGTGTAAATAGGTAGAGGTAGGAAATGCAATGAGTTAGTAATGCAATTTTTTCTAGAACAGCGAGTATGATAGAGAGTAATGTGAGAGAAAGTTGAAAAGGCAGATTGGACCTACATAGTGGATGGACTTAAAAACCATTTTTTGAATTTTATTCTTGAGACAAAAGAGAGCCATTGGAGGCTTCTGAGCAGAGGACTGTCATGATCAGATCTGTGCCTTTAAGAAGATCATTTATAAAGCAGGGTGGAGGAGGAAAAAGAGACTTAAAACACAGAAACTAAATAGAAAGCTATGTTAATGATCAGTAAAGAGTTAGGATGGTCCGACTTGAGATAATTGCTGTCAGTGGAGAAAAGGACAAATGTAGGAGATGTTATGAAAGTAATATTGGCAAAACATGACAACTGATCAGGGTAATAGAAGACATAGTAAAGAATAACTCAGAGGTTACAAACTCATGTGGGTTCAAGGACTGAAAGAAATAGAGAAGTTTTGAGAAGAGAGGGATTTAAGGGAAAAGGTGATAAGTTCTGCTGTGGACGTATCAATGAAAGATCCAACAAGAGTTAGCCAAAGGTAATTTGTGATGTTGAGTTGGGGTTTAAGAGAAAGATTAGGGTTGAACATATAGATTCAGTAATCATGCACATAGAGATGATCAAAAAATGCACTAAAACTGATGAAGTTACTGAAGGAGTATCGAGTGAGAAGAGAAACCTCAGGAAAAAAAATTGAGAGAGAGCCATGCTTAGTGGGCAAGGGATAAATGATAAAATAGGAAAAATACTAAAAAGGAATAGCCATATAGGTAGGAGGAGACCCAGGAAAGAGAAGCATATAGAAAACAATAACTTTAGCAAAGCATCCAGATATAAAGTAAGTTGACATAAATCATTAGCATTTCTACATACCACAAACAAAACTCTGCAAGAAAAATAGCAAAAAAAATACCCCATTTAAAATAACTGTAAATAGTATAAATTACCTGGGAGTACACTTGCCAGAACACATCCAAGAACTATATAAACAAAATTATATATAAAAACTTTTTATGTAAATAAAATCAGAGTTAAATAATTGGAGAAACAATAATTTTTTGTTGGTAGGCAGGGCCAACATAATAAAAATGACAACTTTATCCAGACTAATTTTTACATTCAGTGCCATCCCAATTAAATTTACCAAAATATTTTTTACTGAATTTGAAAAAAATATTCTAATGGAAAAACAAAAAAAGTCAAGAATATGAAAAAATAATGGAAAAATGTAAAGGAAGAAGGTTCAGCAGTACATGATGTTAAACTGTGTTATAAGGTAGTTGATATCAGAACTACTTAGTACTGGCTAAGAAACAGAAAAGATAGATCAATGGAATAAAGTACACATACAATTTACAGCAGCAAATAAACATAATAGCCTTGTATTTGATGAGTGTAAAGACTTAAGATTTTGGGATAGGAATTCATTATTTGGTAAGACGTCTTGGGAAAACTGGAAAGCAATGTAGCAGAAACTGGCCATAGAACAATATCTTACACCATTTACCAAGGAAAGATGAAGATGGATACATGATCTATTGTTTCAACAATCTGGCTAGCAGCTGTTGTGGGGGTGTAAGACCAACCCAAACCCAACAACAGGAACGCTACCAGCATGCTGCAAAAGCTCAGGTTCTTTTGATCTGCTTAACTAAGGAAAGCTATGTTAAAGGGTTGACAAGTTTACTTTAATTCAGCATACAAATATCATTCACTTAGTTCAGGGGAAAAGACTAGCACATTGAACTTCAGAGCAAATTACAAACAAATTACAAACATCAACAGACAGACTAAATACAGATTCATAGTTACCAATATTTAGGTTTAGCCCGGGAGCTCGTGAAAGGGGCTGGCCCAGAGTCACAAGCACCACCACTGCTGTGGGTAAGAGCTCCAAAAAAGAGAAAGCCAACTCTTGGTTTTATGTCTTTTTCAGCGTCAGAGGTGAGTCACATATATGACTCACCCACATGACCTAAAATCATTACAAAGAGGCGACTTAAACCCACGTGGTCTAAGAGCCTCTGATGTCCCAAACCTATCACTCAAACTCATGTGTAAACTAGGCCCTCCCCTGAGTTAGCCCCACTTTGGGCCCCACCTTAGTTATCAATCCATACCCACATAGGTTTTACACCTAACAGGGATTTGGGCCTGGGGCTTAGCACCTAGTAAGGCTTAATGAAATACACTGAATTACTCAAAGGAAACGAAAGCCAACTAAGTGCTAAGAGCCCATTTTGCTTACTAACACATCTATACATAAAGAGTGATTTTATAAGAAATTTAGAAGAACATAGAACATATTACTTATCAGAAATAAGGATGGGCAAACTGTTTATGAATAAACAAGAGAGAGAGAAAAAAGCTAGGTATAAAATGAATAATTTTGAATACATAAAATTTAAAACAAATGTATAAATGTATAAACAAATGTAGCCAAAATCAGAAGGAAATTAGATTATGGGGAGGGGGGATCATAGACAGTTTATCTGATAAAGGTCTCATCTCAAATATCTAAAGAACCCTGTCAAAACTATAAGAATATGAGTCATTCCCCAATTGATAAATGCCCGAAGGATATGAATAGAGAATTTCCCAATGCAGGAATTAAAAGAATTTATAGGCATTTGAAAATAATGCCCTAAATTATTATTTAATATAAGAATACAAATTTAAACAATTTTGAGATATCATTTTATATCTATCAGATTGGCTAAAATGATAGAAGGGGGAGCTTATAAATGATGGAAATGTGTAAAAGTTGGGACACTAATTCATTGTTGGTAGAGTTGTGAACTGATCCAACCATTTTGGACAGCAATCTAGAATTATGCCCAAAGAATTATTAAACTACATCTATACCCTTTGAACCAGAAATAACACTAATTGTTGTATTTCCAAAAATTATTGGGGAAAAGGAAAATTACCTATATGTTCTAAAATGTTTATAGCAGCTCTCTTTGCGAAGGTCAAGGACTGGAAATTGGAGGAATGCCCATCAATTGGGGAACAGCTGAACAACCTGTGGTATATGGTTGTGATAGAATACTACTGTGCTATAGGAAATGATGAGCTCATTGATTTATAAAAACATGGAAAGACTTGCACAAAATAATAAGGAATGAAAAGAGCAGAACCAAGAGAACACTGTATGTAGTAACAATATTGACTTTGAGTGAATTTGACTATTTATTTTGACTATTATAAATACCCAAATTAACTATAAAGGATATAGGAAGAAAGACACTATCTGCATCTAGAGAAAGAACTGATAAATAGAAGTATGTATAGAATATGTGTGTGCATGTATATATATATATATATATGTACTATATATACATATGTGTGTGCATATACCTATTTGTGTCTAATAGCAGTCACCTTAGAGTGGGGGCAGAGGAAGGAGGGGAAAAAGAAATTTACATGATAATTTTGTTGTATATTTGAAAGGAATAGCAAGTTGTGCATAATAGATTTGTAGTTTCACGTGCAATCGTCTTTTTCATTGTACTATGTTATGGAAATGCTTTTGTTATTTCATAAATTAAAAAAAAGAAATAAAAAGAAAACAGGAGAGAAGAGAGTATCCTGGAAGGGGTGGTGGTAGTTAATGTCAACATTCTAAAGGAAGGATTCTGTGAGGTCAAATACATGAAGACTTTGAAAAAAGTCATTAAATTTAGCAGTCAAGAGATCACTGATAGCCTTGTGAAAAACAGGTCTTTTTAGAATGTTAGGGTCAGAAGTCTAACTATAAGAGGTTCAGAAGTGAGTGTGCAGTGAAATAAAAAAAAAAAGGCAATCCTGTCTTAGAGATTGAAAGTGAAAGTAAGGAGATGTATGGCTGTAGTTTGAGAAGATTACAGGTTATAGTTTGAGAAGATTATAGAGGATTTGAAGGGTGTTTTGAGGATTATGTTGTTTTTGGGATAGGGGAGACCCAACCATGCTTGTAGCCTTTCAGGGAAGACCCAATAGAAGGGAAGAGCTGAGGCAGAGAATTTGGAATGCACAATTAAAAAAAAAAGAATGCTAAAATCATTTTCGCATGTAATTGGGGGAAAATAAAATATTAAGTAAATAAAAGAGAAAGAAATTATCAGTATCAAAAATGAAAGAGATAAATTCACAACCAAGGAAGAAAATTTTTTAAAAAGTTATCAGAAATATATAAGAAGGGAAGAGCTGGAGGGGAACTAAAGATTAGATAGAGAGGGAAGGAGTGCCTGCTTTGGAAATAGTCTCATCCCTACTGAGTTGAATTCCAATCAACTGAAACTTTTGAAAAATGCATAAAACATCACCTTAAATATCAGAATGTCTCAATAAGTTAAAAGAATATGACTCTGGGCAACAGAAATTTCACTTCCTGGTGCTTACTGAAAACAACTGGAGGTAGTCAAGTAACTGTGTTGGCAGGGTCCCTTTTCTCCACACTCCAACACAAACTATCTCATCCCCCTTTCCTTTGCTCTGGTCTCCAGAGAAGAGAGGATAAGAGCATAGGCAAAGAGTTGGAAGGGATCTGAGAAACTATTTCATCCAACTCCCTCATTTAAAAGAAGTGGAAACCCAGGTCCAGAAGGTTGAGGTCACTTGCTAAAGATCATGGTTCTTTTCTTTTTCTTTTTTTTTATCTGGATGACAGTAAACTTGTTTTGGCGGTGAATAAATCATTATTAAATTCATACAATAAATATTTATTGAACATGTCTCATATGCAATACAACAAGCTATGCACTGATGGAGATAATCTCTTCCTAAAAGCTCATCCACCTTCTAATCAGCTTTTTGTCTTATACAGTCCACTCCTATCCAGTTCACCTATTTCAAACTCACATTAATAGAAACATGGCTCTCCTAGGCAGTCATGAGATCCCTTGCAACTTTCTCATTAGTAAGCTATTATTTCTTCCAATCCCCTGACTCTCACATAGCCAATCAGAGGGGTGGAAAAATCCCATATTTTCCAACTAATGTTTCTGAATCATATCTCTATCACCATCCCTCAATGATATCTTATCACATGTGGTCCATGCAATCCCTCTCCATTCTGTTACTGCCATCTATGGACATATACAGTGGTGGATGGAATGATGATGACTTCTTACTGTGGCAAAAAGGAGAAGAGCCAGTTGCTAGGGAGCACAGGTCTTGGAATGCTCTTCAGAAAGGATCTTTTTTGGAGGGGAAGGAGATTTCTCTCTCCTTTAATTTAGTCATGATACCCAGCAGCATCTCAAAGAAAGATACCTTATCAAGAAGTTATTGAAGGCTTTGTCAGTTCAAGAAATTTTGAGGTACAATTAAAAGGGAACAGAGACACAAGGTCCAGACAGAAAAGTATACAGGCTCCCAAGGGAGAAAAAAGATTCAAGGAATAAGACCCTTTACAACTCGCACTAGCAATAGGGAATGTTGGTGTGCAGAGGAACAGATTCTAGGAACTCAGGTAAACAACATGCCCATGAGAGACACTATAACCAAGGGGAGCCAAGAAGGTCCTTTGGTTCTATGGAGCAAGAAAAATTTCCAGCCCCACAGTGCCAGATATTGCGAGTTGCCTTTGCCATGCAGGTATCCTATATGTGTGTCTCATTACCAGTGTACACTAAGTTCCCACTATTAATATGAATACTGTGTGCATTTGTGAGAGAGTAAGCCTAAATTTATGGAAGGAATGTTTCATAGTTATTAATCATATTATAACATATTAATAAATGCCTTTGCTAAGAGTTAATTATTTCTATTTACTAAATCTTTAGATGAGGCATATCTATTCTTTAGATAAGGCATAAGCCCATGATCTATAGGGTTAGGTCTGAAGGTGGACATTTAAAACTTAACAATTATCCTCTTGGGATGCAGCATATAAATATGAGTGCAGGGTAGGGAAGTACCCAGATGTGTGTGGCAGCTTGAAATGCTCTTTAGAGCATAAGCAACATATGTTAAATATTCTCCAATATTATTCCAATATTGTTTGACAGTCTTTCTAATCTCCCCTTACTCTATCCATAACTCATTCCCCACAGTTTGTTCAAAACCTTTTCTAATCTCCTTCCTGCAACTCCACCCACATAATTAATACTTACAGCAGATGACTAAGCTTCCTATTTCACTAAGAATACTGATACCATGCAACCTGAACTCCTTCAGCTCTGCCTTATCACTTCTCAAATGTTTCAGCATTATCATCCACTCTCTCCTACTTCCCGCTAGCTAACTTTTAAGGTTCCTCATCCTCCCTCTGATCCCCTAATGTAAGTGATCTTCATCTGTTTTATTTTCTTATTCACTCCCTTGAGACTTCAGCTACCATCTTCAAGTGGATGATACCCAAATCTCCCTTGCACAGAGTACTATCCCCTTGAGAGAAAAAACATTTTTGTTTTTGTCTCTATAAGCTCAGTGATGATCAAAGTGCGTGTGGTAGGAGCTTGATAAATACTTGTTGAATTGAATTTAAACTTTTTTTTGTGAGGATCTCCCTTCTATGCTCTAGACCCATATTACCAGCTATAGCTATAGGGAGGGGCAGAGAAATGAACTAAGGATACACTATTGGATACTCCATACATTTATGGGACCAGAGGTCAAGCAGGAGTCTTAGAATCAATGGCAAAATTGTAAGGGGAAAACCAAAAGCCAGGAGAGAAGAAATTAACAGTAAAAAGATTGTCTAGTGAGCATTTTAGAGGCAGGGAAGGATCCAAAATTATTAAATATAGAACTTGAATATCCTATACTTTTCCTCCTGATATCCCAAAGTATTAATCCTAAAATCAGAATGAGACTTGTATCTCTTCATAAATTTGAAGTTTGAAAAACTAGTTTGTTTATTTCTCTCCTTCTCTCTATTGCTGCACCATTCCCCTCCATGAAGGTGAGTGTCAAAGTCAGGTCCCAAGACTTAATACATACAATTTTTTTCACGTGGGCACCTTATTTCAACCTATTAGCTTGATAGCCACACCTAGTGTTCTTATCAGCCCTTCAGAAACTGTTCTCATGGTTTCAATTGTTATTTCCATATGGATGATTCTTAGATTTAATTATATAGTCTCTCTCTCTCTCTCTCTCTCTCTCTCTCTCTCTCTCTCTCTCTCTCTTTCTCTCTCTCTCTCTTTCTATCTGTCTGTCTCTCTGTGTATCTGTCTGTCTGTATCTCCTAACGTCCAGGCTCATCTCTCTAATTGCCTATCAAGGCCTCTCAAACTTCATGCCCCTTAGACATCAAAATCAAAATGTCCACAACTGAACTCATTATCCCCCGCCCCACCCAGCATGCACACACTTTTCAAAGTTCTCTTCCCAATCCCAAAGAGAAGTTCATTTATTACTATTAAGCACATGACAATCCTCTCAGGCACCCAGTTTTAAACCCTAGGAGTCATCCTTGACTCTTCATTATCTCCCTCTCCATAGCCACACATTTACTAGATATGCGACCCTGGGAAATTCACTTAAACTCTCTTTGCCCAAGTTTCCTGAATTGTAAAATGGGGATAATAATAGAACCTTTTCTGGTTATTTTGAGGATAAAATTATATAATATTTGGAAAGCACATAGTGCAGTTCTTGGCATATAGTATACACTTAATACTTGTTCCCTTTCTTCCTTCATAAATGTCGGCCTTGGAATTTCATCTTCAGTAATGCAAAACTGACCTATATTTGACAAATCTTAAAATTTTAATACTTTCTAGAATTTAATATTATCTGAATTAGACCTACCTTCTACATTGATTTCATGAGACGTTAGTAAATGGTATTTTACAAATATGGAACAGAATTAGCATCCAGAGAACTTGCAAAGTGATTGTTACATTAAATTTTTCTATTTGGTTTGGTTTCTTTTCTTTTTAGTTTCTCTTTTAAAACTATTATTATTATTATTATTATTATTATCAAGCACCCATGGTTTTTTCTCCCTCCCACCTCCTTCTATCCTCCAGTAAGGAAGAAAGGAAAAAAAAGGAGGAAACAGAAACAAAGGAAAGAGAAAGAAAGAGGGATGGAAAGAAAACAGGAAAGGAAGAAAGAAAGGAGGAAAGAAAGAAGGAAAGAGAGAAAGAAAGAAAAAAGGAAGGAAAGAAGAAAGGAAGGAAGGAATGAAGGAAGGAAGGAAGGAAGGAAGGAAGGAAGGAAGGAAGGAAAATGGAACTGTGTCATGAAATGGACAATATTCTTTATAAATCCTCTGGAATCATGGTTGACTATTTACTTGATCAGGGTTATTAAAAAGTTTTCAAATGTAATTTAATGTTTAAGATAACTTTTCATAGACTCAAAAACCAATAAACATAAATTTATTATGGACCATTTATGAGTTAATATTTTAGATTTTGGTGCTAGTCCAAACATTGGCAGGGGGAGGCATTCCATTTAGGGTTTGACTGCTGGCATGGTTAATTAAGCTGTAAGCAAAGCTGGAAAATATAATGGTTCTCTTCACTAAGGCAATATGGGAATCAGGAGTAAACTACAGAGGGCAATAATCCCAAATGGATGAAATAGCCAAGGAGACAAGTGTTGCCCACTATGATTAAAACGTACCCACTGAAAAACAGAGGACACTATATCAGCCCTTAAAGGGAATTCAAACACCCCACAAATCCCAATATTGCAATAAATTCAATAATTTAGCCTGGCATTTAATAGCTGAGCTATATTGAAATCCCTATATTAAGAGGGATCTATTTAACATCATTGGACATGTTGGTTGTCATTTCACCACAGAAACACAAAATATTGCAATGCAATTTTCCATAAATGACAAGCATTTTTGTTTTCAAATCAATATTAGCAACAGCCTTATGTAGGTACACCACAAACACAGGAAACACCTGGCAGAAAATTTTGATGTTATGTAGAGAAGTGAAAGTATAATAAAATGACTGAAAAGAAAATTAGGGTTAAAGCTTATCATTCATTATACCTCCCCCCACTCAAAACAAACAAATACTGGTCTTACCTAAAGCTTTCATACACCTGACACTCTTGCTCCAAAGAGGTGGCTGGGTTCTAACACACTTGCTGTCTGTAGCAAATTCAATTTCGATGTTGTCACCAATTATTTCATCTTTCAAAAGAATGAATATGTCACCAGGATCCTATGAAATAAAAAGTGTATTCCAATCAACCATTGGCCAGAATTCACATTGATCAACTACAGAAAGTATTAATTAAAATGGTTATTGACAATGATTAGAAAAAGGTCTTTCAATGAGTTCTCCTTGCTATCTTATCTGGAATATTTCAGTATCGGTACACTATAATGGGCAATATCTACATTCCTCAGGGCTGTGGGATCAAGAGTATGCTTTGTGAAAAGGTAACAAGCTGTAAAGCCCTGCACAAATGCAAGTTATCATTAAAGATATTAACTGTCCTCAAGTCTAGGTAATCATGTAGATCAAGTGGTTGTGTCCATATTTTTATTTAACATTTTAGGTTATTAACTTAATGAAAATAAATAAAAATGGAATCAAACACATAATAAAGAGAGATCCTATGTAAATCCTTTGCATTTCATAAAATAAAAACAATGGATGAACAAATATAAATTAACAGAGAATATCTTTAATCTAACTTTTAAAGTCTGGGGTTCTTTTACTTTTGGTGTGGTTATAGAGGTGTATATGCATATGTGTACATATATACATACATTTGCATGTGTGTATGTGCATGCATATTTTACGTGCACATATATGTATTGTGCTACATGTTTATGCATATGTATAAATATGCATTGCATAAGTACAGGCGTGTGCATACACATATGCACATATATGTACATATTGTGTGTATGCATGTATGTGTGTTTACACACATAGCCAGTACATGTCAGAGAAGACTTGAACTCAGGTCTTCCTTACTCTGAAGTTAGTTCTCTTTGCATCATATTAATCTGTCTTTTAGTATGTTGTCTTTTTTACTATTTTATTTTTATTAAAATATTTCAGCAAATACAGTGTTGAGAAGTAAAATAATTACATTTATTAGAAAAGTTTTTTAAATAAAGTAGGAATTTTATAAAATTATATTTGCTTTAATTTATAGCCTCTCGTGAATGAAGAGCATGGTCCTTTCCCCAGTCTTTCTCTTTCTTCCTCTTTCTTTGATCTTGTGACTTTCTCATTTACTTTTATTCTGTCCTGACCCATTCACATGACTCAGAAAAGTTGATAGTTAACAAAATTGCCTTATCTCTCAACTCTTGCTCACATGCTCCTTCCATCTTCTCCCATTCACAGAGACCTGACTCCACCACAATGATATTGCATTCCTAGGCATTCTCTAATATTGGATGCATTCCTTACACTTAGATCAGGATATGAAGCAGTCATATATGGCTTACTCTCCATTCCCCATTCCAGAGCTTTACTCTACTGTTATCACTCAACAACCTCTTTTCCTTTCCAGTTTACTCCATCCAGCTTTATCACCCTATCCAGGCCCTGCAGGCAATTATACGTAGCCTTTCATTCTTCTATCTTCCTCAGTGAGTTCCATTCCTGGCTTACAGTCTTCCTCTTTACTCTAACTGCTGCCCTTATCCTAGAGGACTTCACTATACATGTTGATCCTCCCTCAGGAGGATCCTACCAATTTTTCAATATCCTAATTAAAATCATTCACTCTATCTCAGCCCCAAAAAGCCATATTCTCATCATCATCCACAAGCATTCCAGTTTTTATGATTCAGAATTTGGAATTTTTTTATCCCACCACAACGTTTTATCCCTCAATCCCTCATTGTGCCCCAGTCCTCCTAAGCCTCATCCTCATCACTATCTCCTGTCCCTCCATCACTCAGCAGACTCATGGGTTATCACCTTTGCTCTGGCTTCATGTTCCTCCTTTTTCAATTCTTACTCTATAGTTAACCACTTCAACTATTCACTCAAATAACTTTTTAATCTTTAATTCCTTGCCCATCTATCCTATTGTTATTTGTACCTTACCAAACCTCAACTCTGTATTACACCAATCATCTACTACTTTTTCTCCCACTCATATGCCACTAGGATGTGGTGAAAGAAACCACATGACCATGTTCACTGGATCCACTAAAATTTTATATTTTTTTTGAGGGAGGAAGACAGGGCAATTGGGGTTAAGTGACTTGCCCAAGGTCACATAGCTAGTAAGAGTGTCAAGTGCCTGAGGACAGATTTGAACTCAGGTCCTCCTGACTCCAGGGCTGGTGTAAAATTCTCTCTCTCTCTCTCTCTCTCTCTCTCTCTCTCTCTCTATATATATATATATATATATATACACATATATATATATGTATATATATACACATATATATGTATGCATATATACATATATATTTAACATTAATTAGGCATTCAATGCAGCAAGATAATCCTTTAACTCTTCTCTAAATGAATCTATATCACAATCATAATCTTCTCTTCTCAAGTTTTCCCAAACATTCTCTTCTTTTCTCCATATTTTCAAAGCACACTTGTGCCTCACTTTCTCTGGAGAAGACCACAGTTCACTAAGAAAGTAGAGGAAATTTGTTAAAAGATCACTCTTTCCCCCTACTCTGTATCTAAAATCTCATTGTTATTATTGATTATTTTTTCCTCCTTTACCTCAGGTTCTAACCAAGAGATGGTATTTCTCAGCAAGGCCAATCCCTCTTCTTGTTCTTTCTTTCTCTCTCTCTCTCTCTCTCTCTCTCTCTCTCTCTCTCTCTCTCTCTCTCTCTCTCCTTCATTTTCTCAGGAAAGTGAGAAGTGAGGTCTTCTGAAAGAATCAATGCTGACCATCATATCCTACTAAATATTCTATCCATTCTGTTTTTTTAACACTGCTCTCTCCTAGGTCTCCTCCTACCTATATGGATCCTCATTGGCATTCTCCTCATTTAAGTTCTATCCCCTAGAGTGATTGTACCTCAGGGCTTTGCCCTGAGCTCTAGTTGCTTTTCTATATAATTTCCTTTTCTCTTGGTAATATCATCAATCCCATGGCTTCATTTCTAGATTCAGATGATGTTTAGATCTATCTGTCTATCTATCTATCTATCTATCTATCTATCTATCTATCTATCTATCTATCTATCTATCTGTTTACCTATCTAATCTATCTACCTATCTTGTCCAAGGTGCTCTCCTGAGTATTGTTTATGCATTATCCATTATTGGTTAGACATTTCTCAGTGGATTTCACATCTACATTCAAACACAACATACTAATCAATCAACAAACATTTATTAAGTATTTGTTATATGTCAGGTACTATGTTAACCATTTAGGAGACAAAAAACAGTTGTCTCTGTTCAAGAAGCTTACGTTCTGAAGAAGGAGAAAATGTGAAAAAAAAGAAAGTTACATGATAACTTTGTTATATATTTGAAAAGAATAGTAAATTGTACATAACAGATTTGCAGTTTCATGTGAAATCATCTTTTTTTTTCCTATTCTGCTATGTTATGGAAATGCTTGTTTTATTTCTGAAGTTTAGAATGAAATGAATAAAATTCAAAAACAGAAACAATGTGAGTATAAATAAAATATATGTATATATATACGTATGTATGTATATATGTATATATATATATATATATATACAGAAAGAGAGAGAGAGAGAGAGAGAGAGAGAGAGAGAGAGAGAGAGAGAGAGAGAGAGAGAAAGTGGGAGGCAACCTTAGAAGAGAAGGCACTCAAAAGGAGCCAGAACGGAGGACAAGTAAGGTCTCTTTGGAAAATGGCAGCTGAGCTGAGTCTTGAGTGGAGCTAGGAATTCTATGAAGCAGAGATGAGGAGAGACAGGATTTTAAGTGTTGATGACAGTCACTGGCCTTCCAAAGGGAAATGGAGTGCTATATATCAATAACAGCAAGCCCAAAAGAGAACATATATTTTTACCTCCAAACATAACTCTCTTTCTAACTTCCCTTTTTCGGTCAAGGGCTCCATGATCCTTGCAGTCATTCAGGTTCACAACTCCTAATTCATTTCAGCTCTTAATTCTTTCTAACCCATGACCACATCCTATGTTTATATTTAATCAGTTGCTAAATATTGTCTGTTCTATTTCTCCATTATCTTTCACATTCATTCCTGTCTACTCATGTGATCACCACCCTAGATAAAGCCTCCAAGTTCTCCAGAAGAGACTTGCAATAGCATCCTAATGGATTTTCCTGCCTCAAGTTTCTCCTCCTCCAATCAGTGCCAGTGATATTCCTAAGGCATAGTTCTGACTTTGTCATTCTTCTGATCTGAAAGCTCTAGGGGCTTCTAATTTTCACAAGTATTAACTACAGTCTTTCCTCTTGGAAATTGCTTCATGATTTGGCTCTGGCCTTCTGTTCTAGACTTTTTACATATGGGTTGCTTTTGCAATTTCTACGTTCTAGCCAAATAATTCTACTTGTTGCTCCTGAAACACAACATTCCAACTCCCATATCCATGTTTCATACTATCTTTCTCCAATGCCTAGAATTCACAATCTCCCTTCTGTTGATTAGGAGGATCCCTAGTTCTCTTTAAAGTACTGTTTAAATGTCACCTCCTACATGAGGCCTTTCATGATCCGCTTCCACCCACTCAAGCTCATAGTACTAACTCCCTTGCAAATTACTTTTCATTTATTGTGTATGCATTTATATAACTATCTAGTGGTGCTGGTGAGCAGGGTAAACCAAGATGTGTCTTTTCCTTTAAGCCTGGGTCTGATTGGAGCCCTCTTGTTTTTCTGGGATCGGTGTTCTCTTTTGAGCCATGGCTATTCCTTCTTCAAGCAACCCACTCTCCTCTACCTTCAGAGTTATATTTTTCTTTCAATTACAATAAGTGAAAATGGGGACCCCTGCATTAGGCTTTCAGGACCATGAGAAAGCTTTGTTTCTCATCTCCCTAAATACCTCTGAATTTCATTTTCTACAGGTTCATATTTCAGATAAGCCTGGCCCTAAGAGTTGTTCTCTCTCTTCTGCCAATACACACTAATTTCAGTTAAATGTGTAGCTCATGAAACTCATTAGATTTTTAAAATACATTTTATTTCACTAAATATTTCCCAATTATATGCAAAATGTTTTAAAATTATTTTAAACATTTTGCATTCCAAATTATCTTCCTCCCTCTGGCATCTCTTGAGAATGCAAGCAATTTTATATGGATTATATATATGAAGTCATGTAAAACATAATTCCATATTAGCCACATCACAAAAGAAAACAGACAAAAATATGAAACCACAAAAATAAAGAAAGCAAAAAAGTATTCTACAATCTGCATTCTGAGTTTATCAATTCTCTTTCTGGAGGTGGATAGTGTTTTTTGTCATCAGTCCTTTAGAATTGTCTTGGACCATTATCTAGATTGGAGTAGCTGTCTATCACAGTTACTTAATCATCCTTACAATATTGCTGTAACTGTGTAAAATGTTCTCCTGGTTCTGCTCACTTCACTTTGCATAAGTTCATATACATCTTCCCATGTTTTTCTGAAACCATTTACTCATCATTTCTCATACAACAATATTATTCCACTACAATTATGTGCCACAACTTGTTCAGCCATTCCTTGTCACCATTCTGTTTGCCCTCATCAAGACACTCTTCAGCTTATCATCATCTATATTAAACTCTAGTATCCAGTCTGACCACCATATTTCTGAAGTGGTCTGAACAAATAAGAGTAAAATGGGATAATCACTAACTAATTACTGGAAGCTATGCTCCTCAATTCCAATTAAGATCCCATTAACTTTTTTTTATTTGGATGTTATATCATGCTGTCCATTCATATTGAGCTTGTGGTCCACTAAAGCACCCGAGTCATTTTTTTCGGACAAAGTACCATCTAATCACTCCATCTTTATCCTGTACCTGTGAAGTTGATTTTTTGAACCCAAGTTTAAGACTTTGCATTTATTCCCAATGAATTTCATTTATTAAATTCAACCCAGGGCTAACCTGTCAAGATCTTTTTGGATCTTGATTTTGTCATTCAGTACATTAACTGTATCTTATTACTTTGAATCATCTTCAGATTTCATGAGGTTGGCATCTATGGCAGTCACTATTTTTTAAATAGCTAATAGCAGCTAAAAGATGGTAATGGGCATCTAGACTTCCTAGTATGTGGACTTCACTAGCCCAAGTGTAAAGCAAATTAATTAGTAAGTGAAAGATCTTTCAAGCCCATTGAATAGGCTTCATATGGGGCCAACAAAGGGACGTCTGGTTAGAGACAGGGTCACACCCTTTCGCTAAATAGATGTGAGGCCCCAGGCTAGTTAGCAAACTAGTTTGCTAGTTTTCCCAAGCTGTGAAGCCCTCAGGGCCCTAAGGGAGATGCTAAGACCAGAGCCAATGGTATGTGCTCTGAATCCTAGCCAGTCAGATGACAGCTAGGGCTATATAAAAAGAGAGGCCTAAACTGGGAGCAGTGGAGTGGAGAGCAGGATTCAGAAGCAGAGAGTAAGCATTGAGGGAGTGCATAGCAGAGAATGTTCATCAAGAGAGAGTTGCAGAGATCAAGGAACTCAGAGAAGACAGAGCTGTGGGAGAGAGTGCTGAGCAGAGAGTTAGGATTCATGAATGATCTTTTATAGGAAGGCCCTAGCAGCAAGGGGAAGTTAGAAGTATGTCTTGGTTCCTTGCTATAATATTCTGTTATAATTTCTTTGTTACTACAGCAAGGTAGGCTTTTCGGTTTTGGAACATTATTGCTACAATATCAAATTGGGGGCATTGGTCCTTGGACCTGATCCTCTGGAGTATAAATAAATGTTATACTTCCTCTGCCTTCTACCTAGAGAATTCCTTCATGATTCTGAACCACTCAGGTATATCCATGGCCCTCTCAGAAGTCATAAATTTTGCCTTCCTGCTATACCAAGTTAAGAAATTTAATATGGGAGGACACACATCCATAACTCTGGGAGGAAACTGTCTAAGACTCCAATAATACATACTACTAAATTACTTTAACAATGGTCAGCTCAGAGGCAGAGGAATGAGGTATACTTATAGAATGCCATAAGGAAATACCTGTTAACCTTGTGTTCAATCTGAAGTCAACGGAACCTCTGGTTCCAGTCCTGGAAAACTTGCAAATACAAGAGACTCACTATGGCATAGCAAAAATAGGTCAACGAGCTTATGTTAAGTTCCTCAATACCTACCAGGATTAAGGGGTGCGGAGGTCTGTGCTTTTGTGACATACGTAGACAGATTGCTTCAATGGCAGTGAAGGTGAAAGGAGTGGATTCTATCTAGTAGCTACAAATTTTTTTTTGGACAATACAGAACTTTGGACAATGCATCCAGCTCTCATGTTATATAAGTTATTATATAAATGTGTATTAGTATTCCTGCTTCTGTCAATTATACCATTATTTCCTTGTCAACTACTTTAGAAACTTGGGAATCATCTGACTCATTCTTTTTTTCTAAGCACTCATCAAAATGATGAGTGCCAAATCTTGTCAATCTTTTGCTTTCAAATGTATTCTATCATTTTCTATTCCCACTGTCCCATTTTAGTTTAGACTTTTAGGACCTCCATTTTACATCAATATTTTGAGAGATCTTTCATTTTATTAGTGAATCCCTCTTCCACTAATGAAGATCTCCACTTCTCCATGTATCTTAAGTTTCTCTGCCCAACCTTCTAATACTGTCTATCTGTACTTAGATAGCCTTCTCCTCATAGGAGAAACACATCATCCGTAGGCAAGTTTGTACATAAAGCTTTTCCACATTGATAAATACAACAACGGCAGTGTCTTTAAAAATCCAGGAACACTTCCATCCTATGATGAGGCATTAGAGTGATCCATTATCGCATTAGACTCCAAATTAGTCTTTTTTACTGTCTTTGTTGTCTCTTTTCTCACATATATCCTGGATACAATTGACAAACTATCTTCCCAAAACATTATTTCCATTATTGGACCCCACTTCCTTCAGTATAATCTCTGAACTCTTTAACACTGCATTAAAAACCAGAATCTCAGTTGGAAATAATGTCAAGGGTCAGCTAGTACTTTAAAAATAATTCTCTCTATATTAAAGCCAAAAAGTAGTGGTCTAGCTTTTGCTTGACCACCTCCATAAGGAAGAAACCCCATATCACCTGATATAGCCCATATAATTTTAATATAGCTCCAATTTTCCTGACAATAAATATAAATTTCTCTCTTTGTCATTCCCACCCATTGCTCTTATATCTAGGCTCAAGGGCCCAGAAAGACCAATACATCAAATATTTGAGTAGAGGAATATTGTCCCCATTGTTTTCCTCTATGAAGGCTAAACATTCCCAGTTCCTTCCACTGATCCTCATATGCCATGAGATTTACGCATTTCACAATCCTGGTTGGACTTCTTTAGATGGTCTCCAGCTTATCAATGTCCTTCCCAAAATGTGAGTTTCCAAACTAAACACAGCAGTATTTTTGGAAGAACACTTTGACCACCGAGATAGACTGGAATTGGGAGAGACTTTTGCCAAGGAGACTAATCAGCAGGGTACTACAGTAGACCAGGTGCAAGGAAATGAGCTCTACACCAGGATGATCATTCTCATATGCTATGAATTTTAGTCTAGCTTATAATGGCATTAGCTTTATGACTGCTAAATTACACAATTGATTCACTCTTAGTTTATGATTCTTTTTTTACCATTTTTATTTAACATTATACTTTTCAACATTGATTTCCACAAGATTTTAAGTTACAAATTTTCTCCCCATTTCTACCCTCCTCCCATTCCAAGACGGTATATATTCTGGTGCCTCATTCCCCAGTCAGCATCCCCCTTCTGTCACCCCACTGCTCCTCAATCACCTTTCTGCTTACTTTCTTGAAGGTCTGGATAGATGTCTATGCCCCCTTCCCTACATATCTTGTTTCCTGGCTCCATGCAAAAACAACTTTTTTTTGAGCATCTGCTTTTAAACCTTTGAGTTCTAAATTCTCTCCCCTCTTCTCTTCCCACCCACCCTCCCTACGAAGGCAAACAATTCAACAGAGGTCAAACATGTATCATTATGTAAAACACTTTCACAATACTCATGTTGTGAAAGACTAACTTTATTTCCTTCCATCCTATGCTGTCCCCATTTATTCAAATTTCTCCTTTCACCTTGTACCTTTTCAAAAGTGTTTGCTTTTGATTATCTCCTCCTCCTATCTGCCCTCCCTTCTATCATCCCACATTTTTGTCCCCTTCCCCCTACTTACATGTGGGGTAAGATATCCAATTGAGTGGGAATGTTATTCCCTCCTCAAGTTGAATCAGATGAGAGTAAGATTCACTCATCCCCCCTCACCTGCCCCCTCTTGCCTTCCAACAGAACTGTTTTTTCTTGCCACTTTTATGTGAGATCATTTATCCCATTATATTTCTCCCTTTCTCCCTCTCCCAATATATTCCTCTCTCACACCTTGAACATTTCATTTTTAGATATCATTCCTTCATATTCAACTCAATCTGTAGCCTCTGTCCAAATATATGTATATTCCCTTCAACTACCCTAATATTGAGAAAGTTCTCCTGAATTACACACATTATCTTTCCATGTAGGAATGTAAACAAAACAGTTCAACTTAAGTAAGTCCCTTTTGAATTCTCTTTCTTGTTTACCTTTTCATGCTTCTCTTGATTCTTGTATTTAAAAGCCAAATTTTCTATTCAGCAATAGTCTTTTCATTGAGAAAGCTTGAAAGTTCTCTATTTTATTGAAAATCTATGTTTTGCCTTGGAGCATTATACTCAGTTTTGCTGGGTAGGTGATTCTTGTTTTAATCCTAGCTCTATTGACCTCCAGAATATCATATTCCAAGCCCTCTGATCCCTTTGTGTAGAAGCTGCTAGATCTTGTGTTATTCTGATTGTATTTCCACAATATTCAAATTGTTTCTTTCTGACTGGTTGTAGTATTTTCTCCTTGACCTGGGAGCTTTGTAGTTTGGCAAAAATATTCCTAGGAGTTTTCTTTTTGGGATCTTTTTCAGGAGGTGATCGGTGGGTTCTTTCAGTTTCTATTTTACCCTCTGGCTCTAGAATATCAGGGCAACTTTCCTTGATAATTTCTTGAAAGATGATGTCTAGGCTCTTTTTTTGATCATGGCTTTCAGGTAGTCCAATAATTTTTAAATGATCTCTCCTGGATCTATTTTCCAGGTTAGTGGTTTTTCCAATGAAATATTTCACATTGTCTTCCATTTTTTCATTCCTTTGGGTCTGTTTTATACTATCTTGATTTCTCATAAAGTCACTAACTTCCACTTGCTCCTATCGAAATTTTAAGGTGGTATTTTCTTCAGTGGTCTTTTGGACCTCCTTTTCCATTTAGCTAATTCTGACTTTCAAGGCATTCTTCTCCTCATTGGCTTTTTGGAGCTCTTTTGCCATTTGGGTTAGTCCATTCTTTAAGGTGTTATTTTCTTCAGTATTTTTGGGTCTCCTTTAGCAAGTCATTGACTTATTTTTCATGGTTTTCTTGCATCACTCTTATTTCTCTTCCCAATTTTTCCTCTACTTCTCTTACTTGCTTTTCCAAATCCTTTTGGACCTCTTTCATGTCCTGAGACCAATTCATATTTTTCTTGGTGGCTTTTGATGTAGGTTCTTTGGCTTTGTTGACTTCTGGCTGTATATTTTGATCTTCTTTGTCACAAAGACAAGAATGTAGAGTTTGAGGTTGAGTCTGAGTTTGAGTCTGAGTTCATTTTCACTGCCTGTTCATGTTCCCAGACAACTCTGTGACCCTTGAGCTTTTTGTCAGGGTATGACTGCTTGTAGAGTAAAGAGTACTATGTCCCAAGCTTTAGGGTCCAAGCACTGCTGTTTTCAGAGCTACTTCTACTTGACCATCACCACAGGCTTTGTCCACACCAGTGCTCCTCCTCTCTCAAGAACTGCAATCCAGATCCAAGCAGGGCACAACAAGTGAACCTGCCTTTGTGCCCACAAAGCCTTCCTTGCATTCCTACTCTGATCTGCTGCTGAATTCCTCTCACCGTGTGAGCCAGGGACTCAAGAAGCAGCTGACACTGGAGCTCTGGAAGCAGCCTCAGGAGCTTCCTGCTGCTGCCATCACCACCACCACACCACATCTGCCACCTCCAGGGCTGGTGTCCAGACCCCTCTCACCTTGATCCCGCAGTTTCCCACTAACCTGATCTTTGGCGTTTGTGGGTTGAAAAGTCTAATAACTGCCACAGCTCAATGATTCATGGCCCTAAGGCCTGTTCTGGCTGGCTGATTCCCGGTCTGGTCTGACCTGGCACAGCCCATGATGGGCTGTGCTCCGCTCCCAGCACCATGTGATAGACACTTCCCAGCATCCATCTAGGCTCTCCTGGACTGGAGGTTTGTTTCCTTCTGCTATTTTGTGTGTTCCACAGCTCTAGAATTTGTTCTGAGCAATTTTTACAACTGTTTGGAGGGATTTTGGGGATAGCTTAAACAAGTCCCTGCTTTCCAGTTTCCATCTTGGCTCCGCCTCTTGGTTTATGATTCTTAAAACTCCTAGATCCTTTTACTTCAGGTGGACTGATGTTCACCCAAACCTTTCTTACATTGGACTTATGAAAGTTATTTGAACTCAATTAAAATAATTTACATTTATTTCTATTATGCTTAATTTTTATTAGATTTTGTCTAATGGTTGAGACTATATTCGGTCCCGTGTCACCCCAGATTAGTTTTTCCTCTAAATAATTTTGAAAATAAGCAAGAGTATCTTATTCTGAGCTTAAGAAATAGATCAAATATTTCCATATAACTTGTTTCTCTGACTCTTTTGATCTATACTTCAATTCTCTTCATTAATCTCCTCTGCCCTTCTTGCCCCCAATTCTTGGATCTCTTCACATAATTATACCCTATTCACATACAATGTTACATGACTCCATTTTAATGTTTATGACATAACCCCAAACTATTTCTCTGGCCTCTTTTCCCCCATGTTTCTAACAACAGACATTCCTTTTAACCATGTGGCTCTGTCTATTCACAGTCCCTTGAGGACTAAGATCATGTACTGTATTTCTCTTTTGATCTCAAGAGTATCTATCGCAATGACATAGACATAATAGGTGATCTACATCTATATCTATCTATCCACATACATACATGTATACATATGCATATATGTATACATGTATGTATGTGTATAATCTGTGTGTGTATACACACACACTCACACATAGGAAAAATTCTAAAAGAGTATCCAAAAGGTTTGTGAAATTCAAACATGCCTCCATGGAATCAAAATCATGAAGTCTTTATCTTGGAAGGGACCTCAGAAGCCATCTATATCAACCCATATGGGTAAAATGAAAAAAAAAACATTATAAGTATATTGGTTTAATGAAAATCAGTCAGACAATAAATATTTATCAAGTGACTACTATGTGCCAAGCATTATGCTAAGCACTGGAGATACAAACACAAAAAAGACAGTCCCTGCCCTCAAGGAGCTTATGATTGAACGGGAGAACACAATACATAAAAGGAAGCTGAAAGACAGGAGAGGAATGGAGAATAGGGAGTTGAAGGTATCCAATGTGAGGCCATAGTGGAGGAGTCAAAGTCAACTCATAGTAGTACAACCAGGTGAGAAATGAAATGTCTGAACCGTAATTCCTCCTTAAATTGAGGGTTTGGGGTTCATGATCCTGCCCTCTGATCAGAGGTATACAGGGTAGTGATGAGGTGGAGTACCAAAGCCGATGGGGTTTTACAGGATGATAAAATAATGGGGGATAGGTCTAAACATGTGATTTCTTCAGTACAGGGAACTCTCAGTTCTTCTGCCAGTACTCATCTATACTACCTCTATAATTTATAGTCTTAGGGGATGACTTAGGAGCCCTCAGAGGTTAAATCATTTCCCCATAGTCACAGAGCCCGTATATGTCACAGGTGGGGTTTGAACTCAGGTCTTCTTGACTTGATGGACAGTTCTCTAATCAATATTCTATGTTGCCACTCAATAAAAAGAATATAACACATATATCTATCACATGGATCAAATTTAGTAAATGAATGAATATGATATATATAAAAATCAACTGTAGATCACAGAAAGGAATTTGGAAACTCATGGAATGCTTATCACTTCCCCAAGTTAATGAAGACTCTTCCTCTAGCACAGTGCCAACTAGCCATTGTATGATAGAAATATTGATAATTTGGTCATTATAAGTTAAAGAGTGCTTAAATGATATTTTATCTTCCCAAGTAAAATTTGTTTTTGAATAGCAAAAACCATCTCTTCCACTTGTGGTATTCCTTCAAGAGCCTCTAGCACTGTTAATCAGTGCTCACATTGTAGGCACTCAAAAATGTTGACTAGATGAATAGATAAAGACGGTTATGGTGAAAATGATGAATGATTCTCAGTTGTTCCTTCTCACAAATTTCTCTTTATTTGGAAATAACTTTTATTAACATCAATTTAGCATACTACTACCATGATCGGCAGAAAGTAGTAGGCTATAAAATCATCAAAAACAGTTGACGAAATCAAAGAATTAGCAAATTTTGTCCCCAAATCTACAATTTGATAATATTGATAATGATTGGCAATATCAGGTAGTTACAAATGTATTAAGCTTACCTCACAGGATATTTTATCTGGTAGCACTAGTACTGATGACACATTGCTTTCAAAAATCTCTGATGCTGCCTCAGTCTCCTTTGTCGTATTTATTTCTGTACAGAGTTCCATTACTATATGTAGTGGATTGTTAACTTCAAAGTAATTCTGGGATCCTAGAAAAAAGTCATTGAATTAAGTTTGAAAAATTGGTAAATTGTTCATTCCAAATATCAGTAGGGTGAATAATTTCATAATAAATTTAACAGATATTTTATAAAACAGTTGAAATAATTTAAATGATCAATACAACAATCATCTATTGAGGACATATTCTTTTAAAATCCATTGTACTAGGCAATGTGGCGTATGCAATGATGAATACAACATGGTTCCACAGGGAGAATGCAGTTTAATTGAGGAGATAATCCTTTACTTTCGTTTTGGGTTTATGCTTCTTATGAATATCAGTATTCATTCCACCAATGAAAACAAAACAAACAAAACCCTTTCAAGCGATTTTATCCTCTTCAAGTCTACAACAACTCCTTAAAAGAGCTATCCAATGTGCTAAAAGATTTCATTTAGGTTTTTTTTAAATATCTTGGTGGCATCAATGCGGCATTTGAAATTTCTTATCTTTCATTTTTGCTATTTGATTGGCCCATAGTAGTGCCGGATTTGCAGGCTTGGAAGACCTACGGTAGAATCCCATAATCAAATATGAGATTTGACCATGGGTTTTCCAAATTAGCTATTTTCAAGTCTCTAAACTTATTTTGACCTCATTTTCTTTAGATATAAAATGGGGAAAATAATACCTGTGGTGTCTACCTCACAGAGCTGCTTTAAGGTTCTGACCTATAGGTTATCATATTAACGAAATAATATAGCTATAATAAAGAACTAAGTATACATGCATTTTATGTGATAGTTTGAATAAGACAATTATTAATCTGACATTCATCTATTGTCAATGTTATTCACATCCACTGCTATTTGAAAGCTGTTTCTATAACAAAGTTTTCTTTAATTAAAATACTATTTAATCCAAACCCCAGGAGTCTGAACTTGGTTTTTCTGTTCCCTTCTAAGGAGGATAAATGGAATATTCCTTTGTTATTCTTCATTTACACATTTTCTTTTTACTTGAGGTGCTATGTAACTGTTATTGGTATTATTCACAAAATCCTTAGGAGGCAAATCAGCTATTGTTCCTAACTCTGATGTGGGGAAAGAAGAGTGAGAAAAGAACAAGACAGTGTTTTCATAGTCCCTTCCTCAATACTTTTTACTTCTCTTAAAAAAGGCATAAAATTCTCATTTTAACTGTCAAATGTCTAATTCTAAGTCATTATTTGTTTCTTATCTTGTCTATGAAAATAGAAGTTCCCTCCCCACACAGAAAAGCAAAACTTCGGGAATGGAAGTATCCACACATGCAAAAAAAAAATGAATGCAATCATTCAAACCTCAAAGAGTTTTTTAACATTTATTTATATAATGGCTTAATATATTTCTACAGTAACAAATGGCAAATGAGTTATAAACCATAATTATTTCTCCAAATTTGGGTTGAACATATGATGTCACATAAGATTCTAGTAGTAGAGATGGAAGGAACCTCATAGATCACTTCATCCAACCCTCCCCACGCCTCTGCATTTTACAAAGCAGGTCTGAGATCAAGAGCAGCGGGGCAATGTGCCCTATGTGTCCAAAATGTCACAAATAGCATCTGGCATAGAAGTGGTTAAATTGCCCATCTTCTGACTCCAAATCCAGCAATCTCAATACTATGCTATGTTGTTAATTAAGTTCTAAAAATTTTAATATTTTTTCAATTAACAAATATTTATTCACTTTCCCTTCTTCATCACCTCTCCCCCAATTAAGGGGAAAATAAAACAAAGAAAAAAGAAAACTCTTGCAACAAAAATACACAGTGGAGCAAAACAAATTCTTCCACAGTTTCTTTTCAGATATATGTCTAATTCTTCATGTAGAGTTCATGCTCTCCCTGTCAGAAGAGGGGGTATTAAATGAAATGCATTTACACTGTTCATTTCTGAAAGGGGACATATTTTATCACTGATACTTTGGAATTGTGGTTGGTAACTTCATTGATCAGGGTTCCTAAACCTTTCAAAGCTCTTTGTCTTTACAGTCCTGCTATTCTTGTTGTCCTGGTTCTGTTTACTTCACTGTACATCAATTCATATAAATCTTCCCAGGACTATTTATCATTTTGATTGCACAAAAGTATTCTTAAGTTCATTTATAATAATTTTTTCAGTCATTCCTCAAATTATAGGCATCATCTTATTTTCCAGTTCTGCCACTACAAAAAACTGCCAGTAAAAATGCATGAATACTGTCCTTGAAAGCTTGCAGACTTTACATGTCATTTCAATTGATGTTCATAACAACTCTGAAAGATAATTGCTATAATTATCCTGATTTTACATAGGTAAAAACAGGCAGATGGAGGTTAAGTGATTTGTTGGGGACCACATAGCTAGTGTCTGAAACCAGATTTGAACTTTGTTCTTCTTGACTCCAAATCTAACATCCTATCACTGTGCCACCTAGCTGCAAAAACTATTTTTGTGCATATGCATCCTTTTTTGTGGTTGTTGTTCTTTCCCATCTTTTTAGGTATAAGCTAAGTAGTGGTATCCCTCTGTTAAAGGGTATGGAAGTTTATTGAATTTGGGGACATGGTTACAAGTTGCTTTTTGGAATGACTGGACCCAATTAGCATCTCTATCAATAACACTAATATGAATCCCTGAAGCCCCTCCAACATTTGTCATTTTTTATTTTTGTAGTCTTGGTCAATCTTTTGGGTTATCAGCTTTGTTAGCAGATAGTAAGGAAAATAATTTTCTAATAATGTCCCTTACTTCTTCATTTGTTGTGAATTATGTTTTTCATTGCTGATACTGTTTCCTTTTTCAATTTATTTTTTTTTTCAGGTATAGTGTGCTGAGTCTTGAATCAGGAAGACCTGACTTCAAATATGACCTCAGATACTTTCTAGCTCTATGACCCTGGGTAAGTCATTTAACTTCTCTGCCTCATTTTCTTAATTTCTAAAATGGGAATAATAATAGCACCTACCTTTTACAGGGTTTCTGTGAAGATAAAAAAAATTGTAAAGTAGTTAGCACGGTGTCTGGTACAAAGGAAATGCCATGTAGAGAGACAACATGAACACAGATAAACTGAGAAGGAAATGAAAAGAGACTAAAGAAGAAACAAATTTCTACAGGCATATTTGAGGAAGAAAAAAAGCTGTTACTATTATTATTATCCAACTTTATAATCTATTTTATTTGTGCTTTTATTTGCTTCTATTTTGCCAATTTCTTTTGTGATCTACAGAATTTATTTTTTGTATTTAATTGTTTTTGCAATTCATTGGTTTTCTAGTATTAGCTTCATGCCCAATTCATTGATCTGTTCTTTCTCTTGAACATGCAAAAGTTAAAGAGATGTAAAATTTCCCCTTTGCATCTTCTAAAATTTTGGTTACTTCTCTTGTTCTTTCTCTTTCCATCTCTCTCTCTGGTCATTTTCTTTGATGGTATTATGTTTATTTTGTTATTTGTTCTTTGACTCATCAATTATGGTCAGTAAAATATTTATTTTAATATTTTTTCTGTTTTATTTAATTTTTACATAAGATTATTTTATTAAAAATAAAAAATATGCTTAAGATTTATGCTTTTCTGAATTTATTTTTATTTTTTTTCTGTTTTCATTTTAGCTTAAGGATAGGTAGCATGGTCTTATTATTTTCATGATATTAAGTGTTTTTTAAGATAGGAAATTATCAGACAGACTTAGAAGCATCATACTAATAAATCAAGCACAAATAAAACTTTAGAGATCAAGTACTTCAAACTCTTCACTGAATGGAGATAATAGCTGAGAGCCGGGGAAGCTAAGTAAGCTACCTTAAATTGTGCAGTCAGTTGAAAGTTTGCGTAAAGCCCCCAGGCTTCTATATGTACACTGTCTATGATGACATCATTCAGGCAATAAAACTGATAACAATTGATTTTTGATGTTATTGTTTGACCAGAAATCCAATTCGATTAAATTTAATAAATTTAATAAATGTCTAGGACATACAAAATACTTTTCTAGACATTGGGGATAAAAAGACAAAAGTGAAATTGTCCCTGACCTTGGATGGGCTTCTACTGGGAGAATAGCTTTGCTTGCATTTCTGGCTTCTTGATGGGAAGAAGCTTTCATAAGAAAGAGAGATAGCAGAATTAATGCTCTCTAAGGTGTACTGACAGTCTCAGGCAAATTAGGCACAATCTTTACATGCACTTTTGCTAGGGAGAGACAACATGAACACAAATAAATGTAAACTGAGAATGAAATGAAGAGAGACTAAAGAAAAATCAAATTTCTACAAGCATAATTGAGCAAGAAAAAAAAGTACTAATGAGGAAGGCCTTGAGTCCAAGGGAGAAATGATACAGTCAAAGGAGGTAGCATCTGAGATGAGCCTTGAAGGAGGATAAAATTCTGAAAAGAAAAAAATGAGTATGGAGGGCATTGCAAGAAGAGAGGGCTGTTAATGCAAATGTGTGAAGACAGGATCTGGTGAGACAAGCTCAGGGCATAGCAATGAGTCTTGTTTTGTTGGGTAAAGAGGTAGGTTAGAGACAGAAGCTAGAGAACCTTAAATGCCAGATCAAGAAGCTTTTAGAAATATGAGAGAGTCATTTAAGATTTCTGAACATGTCAGAGCTTTGACTGAGAAAGTTGATTTTGGAAGTTGTGTGCAAGATGGAGTGAAGACTGGTAGAGACTGTCTAGGGAGGCAAATGAGTTCGCTATTATAATAAAAATTCTGTATTTTTTTCTTACTGACTGCTTAGCTGTAAGCTAATTCTGTAGATCATAAAAGAGAATGCTATAAAGAATTACTGATTCCTCTGCCGAAAGACTGCAAAATGATCTACTTGTTTCATTATCAAATCCATTGACTTTCCATTCTGACCTTGAAAAATATGATTTTTAAAAATATTCCCTTTACACATAATATATAGTATTATATCTGTGGTGTTATATATGCTATACATATTTATATATAATATACTACATATTTACATATAATATTTGGCATTATATATAACGTATGCTGTATATTTATGTATGATGTATATTACATATTTACATATAATACATGGTATTATGTACATACTATTTTATATACACACACACACTAGTTTCCCTTTCAACAAAAATGGGATAAAACCCCACTTTAACTATCATACAGTGATGATAAACAGGAAAATAGATAAGTTATTGGAAAAATTGAAAAGGTTTTATTTGATATTAATTTTACTGAGGTCATAGATCAAAAAGAGAAACAGAATTGATTTTTTGACAGGTTCCATATTTAATTATCAGAATTTTCATGGCAAAAAAGATAACTTGGTCAGGATTACATAAACCACTTGGGGTCTCAAAATTAAGCTATACATATTAAAAGCTGCTTTTATCATCACTGATAAATGGTTCTAGCATCATAATTAACTAATTGTGTTTATTATATGTAACATAAAACATGGTCTTGCCAACTCTTTTGTAATTTTAATGTGATAATACCATATGTAATAATTATTCAGAAACATAACCAAATATGGTTCAAACAGACTAATAAAACAATTATTTGGGGGAAATTATCATGCACACATACACATACATTATTCCCTGAAAATGGAGATGAGAGTTGGAAAGTAGCTTAGTGGTCATCTAGTCTAATACACTCTCACTTTAATTCTTATCATTTCAATGAGAAACATTTGCTAGACTACCTTAATAAGTCCAGCAATCATTGCATTCTTCACAAAAGTCATATCAATGGACATTTATCAAGTGCTTACTATGTGCCAGGCATTGTGGTAAGTATTGGGCATACAAAAGGGCAAAAAGTAGTTCCTGCCCTCAAGGATGAAGGGATTCTACTGGGGTGAGTCCAATGGGGGATACAACTTGTAAACAATGAGAGAGAGAGAGGGAGAAAGAGAGAGAGAGAGAGAGAGAGAGAGAGAGAGAGAGAGAGAGAGAGAGAGAGAGAGAGAGAGAGAGTTACAGAGACAGAGAGACAGAGATAGAACAAATAATAAACTGAAGCTAATTTTAGAAGAAGGCAGTAGCCTTAAAATGGATGGCAAATATTTCTAGTAGAAAGTAGGATTGTAGGTGAGACTAAAGTCAGAGAAGCTAGGAGATACAGATGAACAGAGAGAGCATTCCAGGCATGGGGGAGAGCCAAGGAAAATTTAGAGTTGGGAGATTCAGTGTCTTGCATGAGGAACAAGAAGGAGGTCAATGTCACTGTGTTGCAGAGTAATTGTTAACAATATAAACTGCTAAACATTTTTCTCCTCTTCTTCTACTTGTAAAGCATACATAGAGGACTGCTAGAATAAATTTAATCTATATATAAGACAAAAACTGATCAATTTGGAGCTCTAATGAGAACAAAACTTGCTGTTTAGAACATGTTTAATGTAGGAACCTCCTCAAAGAGTATACTTTATTTTGAAATACAGGCATGAATTTAGTAGTAATAGTTTTTTTTCCTTCTATATGTCTGTTTTGGTTTGCTAAATGCTCACATACAGGCTTGCCTTAGGGCAAAATATAGAAATAACGAGAATGTGACTTTGTACACACTCTCTCTAGCTGCCTCTTTCTGCAGCTCTTTATTCCTTCTATGAAATCATCTACCCCTATTTCTTATGTCCAGAATGTTCTTTTTCTTCCAGAGCTTCCTTGCCTTTACAACTGTTCCTTGAAAAAGATTTAAGTAATTTACACTTTAATGTGAATTTGTTACTATATTACCTCTCCAAAAGGCATGTAAAGTTTTTCAACTATATTACCAATTGTGAAATAAAAACATATATCTCCTTTTAAAGGACTTTCAGACATCATTGTGCTTTTGGAGGAAGCATTGTGAGGTCAGAGATGGCATCTTAAAACAATTAAACAATCAGGTAATTTTTGATGGAAAATATAGAATAATACACTGGCCTTGAAAATCAGGAAGAATTGGGTTTAAATTCTTGTTTTAGATACTTACTAGCTATGTGACACCATTCTGAGTCACATAACAAATCTGTATCTCATTTGCTTCACCTGAAAAATGAGAGTGTGAAATATGACCATCTTCTACTCAGGGATAGTAGTCATTTCAAAGGAAGCCCATTGCTTATTTTGAGTGACATGTGGACAAATAAAACTAGGAATAGCAAAGTCCCAGGCAAGAGACAGAAGACTTTAGGGACACAAGTGGGATGACACTGGGCCATCAGAAGAGAAAGGCAGAATTGGAAAATGAACAAGTAGTTAAGAAGCCAAAGTTTGGATTTCTGAACTGCGGTTAAGGTATAGGAATACTGAACTATAGGCCAGGAATTGAGTTCATCTAAGGAGGCCTAATAAAATATATATTTACATGAAGACTTGAAAATATGAAGAAGAAAAAAATTTAAAATTAAATAGAAAATAGAAAAAAAAGTTCAGGTATATTCCCTAAGCAAGATGCCACAAAAAAAAAAAGAAAAAGAGGAATTAATAGCCATGGAGATTGGCTAATGAAATGAAGTGTCAGTGGATTATTGTAAGAGAAGAGATATTTGATAAAAACAATGAGAAAACCAATGGCCTCGAAGTTGCCAGAAATATGAGAAGTACACTCAGTTCTGCCTATAATGTGTGTTTTGAAAGCTCAACTGTGTTCCAAAGTGATTGTCATATTTTAGGGAACATTTTGAGCATAACTAGAATTTTGAGTCAGCTTCTGGAAGATTTCTTCCAAACACTGGAGAAAATGAAGAAAATTGCATTACTTTGTAATAATTCACAAGCTAGAATCCCTTCCCCCTCTCATTTCCACAAGTAAACTTCAAGTCCTTATCAAAGTAAAGCACCATATTTATTGTCTTCTGGCACAATATGGGGGCTGTAGGTGAAGGAGAGAGAGTCCACACTAATTCCATTCCCTTCGACTATAACCACCAATGGAGTTGCAGTGGTTTGCCCAATTTACTCTTGCAACCTGAACAGCAATCAATGGGACTGGCGTCCATAGACACAGCCACTAATAATAGTAAGATTTATGTATGTCTTAAAACATTTAACATGTATAAAATCATGCTATTGATTTTTGAATTAGGTTCAAATCCTATTTTCTATATGTCATGGATGAAGAAGCTTCATTTCCTTCAAAAATTCTGTGGTTTTTATTGTGTGATTTTGCATATCAAGGTGTTTTGTGGGAATGTCTATGTTACCTCATACCAGAATTAACTGTATGGCTAACAAACACTGTGAATTCTGATCTGAATGTAATGAGGCAAGTTTGATAACATGGATCACACTAAGATTTTCTGAGATGTGACTCAGCTGGAATATGGCTAGAGGAGAGTATTTCTTATTCAGTAATTTGTTCCACAGGCATTTATTAAACACATTCTCTGTGCAAAGCACTTTGCTGGATACTGGGGAAAATACTAAGATAAGTGAGACATGGTTCTTGTTTTCATGGAGTTTATCATTTGGGGGATGGGTGAGTGTAATCTCAAGATTTCTCAACCTCTGATATTTACTTCCTTACCCAAAAAACAAACAAAACAAAACAAAACAAAACAAAAAAATTAGACAAAAAATGGATACCCATTGCCTGTAGGATAAAACAGAAATTCTTCTATTTGTCATTTTAAGCACTTCAAAATCAGCCTTCAGCTTATCTTATGATCAATAAATCAACTAACATTTATGAAGAGTTTAGGATATGTCAAAGACTACGCTAGGTAAAGAGAGCAAAAAAAAAGAGAAGAAAGAAAGAATGAATGAAAAGAAAAAAGAAAATGAAGTGGTAAATCCCTGCCCTAAAGAATCTTACATTTGGGTGGGGTGGGGAGGAGGCAAGATGGCGGCCAGAAAGCAGGGACTTCCTAAAGATCTCCCCTGGGATGCTCCAAACACCTATAAAAATGGCTCTGAACAAATTCTAGAAGTGCAGAACCCACAAAATAGCAAAAGGAAGCAGGGATTCAGCCAAGGACAGCCTGGATGGTCGCTGGGTAAGGTCTATCATACCATACAGGGAACAGAGTGGAGCAGAGCCCAGCATGGGACACACATGAATGAACTAGACTGGGAGGCCAGCTGAACAGGTGTAGCAGCCTGAATCAGTGAGCTGTGGAAGTTACCAGATTTCTCAATCCACAAACACCAAAGACAACAAAGAAGGTTAATGGGAAAAACTGTGGGGAAAGAGTGAAAGGAGTTCATGGTAGGCCACTGCCCTAGGGCTGCCAAGGTGGTGCAGCTCTGAGGCTGCTTACAGAGCTACAGCTGAAATTGCTTCTGGCCCCAGGCCCACATGGTGGGAGGAATTAAGTAGCTGATCAGAGAAGAAGTGCACAGCCTGCTTAGATCTGACTCACAGTCCAGGTTGGTGGTTCTGGGGGGAGGAGGAGAGCTGGTGTGGCAGAGCTTGCTGTGTTGAAATAGCTTTGAAAAGGACAGTACAGCCCTTCAAGCTTGGAAAAAAGTACTCTGTACTTTACCACCAGTCATACCCCAATGAAAAGCTCAAAGGTCAATAGTTGGGTAGGAACATGAACAGGCACCGAAAACGCACTCAGATTCAGTCTCAGACTTTGGAATCTTTCTTTGGTGACAAAGAAGACCAAAACATACAGCCAGAAGAAGCCAACAAAATCAAAGAGCCTACTTCAAAAGCCTCAAAGAAAAACATTAATTGGTCTCAGGCCATGGTAGAGGTTAAAAAGGATTTGGAAAAGCAAATTAGAGAAGTAGAGGGAGAATTGGGAAGAGAAATGAGAGTGATGTGAGAAAACCATGAAAAACAAGTCAATGACTTGCTAAAGGAGACCCAAAAATACTGAAGAAAATAATACCTTAAAGAATGGAATAACTCAAATGGCAAAAGAGCTCCAAAAAGCCGATGAGGAGAAGAATGCCTTGAAAGGCAGAATTAGCCAAATGGAAAATGAGGTCCAAAAGACCGCTGAAGAAAATGCTACCTTAAAAATTCAATTGGAGCAAGTGGAAGCTAGTGAATTTATGAGAAATGAAGATATTATAAAAGAGAACCAAAGGAAAGAAAAATGGAAGACAATATGAACTACCTCTTTGGAAAAACCACTGACCTGGAAAATAGATCCAGGAAAGATAATTTAAAAATTATTGGATTACCTGAAAGCAATGATCAGAAAAAGAGCCTAGATATTATCTTTCAAGAAATTATTAAGGAAAACTGCCCTTATATTCCAGAGCCAGAGCATAAAATAGAAATTGAAAGAATCCACCAATCACCTCTTGGAAAAGATCCCAAAAAGAAAACTCTTGGGAATATTGTCGCCAAATTCCAGAGTTCCCAGGTCAAGGAGAAAATACTACAACCAGCCAGAAAGAAACAATTTGGATATTGTGGAAAAACAATCAGGATAACAGAAGATCTAGCAGCTTCTACTCTAAGGGATCGAAGGGTTTGGAATATGATATTCCGGAGGTCAATGGAGCTAGGATTAAAACCAAGAATCACCTACCCAGCAAAACTGAGTATCATGCTACAAGGCAAAATATGGATTTTCTATAGAATAAAGGACTTTCAAGCTTTCTCAGTGAAAAGATCAGAGCTGAATAGAAAATGTGACTTTCAAACACAAGAATCAAGAGAACCATGAAAAGGTAAACAAGAAAAAGAAATTGCAAGGGACTTACTAAAGTTGAACTGTTTTGTTTACATTCCTTCATGGAAAAATGATGTGTATAATTCATGAGACCTCAGTATTTAGGTATCTGAAGGGAATATACATACATACATACATACATACATACATACATACATACATATATACATATACATATGCATAGACATACATATATACATATACATATGCATAGACATATATATATAGACAGAGGGCACAGAGTGAGTTGAATATGAAGAGATGATATCTAAAAAAAAATTAAATGAAGGGATGAGAGAGGAATATATTGAGAGAGGGAGAAAGGGAGAGATAGAATGAGGTAAATTATTTTGCATAAAATTGGCAAGGAAAAGCAGTTCATGGGAAGGGAAGAGGGGGAATGAGTGAATCTTCCTCTCATTGGAATTGACCTGAGGAGAGAATAACATACACATTCAAATGGGTATCTTACCCCACAGGAAAGAAGGAGGAAGGAGATAAAAGGGGGGATGACAGAAGGGAGGTCAGATAGGGTGAGGAGATAATCAAAAGCAAACATGTTCCAAAAGGGACAGGGTCAAGGGAGAAAATTGAATAAAGGGGGATAGTATAGGAAGGAGCAAAATATAGTTAGTCTTTCACAACATGAATATTGTGGAAGAGTTTTTGTATAATGATACGCACGTGGCCTATGTCGAATTGCTTGCCTTCTTAAGGAAGGTGGCTGGGGAGAGAAGGGGGGAGAGTATTTGTAACTCAAAATTTTAAAAGCAGATGTTCTAAAAAATTTTTTCCATGCAACTAGTAAATAAGATGTATGGGCAATGGGGCATAGAAATCTGTCTTGCCCTACAAGAAAGTAAGGGAAAAGGGAATGGTGGGGGAGTGGGGTAACAGAAAGGAGGGCTGACTGGGGAACAGGGCAATCAGAATATATGCCATATTGGAGTGGGGGGGGAGAGTAGAAATGAGGAGAAAATTTGTAATTCAATCTCTTTTGGAAATCAGTGCTGAAAACTGAAAATATTAATTAAATAATAATAAAAAAGTATCGTACATTCTAAAAGCAAGAGTCACAATGCACTGATATAAATATGTACAAGATCCAAAGTAGATACCAGATAGGTTTAGAGGGGAGAGAGCTAGCAGAAATGAGAAGAGAAAAGCCCTGCTGATGTAGTGTGTGAGCTGTCTTTTAAAATATTTATATTTTACATTTAATTTTTGGGATAAAACAAGAATTCCTATAACATCGTATAATAAAAAGATGATTGCACACAAAATCACAAATCTACTATGTACAACTTGCTTGCCTTTTAAATATATTCTAAAATTATCATTTCTTTTTTTTCTTCCTCCTCTTTTCTTTTCTTCTTCTTCTACATGTTTTTGAGTTTCAAATTTCCTTCCCTTCCTATCCCTCCCCTCTCCCCCCAAGATGGCATGTAGTCTGATATAGATTCTATATACATCTTTGCATTAAACTTATTTACACAATAGTCAGGTTGTAAAGAAGAATTATGACCAGTGGAATGAATCATGAGACAGAAGAAACAAAGCCAAAAAAGAAGAGAAGAAAAGAGGATGGCCAAGTTTTACAGAATAAATCCTTTTATTGGGGGATTTGTTCCATGAAGTTTGGACTTAGTCCATTTAACATCTAAAGATGGCCATCATTAGATACCAGTGAGTTGAATCTTGAGGGAAACCAGGAATGCAAAAAGGCAGAGGTTTGGAGGGAGAACATTCCATGCATTTCCAGACTTAGTTGCCTTCCCATACCCTCCACTCACGCTAACCTGATCTGCTTTCTGTTACTCTTACACGACTAGCTACCTCCTGTTTCTGGGTATCCCCAGTAGTGGAAAGTTGTATTCTTTGCATCCTCATCTTTGAATTCGTAACTTATTTCAGATCTCAATTCAAATGCTGCCTAAGCCAAGAGGTTTTTCCTGATCGCCAAAGTTGCTACTTGTCCCTCCCACATTATCTTGGATATATTTTGAATTGACTTCTGTTACATCTTTTATGTCCTGATAAAACAGTCTCATTGGAGGCAGGGATTATTTCCTTTTGGAGCTTTACTCCAGCACTTAGCAAGATACTTGGCAAATAGTAGTGACTTAATGAATGCTTATGGATTCACTAATTTCATCTCAATTAAGAAACTCACAATCAATAAGTGATTTATCCAGGATCACAAAGTTACTTGTGATTTAAACGAATCTATTTCCTGACTATGAGAACAGTGTTTTTTTCCCATTCTATCACTCTAGCCCAAACTCCCTCTGAAAAACAATGTAATATAACATAGGCAGAATAACTCTGGAGCTATAATTAAGGGGTGCAGCCTTGCCTAATAGTGAAACAGGAATATCAAAGTCAAATGCTTTTATTGCTTTTCTGTGCCCCAAACCTCAGGCATCTTGGCAGCTTCATCAAGCATTCAAGACACTCCCAGGAAAACACTTTCTACACAAGGAAAACATACTCACATCCTCTACAGAAAGGTAAAAAAAAGATGCAAGGACATCTAAGGGCACCCAAATCTAACAGCTGTGCTGCTCTGCTGGAATGAGGTCCTACACAGATCCTGTTCTTTCCCTTATTCTAAGATGACAATAATAATATTAGCTAACATTATATATCCAGGTACTGTGCTGACTGCTTTTACAATTACTATCTCAATTTGTTGTTTGTAAACAAGCATAGGAGGTAGGTGCTACTACTATCCCCAATTTAAAGGTGAAGAAATTGAGGGAGACAGGGGTTAGGTGACTTGCATAGGGTCACCCAGCTAATGAGTGTCTGAAGGTATATTTGTATTCAGATCTTCCTGGCTCCAAGGCTCACACTCTCTCCACTGTGTCACCTAGCTGCCCCATTCTACATGGCAATCTAATGAAAACCAGGTGCATAAACAGTGGAGAAAACTATTTCTGCTTGTTTTTATGCATTGACAAAAGACAATGTGGTACAATGGAAAGAAGGTAAATTTAGAGTCAGAAGAACAGGGTTCAAATCCTACCCACCATGACTCACTTAACTGTGAGACCTTGAGCTAGTCACTTAATCTCTCTGTGAATTAGTTCCTCGTTTACATAATGAGGGGATTTGGCTAGACAGCCTCTGGACTCCCTTCCATGTCTAAATTTGTGATCTTGTTTGATTCTGTGAACAGTGAGTTCAATGTATTTCTAAAGCTTTTGACTATATCTACTGTGCCCCTGTCCTCATTAAACAATTGCTTTTCATTGTACATGTTTACAGATACAATATTTTATAACTATAGTATAGATTACAATAAAAATATAAAGTAGCTACGAAGGACTAGGTTAGGTTTGAAGAAGGAAAGACAATTTCCAATGGAGGTGATTAGTGAAGTTTCATGGAGAAGAGTGGCATTTGTGTAGGACTTTGAAGAATAAAGAGGATTTCAAAAGATGGAGAAGAGGTGGCAGCATTGAAAGTATTCGAGGTGAGAGGAACCATCATGGACAAAGAGACAAATTCAGGAAAGCAATGTATTTATCTGTACAATGGGCAGTAAATAACTCATTGTTGATGGAATGGAGCATATGTGAAGAAGGGAAAAGGCTGGAAAGGCAGAAGGTGTATAGAATGCCAGGCTTAATTGCCTAACAGGCATTTGGGAGAAGGGTTTTGATTAAAGGAATGACACAATGAAGTCTATGCAAAAGGAAGAGCAACCTGGCAGAGCAACCAGGTTGGAGTGGCGAACGACCAGAGCTGGGGCAGGCAGACTCTCAAAGAACTTCTTATAGAAATCTATGGGAGTTGTAATGAGTACCTCTAGTAGGATGGTAACTGAAAATAGAAAGGAAATGATGCAATCAGCTTTTATTAAACCTCATCCCCATCTATGTTCCAGACCAAAAATGGGGAGCCTGAGGACTGAAGACCACATGTGGCCCTCTAGGTCCTCAAGTGCAGACCTTTGACTAAGTCCAAATTTCATGGAACAAATCCCCTCAATAAAAGGATTTATTCTGTTAAACTTGGATTGGCTGCACCCGAGGAACTAGAATGCCACATGTGGCTTCAAGGCTGCAGGTTACACACCCCTGTATCTAGACACTATGTTAGTCCAATACATACCCAAAACATGAATACACTGTTCCAGATGGTTAGCACCTAGAAACCAAAGACTACCTTTATACATTTTTGTATCTTCTTTTTTTAAATTAGATTTTTTTATTTTTAGTTTACAACACTCAGTTCTACATATTTTTGAATTTAAAATTTCCTTCCCTTCCCATCCCTCCTCTCGCCCCCCAAGATGGCATGTAGTCTGATATAGATTCTATATACATCTTTGCATTAAACTTATTTACACAATAGTCAGGTTGTAAAGAAGAATTATGACCAGTGGAATGAATCATGAGACAGAAGAAACAAAGCCAAAAAAGAAGAGAAAAAAGAGAGTAAAAAGTTTGTGTCCATCTGCATTCAGACTCCATAGTTCTTTTTCTGGATGTAGATAGCTTTTTCCATCATCATTCCTTTGGAGCTTTCTTTGAGACTTGTGTTGTTGAGAAGAGCCAAGTCTATCAAAGTTAGTCATCACAGAATCGATATGTCTGTGGTTGTGTACAATGTTCTCCTGGTTCTGCTCCTTTCGCTCAGCATCAGATCATGTAGGTCTTTCTAGGTTGTTATGAAGGCTGTATCTTCCCCATTTCTTATAGTACAATAATATTCCAATACATTCATATACCACAACTTGTTCAGCCATTCCTCCATTTGTTGGGCATCCCCTTAATTTCCAACTCTTTGATAGCACAAAAAGAATTGCTATAAATATTTTTGTACATACAAGTCCCTTTCCCACTTGTGTGATCTTTTTGAGATATAACCCCAGGAGTGGAATTTCTGGGTCACATTTTTATAGCCCTTTGGGCAGAGTGCCAAGTTGCTCTCCAGAATGGCTATATCCGTTCACAACTCCACTGACAATGTATTAATATTCCAATTTTCCCATATCTCCTTCAGCATTTATCATTTTCTTGTTTTGTCATGTTAGCTAATCTGACAGGAGAGATGTGGTACCTAAGAGATTTGCATTTCTTTAATCAATAGTGATTTAGAGCATTTTTTTCATATGCCTATAGATGTCTTTAGTTTCTTCCTCTGAAAACTGCCTGCTCATATCCTTTGACCATTTCTCCATTGGGGAATGGCTTTTAGTCCTATAAATTTGGCTCAGTTCCTTGTATATTTTAGACATGAGGCCTTTATTGGAAACACTGGTTCTAAAGATTTTCTCTCGATTTTCTGTTTCCCTACTAATCTTTGTTGCAGTAGCTGTGTTTATACAAAAACTTTTCAATTTAACATAATCAAAATTATCCATTTTGCCTTTTCTAATGCTCTCTATCTCTTTTTGGGTCATGAATTCTTCCCTTTCCTATAAATCTGATAGGTAAACTATTCCACGCTCTCCCAAATTGCTTATACTATCAGCCTTTATTTCTAAATCATGAACCCATTTTGACTTTATTTTGGTATACGGTGTAAAATATTGGTCTATGTCCAGTTTCTGCCATACCACTTTCCAATTTTCCCAGCAGTTTTTGTGGAATAGTGAATTCTTAGCTAAGAAGCTGGATTCTTTGTGTTTATCAAAGAGTAGATTGCTATAGGTGTTGACTACTGTGTCTTGTGTACCTAACCTATTCCACTGATCCACCACTCTGTTTCTTAGCCAGTACCAGCTAGTTTTGATGACTGCTGCTTTATAGTACAGTTTGATATCTGGTATGGCTAAGCCACCTTCCCTAGGATTTCTTTTCATTAATTCCCTAGATATTCTGGCCCTCTTGATCTTCCAGATGAATTTTGTTATTTTATTCACCTCTGTAAAATAATTTTTTAGTAGTTTGATTGGTATGGCACTGAACAAGTTAACTAATTTAAATAAAATTTTCATTTTTATTAGCTCAGCCTAACCATGAACAGCTGATGATATTCCATTTATTTAGATATGATTTTATTTCTGTGAGAAGTGTTTCATAATTGTGTTCATGTAGGCCCTGCATTTGCCTTGGCAGGTAGACTCCCAAATATTTTATAGTGTCTACAGTAACTTTAAATGGAATTCCTCTTTTATGTCTTGCTGTTGGGCTTTGTTAGTAATTTATAGAAATGCTGAGGATTTATGTGGGTTTATTTTATATCCTGCAACTTTGCTAAATTTTTAAAAATTATTTCAAGTAGTTTTTTACTTGATTCTCTAGGATTCTCTAAGTAAATCATCATATCATCTGCAAAAAGTCATAATTTAGTTTCTTCTTTGCCTGTTCTAATTCCTTCAATTTCTTTTTCTTCTCTTAATGCTACAGCTAATGTTTCTACTACCAAATTGAATAGTACGGGTGATAATGGACATCCTTGTTTCACCTCTAATCTTATTGGGAATGCATCTAGCTAATTCTCATTATATGTAATGTTTGCTGATGCTATTACGTACATACTATTTATAATCTTAAGGAAAACTCAGTTTACTCCTATGCTTTCTAGTGTTTTCTAATAGGAATGGGTGTTGTATTTTGTTAAAAGCATTTTCTGCATCTATTGAGATAATCATATGGTTTCTACTAGTTTTATTGTTGATATGATCAGTTATGCTGATAGTTTTCCTAATATTGAACCATCCCTGCAATCTTGGAATAAATCCCACCTGGTTGTGGTGTATTGTTCTAGTGTTAAGTTGTTGCAAACTTTTTGCTGATATTTTATTTAAAATTTTTGCATCAATATTTATTAGGGAAATTGGTCTTTAAGTTTTTTTCTCTGTTTTGACTCTTCCCGGTTTAGGTTAGTATCACAGTTAGTATCACAGTTGTGTCATGAAAAGAATTTGATAGGACTCCTTCTGCACCTAGTTTCCCAAATAGTCTACAAAGTATAGGAATTAATTGTTTTTTTTTTAAATGTTTGATAGAATTCACATGTAAAGCCATCTGGCCCAGGAGATTTTTCCTAGGGAGTTCATTGATGGCTTGCTCAATTTCTTTTTCTGAGATAGGGTTATTTAGGTAATTTTGTATTTTTTGTATATTTGTATTTTTGTAAATATTCATCCATTTCCTTAAGGTTGTCAAATTTATGGGCATACAATTGGCCAAAATAATTCCTAATTATTGTGTTAATCCTCTTCATTGGAGGTGAATTCACCCTTTTCATTTTTGATAGTTAATTTGGTTTTCTTTTTTCTTTTTTAAAATCAAATTGACATAGGTTTTATCAATTTTATTGGATTTTTCATGAAACTAGCTGTTAGTTTTATTTATTAATTCAATAGTTTTCTTGATTTCAATTTTATTAATCTCTCCTTTGATTTTCAGTATTTCTAATTTGGTATCTAATTGGGGATTTTCAATTTTTTCTTTTTCTAGCTTTTTCAGTTGCATGCCCATTTCATTGATCTCCTTTTTCTCCATTTTATTTATGTATGCATTTAGAGATATAAAACTTCCCCTAAGAACTGCTTTTGCTGTACCCTATAACTTTTGGTACGATGTCTCATTCTCTTGAATGAAGTTGTTAATTGTTTCTCTGATTTGTTCTTTGGCTCAGTCATTCTTTCATATTAGTTTCCAATTAATTTTTAGTTTATCTTTCCATGGTCCTTTTTTACAAATAATTTTTATTGTGTCATGGTCTGAGAAGGATGCATTGACTATTTCTGCCCTTCTGCACCAGACTGTGAGGGTTCTATGCCCTAGTACATGGTCAGTTTTTGAGGACGTGCCATATACTGCTGAGAAAAAAGTATATTCCTTTTCATTCCCATTCAGTTTTCTCCAGATGTCAATCAAATCTTCCTATTCTAAAATTCTATTCACTTCCATAACTTCTTTCTTGTTTATTTTGAGGCTAGATTCATCATGTTCAGACTGGGGGAGGCTGAAGTCCCCCACTAGTATGGTTTTGCTGTCTTTTTCTTCCTTTAACTCTCTTAACTTCTCCTGTAAGAATTTGCATGATATACCACTTGGTGCATATATATTAAATAATGATATTGCTTTATTATTTTATGGTGCCTTTTAGCAGGATATAGTGTCCTTCATTCTCTTTTTTAATTAGATCTGTCTTTGCTTTTGCTTTATCTGAGATTAGGATTGCTACTCCTGCTTTTTTTTTTACTTTAGTTGAATCACAATACATTCTGCTCCAGCCATTTACTTTTACCCTGCATGTATCGCCCTGTTTCAAATGTGTTTCTTCTAAACAACATATTGTAGGATTACGGCTTTTGATCTATTTTGCTATCCATCTCCATTTTATGGGGGAATTCATCACATTCACATTCACAGTTATGATTACAAGCTGTGTATTTTTCTCCATCCTATCCCCCCCCCCCCATTTAGGCTTTTATTTCTCCCTTCTCCCTTCTGCTCCACAAAAGAGATTTGCTTTTGACCACTTCCTTCCTCAATTTACCTTCCCTCTTGATTCCCCTACCTTATCTTATCCTTTTCCCTTGCTACTTCTTCCCTCTCTTTTCAGCACCCCCACCTTTTCTTCCACTTTCCCTTCCTACTGCCTGTAGTACAAGTTTGATTTCTGTACTTATCAGAGTATGTTATTCTCTTCTTGAACCAAATCCGATGACAGTAAAGCTCATATACTACTCTTCTTCCTCCCTTCTTTCCCTCTACTATAATGTTTTTGTGCCTCTTCATATGATGTAACTTACCCTTTTCTACAACTTCCTTAAGTCTTCTCCTAGAACCCTCCCTTTACATTTATTAATTATGTTTTTATCATCATATCAGTTATTTTATACTGACACCCATAGTCTATGTGTAACCCTTTCAATTGTCATAGTAACTGTACCATTCTCTCTCTCTCTCTATATATATATGTAATATATATAGTATATAAAACAATATAATCTTATATAAGGATGTAAACAATTTGGCCTTATTGACTAACAGGGTTTGTGGGAATTTTTCCCCCTGTTTATCTTTTTGTGGTTCCCTAATTTTTGTATTGGAAGATGAAATTTTTCCTTGAGTTCTGGCCTTTTCATCAGGAAGGCTTGGAATTCCCCTATTTCATGGAAAGTCCATCTCCTTGACTGAAAAATTATGTTCAATTTTTCTATGTAGTTGATCCTTGGTTGTAGTCCAAGCTCCTTTGCCCTTCAGAATATCATATTTCAATTTATCCTGTCATTTAATGTAGTAGCTGAAAGATCCTGCCTGATCCTGACTGTAGTTCTATGATATTTGAATTGTTTCTTTTTGGCTGCTTGCAACATTTTCTCCTTTACTTGATAATTCTGAAATTTGGCTATAATACTTCTTGGAGTTTTCATTTTGGCATCTCTTTCAAGGGGTGATTGGTGGATTCGTTCAATGACTATTTTCCCCTCTGTTTCCAGGACCTCAGGGCAATTATCTTTGATAATTTCTTTGAAGATACTCTCCAGGCTCTTTTTTTTTCATCGTGGCTTTCTGGCAGACCAATAATTCTTAAATTGTCAGATCTATTTTCCAGGTTAGTTGTTTTCTAATCAGATGTGTGACATTTTCTTCTACTTTTTCATTCTCGACATTTTGTTTGACTACTTCTTGATGCCTCATAAAGGCATTAGCTTCCTCTTGCTCAATTCTAATTTTTAATGAATTGCTGTCTTCATTTTGCTTTTGAATCTCCTTTTCCAATTGGTTGATTTTACCTTTCAGGGTGTCATTTTCTCTATTTACATTCTGAATCTCCTTAGCCATTTCACCAATTTTACTTTTTAAAAATTTGATCTCTTTAGTGATGTTGTTTTCCATTTTTTCTTTTACCTCCCTAATTTGGTTTTGAAAATCCTCCTTTAGCTTTTCCAGGAATGTTTTTTGGGCTTGAGACCAGTTCACATTCCCTTTTGAGGTATCAGATGTGGGTATAGTGTCAATGCGCTCCTCTTCTAAATTGGTATTTTGATCTTCCTTGTCTCCATAAAAAGGTCCTTGTTTTTTCGTGTTCTTCTTCATGTTGGCTAGCTTTTTCCTGGCTTTGAAGTGGATTTCTGCTTTTCAGGTTCAGGAAGCTCTGTTCCAGCTTTCTTGTTCTGGGAATTGTGAGCCTAGTTACTGGCTTTGTGTGCTATGCCCTCGGGTTTCCTGAGGTGTAGGGGAGAGGTCGTCTGACTGCCAGAAGTCTCCTCTTCCCCTGGGGCTGCTCTCCAGGATCGATGGTCTCAGCCGTTGTCTGTGTTGGTGTCTGCCACTTCCCCTGGCTGTGCAAAAGCAGGTCTGGGTTCCTGCTGTTGACCCTTGCTGGCTCCATACTTCTGAGACCCAGGAACTCCTGCTGTTTGGCTACTGAATCCCCACTTCTGGCTCCTCTGTTCCAGGGTTTGTCCTGAGGTATTCTCTGGGTCAGGGAGGGAGGGAAGGATGAGACCCATTTACCTGGCCATTATTGCACCTGGAAGTTCAAGAAGGTGAGCTTCAAACTGTTGGGGTGCCATCCTCAGAAGTAGATGTCTTGAGACCACAGACGTTGTGCTCCTGTTGCTTTGAGAGACTGCTGTCCTGTGCTGGGAGGCCTGGGATCTCCACTGGTTTTCTGCACCGAGCTTTCTCCCAGCCTGGATTCCTGGCTTATTTCCACAGCTGCTTACACTTTGGTGTGGTTTGATGCAGCTCCACACTCCAGGGGCTCTCCCAGCCTACAGATTCCTCCCCTCAGCTTTTCAGACTCTCCTGGCTTGGAAATTTGCCTCACTCAGACTGTTCGTGGTTTCTAACTCTTGCAAATCTGCTAAGATACACTTTTTCATAGGAATCTGACAGAACTTGTGAGAGAGCTCCCATAAGACGCTGTTTTCACGTGGCCATTTTGGCTCCAACCCCCCATTTTTGTACCTTCTGAAGTCTAGTCTAATACCATACTAAAATAGGTAATCAAAAAAAGTTTTGATGGTGTAAATCTTTTTGTTAATTAACCTTTCCGCTAGATCTTATCCACAAAACAACAAGAATGTGATTTAATGAAAAACCATTTTCTTCACCTATGGAGATTGCAACCCTTCTATAATATATAGTCTAAATGATTTGCCTGAGGTTCAGATAAATTAAGTGATTTATCTATGGTCACTCAGCAATGAGGCACAAGCAATACATGAATCCTGATCTTGTTCAATCCAAACAAGCTGGCTGCATTTCTTTCCAAAATAAATCTACTGTATTAAAATATAATGGGATTAGTTAGTTTATATTTGAAGGAGGCTGCAAGCATATCAACCTAGACCTGATGCTTCTACAAACAGGCTCCCCTACACAAATTGAGATAAGCCTCCTCAGAAGAACTTGAGAAGATACCATCAATCTACTAAGGCTAACTTCTTCCAACCCTTCTCCTTCAACAGACCCAGACTACTGTACATTTTCCATTATTCACAGGTCATCCAAAAACTGTCAAATCAGAACATTTAGAAACCTACCACACCACAACAACTTTCAACTAGAAGGCTACAGCTAGAGTAGAAACATGTTAAAACAAACTCCAATTACTTTCTTATTAGTGATTTAATCAGGGAAAGCTGACAAACCTCAATATGTAGCAATTTGCCCCAGAATGAAATAAAAATGAAAGCTGATGTGAAAGAATTTTAAAAAAAAACCTTGTACTTCATTAATTGATCTCTCTGTGACTTAGGTAAAAATTGTTATTGGCTTTGGTGACTGCATTATTAAAATAATTGGCTGGAAGAAACCACATCCCATACATAGATTTGTTTTCCCATCACTTCCTCCCTCCCAAGCAGGTGAGAGGGAGAGAGAAAGAGAGGATAGAGAAGGAGAGATTTTAAAAGGAAAAGGAGAGGGGCTAGAGACAGCAGCAGCAGCAGCAGCAGCAGCAGCAGAAGAAGAAGAAGAAGAAGAAGAAGAAGAAGAAGAAGAAAGAGGAGGAGGAGGAAGAGGAGGAGAAGGAGGAAGAGGAGGAGGAGGAGGAGGAGAAGAAAGGAGTGAAGGGAAGGAAAGAGAAGAGAATAAAAGAGAAACGATGTGTGTGTGTGTGTGTGTGTGTGTGTGTGTGTATGTGTGGAGGTAATAAGAAAGGGACAATTCCTAAATGTAATATAGATAGCAATGATGAGTGTGAGTCAAGGGAAGTCTCTCATCCTTTTAATCTTCACTTATAACCTGGAGTGTGCAGAAATGGTATATATGAGGAATAATAAGCATAATAATAATTTAAAAAAAAACAACCAAAAGAGGATCTATGCCCAAAACACACCCTTCCAGGTCCCAGGTTGCTTCGCAAAGCTTATTCATCTATATCTATGTCTATGGCAGAGATTCTTAACCTGGAATCGGCAATTTTTTTAAATTTTTGAATATTTTGATAATTATTTCAGTATAATTGGTTTCCTGTAGATTCTTTATCTTATTTTATTCATTTAAAAGCATGATTTTGAGAATGGGTCCATAAGGTTTACCAGACTGCCAAAGGAGTCCATTACACAAAGACACACGCAGACACATACACACACGCAGAAAAAAATTAAGAAATCTCTTGTCTAAGTGTTTATTCACTTTAGGTAATTAATCTCCCTTTGCTTACACTTTCTCTTATAAATGGTCTTCTAGGTGGTTAACCAATGATAGTAGATGAAGTCTACAAGGACTGTGATTCTTAGTGGAAAAATCATTACCCTTACACCTTTTGGTATCTCTCTCTGGGACTGTGTTAATCTTCTGCTTTTCCTAGATTGACCATTCTCCCAAATCTTAATTGGCACTATTAACATTAAACACCAAAGAAAATCAGTATTTCCTTTATATAAAGGGGGATCAATTTGAAAAGGGGGTAAAGAGAATATGATCACAGAATCAGGGTGTATATATGCAGTCAGTGCTAAACACTTCTAACTGCAACAGGGCACTAGTTGCTTTAAAGTCTTCCATCTAATAGGGAAGAGTTGAAACAAAACTATGGGGGAGGGGGCAATTAATGCCACACCTTTCTTTCTCACATTATGTCATGGGAGAAGGAAATTTAGTGAATCATCTAATGAAACATGATTCAATCAGCTTAGCAAACACCTGTTCCCAGCAGCAACAACAGCAACATAGCCTCATCACAGTTTTTCAAGAGGGAGTTACTGGAGAGAAAAATGGCAGGATCCAACAGTGCCCCTCCATGTGATTCCAAGATGTAGTGTAAACTCTGAACTTTATACATTTGACCTATATTCTCCTATGCTAGTGTCTCTTTATAAACCCAGTCCCAGAAGCCCAAGTTCTACTAGGTCACAATTTAGTAGATTCTGGGGCAGCATCTCTAATTGCCGTGGTGATGGTTTATGCATGACTAAACAGACACTGTGTTTTATCTTGCTGAAGTTTTCTATGTGGTGTATGCTTGATAAATATGAACCAGAAACATTGACATTGGTACGTGTTTCAAATCTTGTGAAGCAAATGATAATTAACATAAAGATGGGTTGTTTTGGTAAGAAATGGGAAACCTTCAACCATGAATAATTCACAATTTACCTTAAATTCATAGTATAGCATCAATATAATTGCCCAAGGAACCAAGGAATAATGCTATAAAAATAAATATAGTATCTGCATTGATCAGAATTGTCAAAATATTTCTTTATATATGGGTAAATCATTACAGAGAAGCAAAATGATTTATATCTTTCATTAGTTCTAAGCTATGAACAAGGATAAATCTCTGACCAGGAGGAAGAAATCCTTGGAGCTTTCTTTTTCTAACACATAACTTCCTCCCTCCCTTCAGAAGAGTGGGGTTGGAGAGATGTGATTTAAATGTGAAAGCATACTTATAATGTGCTCTGATCCTTGCTCACAATTGTAACTTTAGACCTCTCACAAAGCTCCCTTTACTTCCTCCATCTCAAGAAAGCAAGTCAGCTAGATGTCCTTTGTTTATGTGAGTGCATTCCCCATTGGTAGAGCATCTACCTTAGTCAAAGCATTCAGCCAATTACTAGTGTACTCCCATCTCCAAAGCTACACCTGTAAGCCCCCAATCTGCTGCTCCCCTTCCCTTTTGGAGTCCCTCCATTTTCCTTTCATTGTCCTTCCCTATAGCTTCACTACCACAGCATTGAATCTTCCCACCGAATCTCCCCACTGCTCTTTCTAGATGCTATTATAGAATAATTATGTAAAGTACAGGCTGGATACCTAAAGAAGGTGCCCATCAATCCCTTTCTAGAGTTTAATATTCCACTATCTCTTTTCGGTGTCTATATTTCTTCATTCTCTTCCTCAAGATTCTTTTTCTCCCCTTCTCCAATGCCCTTAGTATTAAATTACCAGTCCTAATTTATTCTGAGTGTTGAAGCACCCTCTTCCAACAAATGTCCACCTCCACTTTTTTTGTTTAAAGAATTAGCCATATATGAGTTAGGAGATATGTCCTAGAGCTTTTCCTGAATCATAGAGAAGTTACAGTACTTGTCCAGGAAGTATCAGAAGCAGGATTTGAGCTTCGATTTTTGTTCCTCATTCTGAACCCAGCACATACATATAGCCTTTAGAATACTGTCATATCCATTCCTAAATAAGGGTAGGAGAAAGAATGGGAGATAGTTTCTCATGAGTTCCCTTGAGGAATTAGTTCTTGACCCTTTTTATATGGGTCACAAACCCTTTTATTAAATGAGACAGTAGCTATAATGGACTTAGCATGATGCCCACCACATACCAGGTGCTTATTTAGTATTTGTTGTTCAGGTGTGTCTGACTCTTCTTGACCCCATTTGGGATTGTCTTCCAAAGATGCTGGATTGGTTTGCCATTTCCTTCTCCAGCTCATTTTAAAGATGAGGAAATTGAGGCAAACAAGGTTAAGTAACTTGGCCAGAGTCACATAGACAGTAAGTGTTTGAGGCCAGATCTGAATTCAGATCTTCCTGAATTCAGGCCTGATGCTTTATCTCTTATACCCTCTAGCTGCTTGATGGTCTTAATAAATGTGTATCCCTCCTCTTTTTGCTTAATAAATCTTTATCTCCCCCCCCCCCTTATCACTTTGGCATTCTGGTGAAGCCTAAGGACTCCTCAGCATCATGTTTTTTTAAAGGAGAAAACAAAATATGACAAAGGAATAATTTATATTGAAATACACAGATATATATATATATGTTATATATATGTATACATGTATATATGTATATGTTCATGGATCTCAAGGTAAAGACTCCTGCATTAAACCAGCAAGTGTATGACTAGCTTTACATCCTTTGAACTGAGTCAGTTTTTTGTTCAGAACTACCTATTTCCCTAACTCCAGTCATTAGCTAGTTTAATCCCTTGGCCTCTGTTAAAACACTGTTAGAATACACTGACTCTGTATTAAATCCTCAAACATCTAACAGATTGGTCAGAAGGCTCCCACCTAGGAAGAAGACCAAGGCAATTGGCTAATCATACAGTTTTGTTGCTGAGGATACTGGATATTGAGCTGAGGGGCCAGAAACAGAAAGCAGAATCTGGATCATATGCAGGACTGGGTACCTGGGTCAAGAAAGTTTTTGGAAGAGAGAGAAAGAGAGAGAGAGAAATTGAGTCTGGAGGTTGAAGACCCTCTGAGAAAGAGGTTTCAAGTTACACACAGAATCCAGCCAGTTTGTAGCACTCAGTCTCTTGGAGGAAATAGGGCTATTTTTATGCCTGGCAATGAGTCTGTACCTGATTTCCAAATCTTTTCTTAAATAACTTCAGTTGGATGGCTCCCCATTGCTGTAGGCAACATTAATCTCTAAGGAAAGGTTGATCTCTAAGTGGGGAAAAACACCTGCAAGTCTTTCAAGTAACCTATGTTCATGGAGTCCTATTTTGGAGCTGATAGGGACTTCAGAGGCCAACTAGTCCAGCCCTGTCATTTAACCGATGAAGGACTAGGGCAGAGAGAGAGAGATCTTATATGACTTGCTCGAGGTCATACCGGTAGTAAATGGCAGAGCCAGGATTTGAGCCCAGATCTCTGACTCTTCAACCAGGGCCTTGCTACTTCACTATTTCTGATATGCTCTGTTGAACTTCCATAGAATATTAGTGTTCTGATTATCTTTGCATTGTTTCCTTATTTGGTGTCTGAACCTTAGTTTTGATCAGTGTGCAGAATTCAGGGATGGGAATTCCCTCCACGGAGGCAGAGGTGCAAATCTTCTGTATCTGACTGTCTTATAGAGATGCCTGGGACACTGAGATGTTAAGCATTTTGTTCTTCATGATCATTTGTCCACATGGCCAAATATGGATCAACGGCAATACTTGAACCTGGTTTTCCTGCTTCCAAACTTTTTGACTCTTTCTATTATATCATACTGCTTCCCCTACCTAGTTATGCTCCTTTGAGTTCCTGCAATTGTATGCCAGATCATTTTCTGGAATGGGAATCACTCAGGTTGTGCTGGAACCAGTTTGAACTAGAATGGTGAAAATTTCTACGTAAACAGTTACATCTTGGAGCTTGATTGATTACTTTGTTAATTATCCAGATTTTATGAGTTAGTAATATAGATTAAACTTAAGGTGTCTTTTATTTCTAGACAGCCTGTTTGTTAAATATTTATGAGTATACCCCTGGATTCACTCAAAATAGCTCTTCAGCAATAAAGTACCATCATAATGAAGGCCTGCTCATTCTTGACAATTTATTAATACAAAACAGAACACACAGATCCCAAAATGAAGCTATGGACCAGGTGCCTAGCTTAATTTACTTTTATTCCCTCTTTCCATTTCTCCTCCCCTTCAAAAAAAGAAAAAAAAAACAACATACTTAACAGAGATGAATAAAATATTGGCATTAAAAGTGCCAGGGCAAGAATAAGGACTTTCTAAGATATCTACATTGTTTCCTTAATCTATTTTTATGTCTTCAATTTTTTTTTCTTCCATCACTTTCACCATCCTTTTATAAACATTCTCCTAGTAGGAATGAACCCATCACTAATTAAACATCAGATGGATATCAGATAACTAAATTCCTATCCAACATATTCAAAGACTTTCTGGTTCATAAGTCCATAAACTAGAACAAATTCACTAAGAATGGTTCACCCAAATAAAGGCCCACTATAACTAAAAGATCAAAGGATCACAGATTTAGAGCTAAAATCAACCTTAGAGGCCAGCCAGGTCAAAGGCCTCATTTGACAGATGAGAGAACTGAAGGTCTGAAAGGTTAAGCTCAATATTACAGAGGTAGGAACTGGCAGCCGTGGGATTCAAACTCAGATCCTGTGACCCCAGACCTGGAGTTCTCTTCCATAGTACGACATTGATTCTTCTCCTGTTAAAAAGGATACTTTCTCCAAGGCAAAATATGGACTTTCAATAAAATAGAGGACTTTCAAGCTTTCTCAGTGAAAAGACCAGAGCTGAATAGAAAATTTGACTTTCAAACACAAGAATCAAGAGAAGCATGAAAAGGTAATCAAGAAAAAGAAATTGCAAGGGACTTACTAGTTGAATGGAAAGATGATGTGTATGATTCATGCCTCGATATTTGGGTGGCTGAAAGGAATATGCATG
>CM053623.1:297962364-297984125 GCA_028646595.1 Phalanger gymnotis | reverse complement strand
TTCCCTCTGCCACTTTGTGGGTTCTGCAGCTCTAAAATTGGTTCAGAGCCATTGTTTTATAGGTTTTTGGAGGAACTTGGTGGGGAGCTCACGCCAGTCACTGCTTCCCGGCCGCCATCTTGGCTCCGCCCCCCGTGAACTTATATTCTTACAAGCCTGAATGTCTTCGTAATATAGGACAGCAATTTAGTTATCTGATGTCTATCCAGAGTTTAATTAGTTGTGGTTTTATTCTCACTAATGGTAATATTTATGAAGGGATGGAAATATATGTGTGTGTATAGTACATGCATATACAGGTGTATATATACACATATGTGTATACATATACATATATGAACACATACACCTACATATACACAAATGCGTATATACACACACATATGTGCCCATATAGACACCCATATCATATATCTATATACTTATATCGTATACATGTATATCATATACATACACACATATAAATCTACTCTTTAGGGAAAGAAGGAGGCATCAGGGAACATTAAAGAAAGATTCAAACTAGCATAGATGACATGAATAGTAAGAAGGACAAGAAAAAGAGGCACTTTTGTGCAGTAGAAAGCATGCTTTCTTTACAGTCAGAGAACCCAAGATCAGATCCTGCCTCTAACAATTATCAAACTTCTGTCTCCATGGGTAATTCCTTTCACTTGCGGAGGCTTCAGTGTACTCATCTGGAATATGAGGGGGTTGGAGTAGGAGGCTTCTAAGTTCCCATCTAGATCTAGATTACTGTGAATTCTTCTTTGGGAAAAAGCTCCATCCATGAACACAACAGAGTCCATTTTTTTCAAGGGCTTGATTTCAAAGGAACAGAAAAATTATAATTTGTTAGAACAGTTGAAAACAGCATATGGTCTCAACCTCCAGCTAGGCACGTCTAAGGCATCAGCTCCTGTTAGCAGCATAAACTCACAGCCCATTCCACATTAAAGCATTGTATTTGTCAAAATCTCTTAACAAAGAATCATAGCATTTGTGGGGGTCTGACATGCTTTCTTCACTAATCTTACAATAATGTTCCATTGCGATGAACTCTATAAGGAGTTTGTATATTGTGGGGGCACTGCTTCATAATGGAACTTTTAGTGTATTTTTAAGAATATGAGCAAAGAAAAATATGAAGAAAGTGCTTAACACAGTGCCTACTACATACCAGACCCTGTGGTAAGCACATTCTAAATATTATTTCATTTGATCCTCTCAACAATTCGTGAAGGTGCTATTACTATTCCCATTTTGCAGTTGATGACAATAAGACAGACGAAGATAGTGATTTGGTGATGTGCCCTGGAAAACATAACATAGTATATATCCAAGGCAAGATTTGAACTCAGTTTTTCCTGAGTTTACATCCAGGGCTCTAACCACTGAGCAAGCTAATAGAGCTGATAAAGATCAGAAATCAATACTGTCATTGGATTAAGCTCTGGTTATGTACCAAGTTGAAAGTAAAAGAGATCATTTTTCTGGTTCATTTTCTCAAGTTTTCAAACTCCTGAGAGTATTTATTCAAAATGATAATGCTGTGATTCACTGGTGATGGTTTTCTTTGGTTTGTTTTTAAGAGATATCCATTGTTATTCTTCATATTTAAGAGATTAATCCAAACTTTAACCTTAAATCTTGATAATCAGAACTACAAAATTGGGATATATTCTTTCCATCTCTATGAAAGCCATTCATTTAATTGGATGCTCTAGGGATGACTTCATTTTTCAACCTCTCTATTTAATTCACCTAACTCAGTACTGTAGATCATTTCAGTATATTTTATGCAAAACTTTTAGAATGCATTATAACTTTCAGTTTTATACTTTCAAATAAATTTATGAAATGACTTTGAAATTGCATGCCACTACATAAAAATAGTATTTCAAATGAAGTAACCATCACCTCTCCCTTGCTCCAAAATGAAGTCCTTTACATAACTTGTGAGAAATCTCCCTCATCTCTCCAGTAAAAATAGAATCATATAGTTTAACCTGATTCTCCCACCCTTGAGGCAGAAATAGAGTTTCTATATCTCTTCAATTTATCCGGTGAGGAGAAGGAAGAGGGGAAGAATCTTTCTCTCAGGGAGGCAAAGGAGTTCAGTATAAGACACAGTCCAGCCATTTTCAGTTTTATACTCTCCCAAATAGGGGGAAGGGCAGAGGAGAGGGTATTTGTGATGAACAACCACATTCGAATGCCTCGGAAGGAAATATTTTATCTCTTTTATTCTGATTTATTAGAAGCCTGAACTTCCAGTGGCCACACAGACTCCCCATGGCTAGGAAAGTACTTATTATTTAATGAGACATCAGGTTGGACACACACACGCACACATGCATACACACACAAACACATACACACACAGAAGAAACAAATGGGAAATGTAAGAGAAATGAGGGAAATACTTCTCTCTTCTGTGCCCAAGGACAAAGTATGTTTCCTACAATGAAAGGAGAATGTATGTAGGTATCCTGAAGAAAAACCATAGAATTCATGTTGAGTTATGAGGAAGTGTAAATAAAACAAGAAAACCAACATGGCAAATCACAATATGAGGAAAGGGAAATGTAAAATTTTAGCGTTATGGAAAAACCACTCCTGCAAGCAATTTCAAAGGGAAAGAAGATGCCAAATGCAGCATGATAGGCTGCTTAGTTATAAGGAGGTAAGTAGGTGAAGTTTTAGAAATTTCAGAATCTCAGACAGTAAGAAGTTAAAATATTAGCAAAGGATGCTTTCTCTCAAAAAATAAACCCGAAAAGAAGATTGAGTTTTGTGTAATTAACACACTTATAATTAAGGAACTAGGTCCAACGGCCTATATAATAGGTATAAGATTAACCAAATGAAAGAATGCACAGAAACCTAAGGTATGAAAGTCAGATGGAAAAACAAGAACCCCTGGCCACAGGGAAGGGAACCAAAAGTGGGAGCCAAGGACACTATAGAAAGTGGTCTTTAGTTATTTTATATATTAGCTATGCTGGAATTGGGGTCTTGATGAACATTGTAGACTTGATCCTAGTCCTGACCCAAGGACAGAAGGTACAAGGGATCCCATGCCTTTTTAAACTTTGTGTGTGTGTATGTGTGTGTAACATCACACATTCTATCTTCCTCAATAGAATATAAGATCTATAAGATCGATAGGGACATTCCCCTCTTTCTTTGACTACTTTGTGTAAATATCTAGTAGTAGAATTATTACTTGGTAGAAGATGACATATAATTTAATAACTTTTTAAGTACAATAAAAATTATTTTCCAGAATAGTTAAAATTTACAGTACTACAAACAATGCATTAGTATCTTCAATCTACCTGTAGCATCACCAACATTTGTTTTGTCATTTTTGCCTTTTACCACCTTCATCAAGCTGATGGATATGGAGTAAAACATCAAAGTTCTTTTAGTTTTTATATTTTTATTAGTGATTTGGAACCTTCTTTCATATGGTTGCTGATAGCTTGCATTTTTTCTTTTGAAAAGTTGTTCACATTCTTTGACAAGTTATTTCTAGAGGAATGTTTCCTGTTTTTTCTTCTCCTTGCCCTTCATATTTTTTTTTTGTTAATTTGATTTTAACTTTTTTATTAGTATGAACTTGACAAACATTAACAAATGTAAACATTTCTGAAAACTAAGGAAAGCAATTAAAAATTATTTAATAAGAAACTGTGAAACTATGCTACATATAGTTTGTGTGTTTTTGAAAGTATCATTAATCCTTTTAAGCCCCTACTGTAACATTCTGCACTTCCAAAAAGGGGAAAATCTCTCTCTTGTGAACAAATAAGTGTAATTAAACACACTTCATTCTGCATCTCCCCAGAGTTTTCTGAAGCTATCTTTTTCATCATTTATAACAATGATACAAAATTCCATTACATTCATCTACCAAAATATGTTTAACCATATCTCAAGTAGGATAGGCACCCACTTTGTTTCCTGTTATTATAACAACAATGACAAAAAGTTCCTGTAAATATTTTTAAATATATGGATTTTTCCCCCTATTTCTTTGTTCTCTTTGGAGTACAAAATGAGTAGCAGTCTTTATGGGTGAGAGGACATATACAGAAATGTGAATTATTTGAAGAGGATTTTTTGCAGACTGTTATTTTACAAAAGTTATTTCTTAAAAGAAATATTAGCTTAATCTGTAGGATTTCCCAAGTATGTAATCATATATAATTCACTCTCCTCTTTGTCTATGCTTATTCTATTTTTCTTGTAATTACTACAGATATTATTCCTAAATTTTTAGTAATTATTGGGACAATATCCATCCTTGCTTTACCCCTAATCTTACTGGGAAGGCCTCTTGAATAATCACATCATCCTAACTCTGGGTTTTAGATAGATACTATTTGCCATACTGAGGAAAGATCAAATTAATCTGATGCTTTCCACTGTTTTTAATAAATATGTTGAATTTTATCAAAAGTATTTTTTCTGCACCTACTGATATAACCATAATATTTTTGTTGTTGCTTTTATTAATATGGCCTATTTTGTTTGTAATTTTCTGTACTAAACCAACCCTGAATCTATGGCATAAATCCCACCAGGTCATAGAGTATAATGGTTTTAATATGGCACTGTAGCCTCTTAGCTCATATTTCATTTAAAAGTTTTCTGGAAATCTTCATTCATCAAAGAAATTCAACTATATTTCTCTCTCTCTCTTTTGTCTCACTCTGGTTTAGATATCAAGATCATATTTTATCACAGGAGGAATTTAGCTTCTGTTCTTTCCTGTTTCTTCAAAGCATTTATATAATATTGGCATTAATTGTTCTTTGAATATTTGATAGAACTTGCTTGTAAATCCATCTGGTCCTGATTTTTTTTCCTTACTCAGGGTATTTATAGTTTGTTAAATTTCTTTTTTCTGAAATTGGGTCATTTAAATTATTTATTTCTTGTTCAATTTATTAGAATATCACATAATTTGTAAATATTCATCTATTTCATTTGTCATTCTTGTTAGCATAGAATTGGGAAAAGTAATTTCATTTATTTCTCTGCTTCAGTTGTAAATTATCCTTTCTTATTTCTTCATATTGGCAATTTGGGCTTCCTCATTTAAAAGGAAATCAGATTATCTAAAGACTTATTTATTTTATTTTTTTCCAAAATCAGCTCCTAATTTTATCTATCAACTTAATGTGTTTTGTTTTCCATTTTTTAAAACAATTTCTTTGATTTTTATAATTTTTATGTTTGTTTGGGCTTTTCAGATTTACCATTTTTCTGTACTTTGAAGGTGCATACTAAATTCACTTGTATGATATTTTTAAATGAAGAATTTAGCGATCCCCAAGATTAGGGAATCTTATACAGTCTATCTCCCTTTTTAGATTCTCCATTTATGATTCACCTTCCAAAGTTTGTTTTGTTTGTGTTTTGCTTACTTTTCTGACTTTATCTTCCCTCTTACACCCCTCTCTCCCTACTCCCTATACCAAGCTGTTCCGTATTGAGTTTAATGTATTTCTTACATAAAATGTGTGTGTGTGTGTGTGTGTGTGTGTGTGTGTGTGTGTGTGTGTATTCAACCTTCCTTTTTTGTTGGGTCAAATGAGAATGAGCTTCATGAAGTGCCTGTTCCCTACTTTTTCTCCAAGTTTGAATACTCTTTTCCAGTGGTGGGATTCAACTGGTTGTTACTGGTTCAGTAGAACTGGTACCTAATTTGAGGTTGAGTTCACCTACCCAGGTTGTTAGTGGAGGCAGGGCCTGTACCTGATACATCAGAGGCAGGGGTGGCCCGTCATATCAGTTCTATGGATGACCAGCTGTTAATTCATTTGAATCCTACCACTGCTCTTTTCCTTGCATAGGCTATTTATATAAAATAATAAATTTCTTCTTTTTTTTCATTTCTTCCTCAGTATATTTCATTACCCCCAATTTTTCCACCTCTAAAAAACCCATATAATAGGACAAAATTACCTCTAATTTGCGTTTGTCTTACTTAAATTCCTTTTGACTACTGTGTTGTTAAGCAAAATTGTCTCATTAGCATGGCTTTTGTTTCTTTTGAGTGGAAGTACTTTCAGCTGTTAAGTGCTAAGCCCCAGGCCCAGGGCCCTGTCAGGTGTGAAACCTGTGTGGGTGTGGATTGGTGACTTAGGAGGGGCCAGCTCGGGAACCAATGGTCTCTGGTCATGGAGGCAGGGCTTGAGAACGCCAGAAGCTCGGCTTCGAGGAGGGGTGAGCCGGGAGACAACTTCTGTGGCGGCAGAAGGTGTGGAAGTTGGAAGCTGCAGAAGCAGAAAGCTGCGGAAGCCAGAAGCTGCGGAGGCAGGAAGCTGCGGAAGCAGGGCTTACCCGAGTGCAAGCAGGAATGTGAGGCCAGTGAACATGATTTGGCTAAATACTATCTTGTTTTTCTGTGGCCTCCTGGTTGCCCTTGTGAGATGGGCTTTCTGGGCCTGGAGTCTTTTTGTCAAGATGTTGGAATGCGGAGGCTGGTTCAAGGTTCTGCTGCAGTGGGGCCTAAATAAATTTCTTGTTGTTTACTCCTTAGAGAATCATACCTTGCGATTTCGGACCATTCAAACATATACATGATTATATTTGAGATCATAAATTCAGCCTTCCTACTACAACTACTGAACATAATTTGTGGCTGTTCAGTTGTTTCAGTTGTTTCTGATGCTTTGTGACCCCATTTGGGGTTTTCTTGGCAAAGATAATGGAGTGGTTTGCCATATATTACTAGAGCTTATTTTACAGATGATAAAACTGAGTCAAACAGGGTTAAATGACTTGCCTGGGGTCACACAGCTAGCAACTGTCTGAGGCTAGATTTGGACATAGACAATGAAGTCTTCCCAATTAAGGATTCATAGGAATAGAGGATCACTGACTTGCAAAGTTTTTATAAACTCTAAACCAGCAACATCTCCACTATATCACACTAGTCTAGAGGCCAGCTTCTGTTTGATAACCTCCAAGGAGGCAGAACTCATCAACTCTTTGGCTATACTGACACTGAACCACTAACAACTACATCCACAGCATTCCACTCATTTACTAGTTTAATAATTCTGTGTCATCTCGCATGACCTCCTCTTTCTATTCAACACTTCCCTCTGTACATATTTATCATCCACTTCTTTAATGATCCTTTCAAGAATTTCTCCAGAAATCTAATTTATTGACCTATAATTTGAAGTCTCTGGTATTTATAAAATGTACAATACAGTGCCTGGCACATAGTAGGTACTTAAAAGTGATTCCAGTCCCCTTTCCTTTTCCCTTTTTTTGAAAACACTACCAGGATTGGTTGAGGTCTTTTCTATATTACTTTGAATTGCCATCTCTAATGAATAACAGAATCTAGGAAGTAGAAAGGCACCTGAGAGATCAATGTTTAGCAGATAAAAACTGACTAATAATCTTTTCTATAACATCACTGATAAGTGATCATCTAACCTCTCCAGAGAGTTAGATTCTCCTTTCTGGATATGTTTCTGACAATAGTACTTTCCTCTTCTCAAAACTGAGTATCCTCTCAATCAATAAGAAGGTATGGCGAGAAGCACACAACAAAAAACATCCAGAGGTGAACGTATGGCCAGCCTCTTTATTTCTGTCTTTTTAAACCCCAATGCTGCACATGGTTCATGGCCCATAAAAGGCACTTAATGAATGCTGGTACATGAATTGAATCATTCATTCACATGATCAAGGGGCCAAGATCTCAACAGAAGTACAGGAGACAGGAGCTAGAGAACTTCCTGATAAACTTGAGGGAGCTATCAAGAAGGGTTGAGGTAGGATAAGTTCACCGAGGGAGTATAACTTAATTTTCTGTAATACAGAAACAAAGCTCAGGAGTAATAAAACTGTTTATGAGTGGGACTACATCTCTATTCACTGCACAAAGCTTTTCAGTATTCCTGTAATGTTGTGGGAGGAGAAGCCCTCTTGTTCTGTTTTAGAACTACTCTTGGATTATGCTTGAAAGAAGCCAATTTTTGCATGGCATAGACTTAAATACAGAAGGGAGAAATACTTCTCAGAGGGGATCCTTTCACAGCTCAACTCCTGATAAGAATGGAGCAAGGAGAGTTAAAGGGAGCATGATTATTTATTACGTGGAAGCCTTGTGTGTGTAATGATCTAGAACGAGAAAACATTTTTCATAGTTATTGTTTTCTTGTAGACTTGCCCTTAATTCCTGTAGAGGGCTTTGCAAAAGAGGTATGTTGCATAAGTGACAAGTATTAGAACATTCAGAGCCAGCCTCCTCAAATGGGAAGCTATTAAGGAGATGGATGAGCATTACCTACATCCCTATGAATATATTTGATAGTGTGATGGTCTCAAAGCAAACATTAACATTCAGAAATAAAATATGGATCTCAAGAGTCTGGAACTTTTAAAGATGGGGGGTAGTGTCAATTTCATTCTGTTCCCTGTGTTCTGATTATAACTCAAAATGAAATTATAATCACTTAGGATAGACCAGAACTGTGTGATTTTAATAGAAAAATATATCTTATAAAGACATAGGGAGATTCATCTGTTACCATGACTTGAAAATTGTTACTTTCTATTTGTTGGTATAGCTGAAGTTAAGGCATTGTATTTTACTTATTTTAAAATATAATTGAAAATACTTATTGTATCTCAGAGAGATGAACAGAGCTAAAGCTCACTAACTTCCCCTATGACTCCTCATATGAAACAACAATTTAGGAAAACAGTGTTTGAGTAAAACCATCCTGTAGCAGACTGTTTAACAACTTAACAATAATTTTATTTTTCTTTTGAGATTTCTTTTTTTGTGAGGGGAAGGAGGAGAACAAATCTAAATAAAGATTTAGAAATATCAGAAAGGAGTTTGCACAGGTGGCGAGTGGAGGTACAGGGAACTCCAGGTGAGGAAATTTCCTCTACCAATGCGGGTTGGAAAATGCTCTGCAATTTATAGCCCTAGAAGGCTGCATGAGCCATTCAAAGGTTACCAGACTGGCCAAGGGTTATCCGGGCATTATGTGTCAGAGTCAGGATTTAAATTGAGGTCTTCTGGATTCTGAGATAGTTCTCTTTCCATAAAATCCACATTGCTTCTCAGGACAAGAAGCTAATATACAGAAATACAGTGACAGAAACAATCATTAAGATCAATAAGCAATAAGTTGTCTCCAGGAACAAAGCACTTTGAACTAAACAACAGAGTTCAAACTGATCTTGGTATGCCTATACATGATCTAGGTCATAAAATGGGTTTATGTGTTGAAATCTTATTAGATAAAAGATTGAAGAAATTGAATTTTTTAAAAACTGTTTTATTTCTCACAGGGCCTAGTTATATGTTAGCTAATTTTGGAAAATAGTCAATACTATAGTAAACTCATGTAAAGAGAAAAAATTAAAAAAAAGAAAACAAACCTTCAGGTAAAATACTATACTAAAGCTAGACGCAGGTATTAGTCATGTAGAAACAGAATTGACCGCATTTTAAACAACAGCTCCATGTGGAGATATTGTAAACAACATGACCTGAGGGTATTGCTTCTGCAAGATGGAATACATTGACAGGTTAGCCCTGATTGGCATTTTAGATAGTTATCTGTCACCTTGCAGAGTTCCTGGAGAGGAGACAGAGGCATTAGTTCTGATGGGGGAATGGAATTGAAGTTGGTACAGGTTGGGACAAGAAGGAACTGGAAGATCGGCATTCAAAGACCAGAAGCAGAAAAACACTGTAACCTACAAAGCACAACTACTTTGACTACACATTTTGCATGTTATTTTGCTGACTTATGAAATGTATTCCCAAATTAAACTAAACAGTAAAAGAACAGATGCCACACCATTTTTTTGAGCTTCCATTAAAACTTAGACACCTGAATAAGTTTTACCTTTATTCTCTTTAGGAATGGCACTAAATGTTACATTTGGGAATTTCAAAATTGAAAAGAAAGTAGAATAACAAAATAGTCCTAGTCTCATGCCTCATTGGGACATGAAGGTAATCTTGAGTTTGCTAACAATGACCTAGCACTTGAGGCTTGCAAAGCATGTTACATATTATCTCATTTGATCTTCACAACTACCTTGTAGTATTATCTTTATTTTGTAGATGAGGAAACAGTCTGAGACAGATTAAATGACTTTCCCAGGGTCATGCAGTAAGGAAACATCTGAGGTAGGATATGATCTCAGGTCTACCTGACTTCAAGTCCAATGCCAACCATTGGTCCAACTAGCTGCAAAGGCTTTTGAATACTCTATCAATGGAATGTAACCTCTGGAAGGTCCTAAAGACTCCGCCATTCTTCCAGGCATCTAGGATTGCCACTTTGGGGTCATACTAAACTCCTTACTCTTCCTTGACCCACATAGTCAATCAGTTGCCAAGTCTTGCCTATGCTGCCTCTATAAAATCTCTTCTCTCCATCCCCTTCTTTCAATCCATGTGGCTATCACTCTTAGTTTGGAGCCTCCACACCTCTTCCTTAAAGTATTGCAATAGCCTTCTCTGCCTCAAGTCTCTTTGCTTCCCAATATATGCTCCACAGAGCTGCCAAAATCATATTCCTAAAACACTCGTCCAACCCTACCATTCCCCTCCTCAACAAACTTTGATAACTCCCTATTATCTCTAGGACTGTGTTTCTCAACATGAATGCCAGGAACTTGTTTTTTTCTTTAATGTTGTGACATTTGTATTTCAATATAATCGATAAATATAAGTCCGAAATAAATATAATTTCAATTTAATTTCCTTTGTAATCCCATATATTAAAGGTTATATTTTAAAAACATTACTCTGAGAAGAGGTCTGCAGGCTTGAGCACATATTTCTATACTACAGAAGGGATCACTAATATTTGTCAATAATATATATTATCATATTATCCAGCAAACTAAGTGGTGCAGTGTATAGATTGCTGGACTTGGCCTCAGGCAGATCCGAGTTTTAGACCCCACTAGCTGTGTGACTCTGGGCAAGTCATTTGACCTCTGTCTGCTTCAATTTCTTTATCTGTAAAATGGGAATAAAACAGTATAGAACTCATAGAGTCATGAGGATCAAAGCACATAATACTTTTAAACTGTTATATAAACCTTAAAATACTATATTAATGGAGGTGATTGTTATTATAACACAGAGCATCTCTTCTGGGATTATATGTGAACTCCTTTGTAGGACACTGAAAACGTTTCATGACTTCTCTATAACCTATTCTTCCTGTCTTATTGTTCATCATTTCTCTTTCAGGCAATGACTTTCTTGCTCTTACTCACATGTGATATTTCACCTTCTATTCTCATGCTTTAGCACAGGTTTGGAGCGCTCTTCCTTCTTACCATCACTTCCAAGATTCTCAAGTTATCGGCCAAGTTCACTCAATTTCCTACCCCTTTATGAGGCATTCCCTGTTCCCTCCAGCTGCCTTACCAGCTACTCTGTATTTACTTTGTATAGATTTCTTTATGTGCATGGTGTCTCCCCAGTAGAATGGAAGCCCCCTGAGGACATGAACCAATTCCACATTTTGTTTTTGTAGCCCTACCTCTTAGCACAGAGCCTGACATAGTAAATAAATTCTTGTTGATTGATTGATAGAAATTCCATGACAAAATGTATGAATCTTGTCTTGTAAGTCTTGTAAATTCAGGCAGACTCATCATCAGAGTGGCCACAGGAAAATGAACTTTTGGCCACAGCAATTTTTTTATGACTAAGTTACAGATGGGCTGTGATCTACATTAGTAGAGGGATTATACATGGCAGTAGGTACTCATCCTTGAAGTATTAAAGAATCCCTGGAGAATAGAAGAAAAAAATGAGAAAATACAAAACTATAAGGATACATGCACATGTGCACACACAGATGCCCACAGGCATAAAATCTTTTCATTAGAAACCCAACTTTTCTGGTCCATCACAGTTCACGTAAAATGTATGGCCTCCAAAACCTTGTGGACCCAAAGAACAAATCGACCTACTTTCTTGAACATGCAGAACAAAGAGTTGTGAGGAACATAGAAATTTACTTTCAAATGCCCCAGTGTATGATTACAGATACTTCGATTTACATCTATAATTCAGACTGTTTGAGTAATGTGCTTTTTGACCAATCCATCATTGTAATTGGAGTTTCTGAAGTTACAATAAACTATTAGTTTCTTAGGAAGAGAAAAAGCCAAGCCCATATTCCATTCCTCTACTTGATAGCTGGCAGCTGGTGATTTATTAAATGCTAATAAATTCTCAAATTAAGAAAATTATGGTGCCACCTTTTGTGCTAAAATGTGCAGAATTATCATTATAAGCTTTTATTTTGAGTGGCTTAATTGTCAACTAAATTAAAAGTCCATTAAGAATAGAATTATGAAAATGGACTTGTCTCTCAAGTTTGGTGCTTTTCTCTGTACTATGAAGCTTTCTGTATTCAAATGCAATATTAAAAAAAACACCCTAAGTTTTCACTAAGTAGCAATGTGGAAACTTTATTATGTATGTGGACAAGATTGCTGCTCCAAGAGTTTCTAGAAATAGAAAGACATACTTCAAAGTTTTAAAATGTTTTACATAAGGGGGTATTGTTGTTCAGTTATTTTCCAGTCATATATGACTCTTTATGGACTCATTTGGGGTTTTCTTTGCAATGGTACTAGAGTGATTTACCATTTCCTTCTCCAGCTCATTTTACAGAGGAGGGAACTGAGGCAAATAGGGTTAAGTGACTTGCCTGAGGTCACACAGATAATGTCTGGGGCCAGATTTGAACTCAGGAAGATGAGTCTTTTGACTTCAGGCACAGCACTCTATCCATTGTCTACCTAACTGTCCCACCACAAAGAGTTGGGCTTGGGGGAATTATATAATATTACTCTTAATCTTAGAAATATTGGAAGAACAAATGCTCTTTTCTTCTAAAAATTTCAAAGATGGAAATACCATTTTTTCTTTTGTAATCTTTATGGTGACCTCTAGATCTATGTCTCAGCCTATCCTGATGAGCAACTTTTAAGTACATGCATATTTTTTGTTTTCCTGTTGTTTTTCTGCATTATTAGTTAGTTGGCATAAGTGAGTTACTTTAATTAACCATCAGCATAGCGAAGATCAAGTCTGTTTCAAGAAAGCAAAGTATTGTGTATTCCAATGTGTATAATGTTAGTTTTAGATTAGCTCTTCTTTTCTCTTATTTACGCCAGTTTGTTGTTGTTGCTGAGTCATTTTAGTTGTATCCCAGTCTTTGTGAGGTTTAGAGGGAAGCTAGGTGGCACAGTAGCTAGAGACCTGGGCTTGGTGTCAGGAAGACTCATCTTCCTGAGTTCAAATCTGACCTCAGACATTTAGTAGTTGTATAACCCTAGGCAAGTCACTTTACCCTGTTTGCCTCAGTTTCCTCATCTATAAAATGAGCTGGAAAGGAAGTGGCAAACCCCTCCAATATCTTTGCCAAGAAAACCGCAAATGGGATCACAAAGAGTTGGACATGACTGAAAAATGACTAAACAACAAAAACTTCTTAAAATATTTTAAAAACTGGGAGGACTGGGTGAAGCAGTAAAGCAAAGAACCAACTGAAGGTAGTAAAAAATTTTGGATGCCATGGCATGTTGTGGGGCAGAAAACTTGGCAAAGCAGATGCCTGTCAAAAGGCTACAAACCCCAATGGACTGATTACATAACACAGATGGTCAAGAATCTACGTAGATAGGCAGAGACTACAAAATCACAGAAACCAATGGGTAGGACAAAGCAAGTGGTCTATAACCATCCTTCTGGGAATCAGATGTGAAATGACAGCAAGAAGACCCTGATAACTAAGAAACCCTGGAAGGAAAGGAACTGTCCAGAGAGGGGAGAGCTCATCTGGAATGAAAAATATGTATTTTTGAGCATTCACTTTAATTGTTTTATTTCTACAGGAACTCTGTAGGTTGTAGAAAGCTGACTTCTGTTTTGAGATGCACAGAGGTAGAAATGAAAGGAAAATGTATCTAAGGAAAACAGTGGAGGTTTCAATGAATTTTCTGACGGACAGGACTTTCCAAGACTTTAAGGAAAAATAAGGCATTTGAAGCGTGGACACTGAAGAGGGGAAATAGAGAAATGTCTTTTTATGCAAAGATCATTCATGAAAGAATAGAAATGTTAATGTAAAAAAAATTAAAGAACAAGCATAGTCATTGAGCCATGTGAAAATCTTTTTTATCCTTTTTGCCTAGCCTTAAATAAGTAAGTAAAAGAATTTACTAAGGCTATGTTCATAGCCAGGACATCATTACTTTGGAAGTTTCAGTTGAATTAGCAAGCAATTTATAGTAACAGAATTGACCAAGTGGTGATCCAAGGAATACCTCTGTTGGCTGAAATAATCACACTAACTTTAGGAGGGTCCAGTAGTTTTGGTCCATTGATCACAGCACAGTCATATGTAACAACTCTAAGCTAGTAAAGTAAAGGGTTGCACAGAAGTTGTAACAAAACTTTAAGTAACAGAGAAAAGAAAAATAGTGCTGGTTCTAGGTCAGACTTCCATTTGAAACCTTTTGAAAATGGTAACACAGACATAGACACACACATGTGCACACACACACACATATGGAAAATAAACTTTTTTTTTCCTCCATAGAAATACACTCTGTATTCCTGAATTCTCTATAACACACAGCGACTTTAGATCTTAAGATAATTTCTTAATGGGCATGTGAAAACAATGATTTTTATACATATGATTTCACCTATAACATGGTCACTCTATAGTGTATGCAATGTTACCACTATTTAAATGTTTGCATTTGCTTATAAAAAAAATTTCACAATTTTGTGTGATGTGTATATACATACCTGTATATATAAAGATGTAGATATGAATAAATATGAGAGATAGCCTGGAATGGGCACATAGAGAGCCATCCTTAAAGCCAGGAAGACCTACTCAATACTAAGCAAACTATAACCCCTCAGTTTCTAGGAAACTCTCTAAGATTATAATTGCGAAAAAAAGTGACATCATGCCTTAATTAAGAAAGTCTCCTCACCCAGGAATTCAATATAGCAGTGAAATTAAGGTAAAGTCCTACAGATAATTGACAAATTGATACATACAGAGAGACAGATATTTATCCCTCTCTCCACACATATATGCATATGGATATACACACATATGTACACACATGTATATGTACACATATTCAGGTACGTGTGTATATATATGTGTATGTGTATATATATATATATATGTATATATATATATATATCTTACGATATTTTGTAGTATAGTGGCAAATGAAGGCTTAAAGAGTGATCAATTTCAATGCCTACTGTTGTATAAATCCAACATCAATTGTGATGTTGTGACTTATTTATGAAGGGAATGTGTTAAGTAAGGTTAGATGAACAACATTTGCTGGGAAATCATTTTTATTTTACTTTTTCATCAAAATCATTCAAATAGTTAATGAGAGAAAGGGAAAATCAATACTAATCCTTTAAAAAACAGTGTATAGACATTCATGGAATGTGATTAAGTAAGAAAATAAGTAACATCATTTGCTCTGTATTTAGCTCAGAATTTCACAGAAAGATAAGAACATTTAAAAAGCACTTACTATGTGCTAGGTGCTCAGCAAATCACTTGGGATACAAAAACAAGAAAACAAGATTGTCCCTACCCTCAGGAATCTTACACTTTATAGGGGAAGACAGATATCAAGGGAGAGGTGGAAAGAACATTGACCCCCTCACCCTATGAATTGAGGGCAAGGCAGCAGGTTTGGAGGAGATGGAGTATCTTGGTGAGTGATAGGGGAAGGAGGCGAGAAGTGAACAGCAAAGCTGATAGTTCTGATAATATGGTAGTGCTGGTCATTGTGCCAGCCTGAAGATACAATCATTCTCAGAGGAGCAGGTCAGCTGGTATAGAGATGGAGCAAACCAGAGAGTGAGCCCAGAGGGGAGACCTTGCTGGTCTTTCGTGATGACCTCTTCTTTTTCTAAACGTTTATGAACCATTTCCTTAATGATACATTCTATAATTTTTCCAGGAAGTAAAGTCAAATTCAAAGGCTCCATTTCACATTTAAAAAAAATCAGGTAACTTTTACCCTTCCCCATATTTATAGCCCTTCCCTTCTTCTCTGAGATGTTTCAAAGGTCATTGTCAGTGGCTTCCTAGTCACAGATCCTTCTAGTGATACAGCTGGTACCTAGAAGTACCTAGGCTTTATCATGTCGAAGAATACCATAGCTAGATGATCGTTTTAGAAAAACTCACCTCTTTTTGTATGACTTCCTAATTCTGAGCTTCAAACTGACATTTTCCCAGAGCTGCTGTCTTGAATTTCCAATTACGTATGCCTGTTCTGGCAAGAGCATCCTGCTGGTCCCTAGAATGCAATATGTCTAAAACTGAAATCATTATTTTCTACTTCTTCCCTAACCCCAAACTACCTCTTCCTGTTAACAAGAGCAGCGTTAAACTCTTTTTTAGAAACCCAAGGTCATCATTCATTTCCATTTCCTTTCTACCAATTTACATCGTGTCTCAAAAGTTCCCTTGTTTCTTCCTTCAAAACCTGCCCTTCCTTTTCATTACCACTTGCTACTTTATGCCTTAAGTATTAGTAGTAGCCCCTTAAATATTCTAGAGAGATAATATAGTATAATAAAGTGTAGGATTTGGATTCTATCTGTCTCTCTCTCTCTCTCTCTCTCTCTCTCTCTCTCTCTCTCTCTCTCCCTATCTATCTACTTATCTACTGATATATGCATATGTATGTTTATATGCATATGTAAATATATGTGTATATGTATGTGAATATATAAATGTGCTTATGTGTATATATTCATGTTCATGTTGTATTTATATATACAATTATGCGTGTACATATATGTATATGTATGTGTGTATATGCATATGTATGTGTATATATAAGTGTGTATCTTTATGTGTATGTATATGTTTGTGTATGTGTTGTGTTTCTACATATAATTACATGCTTATCTTTCTCCTCTCTCAAATTTTGATTGATTCACTGAAATGAGAAAAACCTGGGTTTGAATCCCATCATATATACTTTCTGAGTGACCATAGGTAAGTCACCTAACCCCTGCAGCCCTTGTAAAGTGGGAATAATAATCCATGCCAATTTCTTAACACTGCCATGAAGCTCAAGTGAAATAATGTATGTAAAGTATTTTGTAAAACATTGAGTGCCATACACGTCAGCTATTAATATTATTATTACTTTCATTCTTTTTAGTATTATTCTTATTTCTTTCGGGGTCTCCACTGTCCTGAACAGGGATGTTTAGCAATTTTTCAATGCCCGTTGAGTATAGTCCCAGAGTCTTAGCTAGATCCAAATATTTCTTTCCAGTCTTACCTGCCATTATAGTACCTTATAACCTCTGTATTCTAACTAAAAGATTCTGCTTGTTTTCTCATAATAATCTTCCCTCTGCCTAGAAAGCCCTATTCCCAGATCTGCCCTTGGAAAACCTACCCATCTTTTATGTATCAGCCCAAATGTTTTCCCTTCTAATAAGTCTTCTGATTGCTCCAGTGGGAAATGCTCCCTCTATCTTTGGAAATCCTATAATATTCATTGTGTACTATTTATATGAACTTTATGTTACACTGGCTTATATGGTAGTTTAAATGCAGGCAATATAATACAGTGTAAATACTTGAAGTCAGAAGGATCTGGGCTCTAGTACCAACTTTGTTGCTCACTGTGTGAGCGGAGGCAAATTGCTTAATGTTTCTGCATTTTTCTCCTTTGTAAAAATGGTGGTGGTTAGGGTAGGTGGTCTCTAAGATCTAAATCTATAGAAATGATTTCTCATCACATCAATTAGATTATGATTTCTTTGAGGGCAAGGAACTTGTTTCATTTATATTGATTTCCCCTATGTAAGACAGCGTTGTGACTCGTCCATGAAGAACATTCAAATATTTCTTGAATTAATGGACACATGAGACAGAAAACTCTCTCATCCAGAAGTTAAGTAGGGTTGTGAGGAACAAACACCCAAGAGCATAATAGATCACGAGGGTATGAGAAATGAGAGGAAGGATGGATCTCCAATTTCATGGGGCTTATTTGGAGGTTTCATCTAATCCATATCTATCAGGCACATCTTGATGTTCACCTCTAGTGATCCCAAGGATTGTTTTTCTCTTTATTCTTGCTTTTTAAATTTATTTTCCTTTCATTACCACCAAGCATTCCACTAATGAAATCATTATATTTTGCCTGAGGATTTGTGGGCACTTTAGGAAATTTTCAAAAACAATATGTTTCAGTGATACCAATTATGACAAAGAGAATTGGCTTAAAAGGTTCAAAAGAAGACAGAGAATCTTCTGAAACATTTGAGATTTAATCACTTACTTTCCTTAAAGGAAGCATTCAGTGATCTTTATTGGGGAAACATGTAATTGACAATCTGCTATCTGGAAATACTTGTCTTTTATATCTTATTCCTGGTTCTCTCCAACACTGTTACCACCAAATGTAAATTGACAAGGAAAGCTAAGGGGGTACATTCCTTTTATTTTTTTTCAAAAAAAAAATCAATAATTCATGGGTTGCCATGGAATTTTTGTATTCTGTCTTAAAATTATCACACATTTGAGTACCTGTGACATGAATTATTAGGTGCGCGTGAAATAAAACTTGAATTAAAAAGATTAATTCCATACACTAATAGATTTTTTTAAAAAGGCGAGGAACAAACATTTATTAAGTACATACTAAGTGCCAGGCATTGTGCTAAGTGCTTTTATAAATATTATTTCTTTATCCTCACAAATCCTTGTGCTATTATAATCTCCATCTTATAGCTGAAGAAACTGACTTAGGTTTGCTCAGAGTCACCCAGCTAGTGAATGTCTAAGGCTAGATTTGAACCCAAGTATTCCTGACACTAGGCCCAAGGCTCTATCCACTGAGATGCCTAGCTGACTAAAAAATGAAGAGAACAGCATCTACAGGCATATTATAATACACTTATGTACACACTCGTATTCTATTATAAATTTATACGTGCACATATATGTACATAAAAGTTCACATGTGTACGTGCATACATATGTATAGAATATTACTGCACCTGTATGTATATTATATATCTACACATTTGTTCTAGTATGTATATACAGGCATGTATGTATATTGTGTATACATTTACATACATATATGCATACGTGTATATGTGTGTATATATATATACACACATACACACCTACATACATTTATATGCATACATACACACACACATATATATATATAGAGAGAGAGATACACACAATAGGTGTGTATATATATTGTATATGTGTATATATAATGTATGTGTGTATGTCCATGTATATTATATATGTGTATATATAAGTTTGGACACCACTTTGTGGACTGAAGCAAAGTTTAGGGAAATGTAATGTAGCACTAGTCACAAGATGCCTAAAACATTCAAGTGCCAATGCAACCAAAATGACACCCCATCCTGGGGCTTTCACTTGAAATTCTCTCATCTTTAGAACAAAATTTCCCTATGTAGGAGAGAAGCAGGGTAGCTAGGTGATACAGTGGATAGAGTGCCAGGCCCAGAGTCAGGAAAGCTCATCTTCCTCTATTCAAATCTGGTCTCCCACACTCACCAGCTGTGTGATCCTGAGCAAGTCACTTATTCCTGTTTGCATCAGTTTCCTCATCTGTAAATTGAGCTGGAAAAGGAAATATCCAAAATATGCCAGTAGCTTTGCCAGGAAAACTCCAAATGGGGTCACACAGTTGGACACAACTGAAAGGACTGAACAATAAGAACTCCATGAAAGAAACAGGGTGGTACGGTGAAGAGTGAGTGGTCTGAGAGTCAAGAAGGCTCAGGTTGTTGTATTGCCTCAGATAGATGTTGGTCATGAACATTTGGCAAGTCCCAACCTCTCGGTGCCCTAGGCAACTTTTTAATAATCTAAGTTGTGGAGAAGCTGCAGATTTACTTTAGTAGAGAAGTCATTATGACAATGAGAATAAAAATCCAGAGCAGAAATGGCATCAATTTTTATAACATACAGTCAAGAGTTGAGACATTTAGAGGTAAAAGCCTGATTAAAGCTTAATCCCAGAAAAGAGATAAGAAAATGTGCCTCCCCAGGGATGGAGCCAAGATGGCAGCTGGAAAGCAGGGACTTGTGTGAGCTCCCCCCAGGTCCCTCCAAAAGCCTATACAAAATGGCTCTGAACAAATTCTAAAGCTGCAGAATGCAAAGAATAGCAGAGGCAAGCAGGGCTTCAGCCCAGGATAGTCTGGACAATCACTGGGTAAGGTGTATCACATCATGCTGGGAGCCCAGTGTTCCAATCAGGAACAACCAGACTAGGAGTCAGGTGGAACAGGCCCTAGCACCCTGAATCAGTGTGCTGTGGCAGTTACCAAACTTCTCAATCCACAATTGCCAAAGACAACAGAGAAGGTTAGTGGGAAAAGCTGCTGGGGCAGAGTGAAAGGAGTTTGAGGTTCAGCTACCACCTAGAGGCAGTGGAGGTGGTGCAGCTCTGAGGACAGAACTACATCTGCAGTTGCCTCTGGCCCCAGGCCACCTTTTGGGAGGAATTAAGTTGTTGATCAGAGCAGGAGTGCACAGCCTGCTTAAGATCTGAGGAGCAATGCAGATTGGCAGTTCTTGGGGGAGGAGTAGCTCTGGTGTGGCAGAGCTTGCTGTGTAGAGATAGCTCTGAAAACAACAGCACAACCCCTCAAGCTTGGGAGGCAGTACTTTCTTCTCTACAAGCAGTCATATCACTACAAAAAACTCAAGGATTAAGTAGTTGGCTGGGAACATGGCCAGGCAGTGAAAACGGACTCAGATTCAGAGTCAGACTTTGGAATCTTTCTTTGGTGACAAAGAAGACCAAAACATACAGCCAAAAGAAGTCAACAAAGTCAAAGAGCCTACATCAAAAGCCTCCAAGAAAAATATGAACTAGTCTCAGGCCATGGAAGAGCTCAAAAAGGATTTGGAAAAGCAAGTTAGAGAAGTAGAGGTAAATTGAGGACAGAAATGAGAGTGATGCGAGAAAACCATGAAAAAGAAGTCAATGACTTGCTAAAGGAGACCCAAAAAATACTGAAGAAAATAACACCTTAAAAATAGACTAACTCAAATGGTAAAAGAGCTCCAAAAAGCCAATAAGGAGAAGAATGCCTTGAAAGGCAGAATCAGCCAAATGGAAAAGGAGGTCCAAAAGAGCACTGAAGAAAATATTACCTTAAAAATTAGATTGGAGCAAGTGGTAGCTAGTGACTTGATGAGAAACCAAGATATTAAAAAACAGAACCAAAGGAATGAACAAACGGAAGACAATGTGAAATATCTCATTGGAAATACCACTGATCTGGAAAATAGATCTGGGAGAGATATTTTAAAAATTATTAGACTACCTGAAAGCCATGATAAAAAAGGAGCCTAGATATCATCTTTCAAGAAATTATCAAGAAGAACTTCCCTGATATTCTAGAGCCAGAGAGTAAAATAGAAATTGAAAGGATCCAACGATCACCTCCTGAAAAAGATCCTAAAAAGAAAACTCCTAGGAATATTGTCACCAAATTCCAGAGTTCCCAGATCAAGGAGGAAATACTGCAAGCAGCCAGAAAGAAACGATTTGAGTATTGTGGAAACACAATCAGAACAAGACAAGATCTAGCAGCTTCTACATTAAGGGATTGAAGGGCTTAGAATATGATA
>CM053623.1:297933718-297962264 GCA_028646595.1 Phalanger gymnotis | reverse complement strand
ATGGAGCTAGGATTAAAAGCAAGAATCACCTATCCAGCAAAACTGAGTATCATGCTCCATGCAAAATATGGACATGAAATGAAAAAGAGAACTTTCCAGCTTTCTCAGTGAAAAGAGCAGAACTCAATAGAAAATTTGACTTTCAAACACAAGAATCAAGAGAAGCATGAAGAGGTAATCAAGAAAGAGAAATCATAAGAGACTTACTAAAGTTGAACTGTTTTGTTTACATTCCTACATGGAAAGATGATGTGTATAATTCATGAGACCTCAGTATTAGAGTAGCTGAAGGCAATATCTATATCTATATCTATCTATCTATCTATCTATCTATCTATCTATCTATCTATCTATTTATCTATCTATCTATCTCTCTATACATAGACAGAAGGCACAGGGTGAGTTGAACATGAAGGGAGGATATCTAAAAAAAATCAAATTAAGGGATGAGAGAAGAATATATTGAGAGAGGGAGAAAGGGAGAGATAGAATCGGGTAAATTATCTCACATAAAAGTGGCAAGAAAAAGCATTTCGTTAGAAGGGAAGAGGCAGCAGGTGAGGGGGAATGAGTGAATCTTGCTCTCATTGGATTTGACCTGAGGAGGGAACAACATACACACTCGAACGGGTATTTTACTCCAAAGGAAAGAAGGAGGAAGGAGATAAAAAAGGCTGGACAATAGAAGGGAAGGCAGGTGGGGGAGGAGGTAACCAAAAGCAAACACTTTTGAAAAGGGACAAGGTCAAGGGAACAACTTGATAAAGGGGGTAGGTTAGGAAGGAGAAAAATATAGTTAGTCTTTTACAACATGAGTATTGTGGAAGGGTTTTGCATAATGATACACGTGTAGCCTATGTTGAATTACTTGCCTTCTTAGGGAGGCTGGGTGGGAAGGGAAGAGGGGAGAGAATTTGGAACTCAAATTTTTAAAAGCAGATGTTCAAAAAAAGTTTTTGCAAGCAACTAGGATATAAGATATACAGGCAATGGGGCATAAAAAATCTATCTTGCCCTACAAGAAAGTAAGGGAAAAGGGGGTGGGGGAGAGTGGGGTAACAGAAGGGAGGGTTAGCTGGGGAATGGGGCAATCAGAATACATGCCATCTTGGAGTGGGTGGTGGGGAGGGTAGAAATGGGGAGAAAATTTGTGATTCAAAATCCTGTGAAAATTAATGCTGAAAACTAAAAATATTAAATAAATAAATAATGAGTGGCTGCCTAGAGATGCAAGAAAATTTCAGACTTAACTTATGTGTTAAGTTTTGTTGAACTGCATTTTCACTTTTTCTTTTTTATTCTTTGCTACAAAGGTAAGGGAGAGTGGAGAACTGTATTTAGAAATAAAGGTAATATGAAAACAAAAGATACAATTATTAAAAATTTTAAAAATGTTATAATTATTAGCCCATTATGAGCATTTCTGTTTATGGCAACTCTGACTCCAATCTCATCCTCTTGGCATGCTATTCCTCATATATAAATAAATGAGTCAGAACAGGTCATCTAATAACCCTCCTCCTCCAATACTAAGAAGAGATTTGTCACTTATAAGGCTATCAAATAAGACAGACTTTTTTTTAACTTAGTGGCAAGGCTTGGCCAGAATGGATACAAGATATTAGCTCTGATTACATTGAAAGGAATGGTACCATATCTTTTAATTATATGTTTTTTTTTTCCTTTTTTCTTTTTTGACCTAACATTGTAATTTATTCTTTGGCTAAAAGAAAGAGAACCGAATTTAAACTTAAGTAGATTAGATAAACAGTACCTCTTTGTATGATGCCCCTGATAACTGAGATGTAATCTTCTGGTTGCTGCTCAGTGGAGATCTCCTGGCTGCCTCGGGAAATGGTTAGTAATTCATAAAGCTCATCTGAACTCTTTACTCCACAGAGCAGGATGACCACGCTCTCTGGTGAATGGAGCAGTATGTCCAAAAAATGACATTTCCTAGGGGTCAGATCTTTCAGCAGGCTATTTGATAATATCAGTAGTTTACATTTGTAAGAGTGTAAGCCCAGCAATTCCAAGTGACAGTCAGAGGAGTTGGTCAAGCTATATAACAGCATTTCCTCCATCTTCATAACGTGAAGGAGGACATCTCGCAAGTACACGGCCCATTCCTCGGCTTCCTCTTCATATAGTATCAGCAAGTTCTTTATGTTTTCTGTGAAAAGACAAATTGTGAGTCATCTTCTAGTATTTGAAATGTTAGCTACTCATTATAGTATATTTATTTAGAAACTGAATAACTTACCCAGAAAATATTCCCAATTATTTGTCATAGTGACCAAAATTAAGTAAATTCCATGATAGTAGCCAGAGTATTAAGGTACTCTAACCCCTGAAAAGAAAGTGTACATAAGCATTCCTGTAATCATAATCCCAATTAATGTACATTATTTTCATCATTGTAGGGGTGGGAAAAAACTTCTTATAAATTAGGATGGTACTGTCTCTCCTTTTGATGAGCCTATTCTCAAGGGATAAGCTGGTGGCTGAGTTCATAAAACACTGAACCTAGAATCAAGAAGAGCTGAGCTCAAATCTGGCCTCAGACATTTATTAGCTGTATGACTGGGTAAGTCACTTAACCTCTATTTATCTCAGTTTCCTCAACTATAAAATGAGGGTGATAATAGTACCTTCCTCCCAGAGTTGTTGTGAGAAAACAAGACATATACAAAAACAGTTAGTAGAGTACCTGATACATAGTCAACACTATATAAATGCTTATTCCCTTCCTTTGCTATAACATATACTTTATATTCCATATCTCTAACTTTAATCACTTGTCCAGAGAACAAGACCCATTTTTGTATTTGTTCTATTGTTTTGTGGAGTTGTATTGCACTCATATATTCCTCCCTACACACTACCTCTTTAGACAAAATTAATTTAATTCAAAAAGTGTTTTTAAGACTCCTGAAATGCTAGAGAACACACACACACACACACACACACACACACACACACACACACACACACACACACACGATCCCTACCCTCAAAGGGCTTAGTGGCTAGTTGGTCATGATGTAAAATAAAAAAATGATGAGAGACGTCATTTAGAATTCTTCCAAAATATATTACATTCTTTATACCTTATGATCTTATATGCACTTAAGAAAGTCACAAAGTATTTTGATATAATATGTAAGAAACAATATGACATTTTACTTCAAGTTTCTCTTTTCTAGATGAAACTAAATTAATTTTATCTTTTATACAAATCTACGTATGGAATTAACAAAATTTAAGATAGACATTTATTCTCATAGTTTTCCTCCAACTTATTTATTTAGTTAATATTTATATAAAGTAAGCATTTAATAAATGCCTTTTCATTTACTCATTCATTCTTTTCCTCTTTTCATGAACATAAGACACCTGTAGACCTCAATCATCTTAATTCTCCTCCATGCATACTTGAATAAACTAGTGTCTTTGCACTAAGATGCCTAAGAGACATGAATCAAAGCTGCATAGTCATCTCACAAAGGGTAACTGACCCAGCCACCTTATTTTTTTTAAAGTGGCTGGTCTCACTAATTCTTAGCAGCATGCATGGTCAATACAATGAAATAAAAAGGAATGGAAATTGTGACACAAGCATCAGAATGTTTTCATCAAAAATCTATATATACGTATTAGACATTAATGTGTGTATGTATGTGTATAGAAATAAGCTTGTAAATATGAATATTAGTATATATGTTACATATGTGTATATGTGTACATACATATATATGAATGTATATCCATACAAATATGCATGAGTATATTTTCAGTTTCTTTCCTTCAAGCATTTGATTAGATTAAAAAAACCCTAACAAACATAAAGATAATACTTATAAGGAGGAATTTGACAAAGTTAGATATCAGTCCTTAAGTGAAAATTCCTATGAATCCATGACTTCTTTACCACCTCCTATTTTCCAGAGTACAGAAAGATGCTTCTGTTAAGCATAGACCACCAACAAAGGGCTGGTCTTAGAACCAAGAAGACCTGGGTTCAAGCATATCTCTCACATATCGTGTGTGTGTGTGTGTGTGTGTATGTGCATGTGTGCGTGTGTGTGTGTGTATGAGAGAGAGAGAGAGAGAGAGAGAGAGAGAGAGAGAGAGAGAGAGAGAGAGAGAGAGAGAGAGAGACCACAGGTAAATCACTTAGCCTTTTGCTCCTCCAGAGTCTAGGCAACTCCCTAAATTACAGGGGAATCTATGAAAAAGGTTACTTAGCTTCTACCTTGCGTACCAATGAAATCATAGGTCTTCTGGCTTATCTCTATGCTATGCTTCTTGTCTTCTGCTCCACTTTGTGTGTGTGTGTGTGTGTGTGTGTGTGTGTGTGAGAGAGAGAGAGAGAGAGAGAGAGAGAGAGAGAGAGAGACAGAGAGACAGAGAGACAGAGAGAGAGACAGAGAGACAGAGAGAGAGACAGAGAGACAGAGAGAGACAGAGGGACAGAGAGACAGAGACAGAGACAGAGAGGGACATACAGAGAGAGATAGAGAGGAAGTTACAGAGAGAGACAGAGATAGAGGGACAGTCAGGCAGTGGAGGAGAAAGAAAGGGAGAGGGACAGGGAGAGAGAGAGAGATGCAGAGAGGTAGGGAGAGACAAAGGGGAGGGAGAGGAGGAGAGAGAGACTGAATGACAGAGAGAGAGGGAGAGAGAGACATAGAGAGAAAACCATTGCTTCCCTGACCTGAGACACCTCACATGGCCTGGACTAGCCTTGCATGGTGAGCTCTGTGTCTGGTGTCAGAAGACTTGGGTCTTCATCCTAGCTCTGCTATTTAGTACCTGTGAAACTTCACCCCCTCTGGGATTCACTAGATGATCCTTTCCCACTCTAAGTTTGATAATCTTAAAGCGATCCATCTTTAATGGACAATACAACACAGTAATTCTTCAGGCCCTCATCAAAAAATGGAACCATGAGATAGAATCCAGCCCAGCATTTTAGAAAAGTTCATTTAAGAAGTCTGCTGTTTGAGAAAGATAGCACTATTAACACGTTAACTATCTGAAATCTAGACCTCCAATGCTCTGTCGTACTACAAAGCTAAATAATCCAAAATTGATATATACCAGACCATACTAGCTGAGCTCTCTACATAGAAATGCCTTCACTAAGATAAGATGTAATGCTATTTCCACAAACACTCAAATATTAACAATAGCACTTTATCATGGTGAAGAATTAGAAAACAAAGTAGGTACTCAAAGGGAAATGCCTAAACAAATCATGGAATATGAACTAATACAGAAACATGGTAAGACACAGTATATGAACTAATGAAGAGTGAAATAAACTGAATCAGGATAATGATATGCATAATGATTTCCATAATGTAAATGGAAAAAACAGCAACAAAAAATTTAAAATTGAATGCCATATACATATCACAGTAGCCAACTCTCTCCCTTCTGCAGAGGTGGGGTGGGGGACTGACTGTGAAATATTGCATTTGTTGTCAGGCACAGTTGACATTTTGATTGATTTGACTGAGTAGCTTCTTACAATTCTATTTATGCAAATACTTCTTTCTTTATCAATTTTTGTTCCGATAGATGGTTCGTGGGAGAGCACAGAGAAGGATATATTTGGAAGAAAAATAACCCCGAAAATAAAGTTGTGTTTTATAATAAATTATACTGAGGTTAAAAAAACCATAATTTTATTCATTTAGTTTTTTTCTTGAAGTCCAATACAAGTAATATCCATTTGAACATTTTTCTGTTTTTTTCCTCTAACTCATTTTTAAAGACATTTTTCTCTTATGTTATCTCATGTGTTTTATAGAAATATCCATGTGATAATTTCCTCCATGAATCCAGGGCCAGAAACAAGTTTACCCCCAAAGATGGACTGACTTGCTTGCTTTCTTTTAACAGTAAGAATTATATAAACCTATGTATTTCACTTTTTTTTTCTCACAGATGCTAACAAACTGAGATCTAAGTTTAGTTTTCATCTGTAGTAACTAGACTCATCCCAGATGCCTGCTAATCTCTATTCTTCTACTCCCTTTTACCCAGTGTTAAATCTGTGAGCAAAGTCAAATCCTTTTTTAGGTCATAAATCCTATGCTTCAGTGATGGATACACCCTAGGTCAATAATTTCTGACAACAGATATTGGTTGGTTTATAAAGCAAGAAGAGATAACTAGTTGTTGGCAGCACTTTGAAACCAAGTCATCTTGGTGGGATGATCATTCACTATGGTAACAGAATGAAGATTCATACATATTTTGGTGGATTAGAACAATGGGCCTAAACAAGATGAAAAGCAATAGAGATCACTGAAAGCCTTGAACTTAGATTTTTAAAATTAACCACAAATACATGGGTCAGGAAGAATTCCACTTGGGTCCTGACTAGTGCTGAAAAAACTCCCCCAAAGCCTCTGAATTGGTTGCATTATTCAAATTTGCATTGCATACTACTATTGGGCTTAAACCAATTCCCATATATTACAAAATTATCACTTTTAATTGGATGAATTCCAATATATGCATCTATTTCAAGGGTTTTGTCATTCGCACTATGTGGAATGTCACTGTACCTCTCAAGAGAGGTTTTATAGGAAAAGAAAAAAAAACACCTTGGAGTTTTTAATAGTTCCAGCCTTCTATGATCCCTATTTAATAAAAGGGAAGGGACAGGTATGGTGAAATCAGACTTGAGTTATCAAAGGCAGCTTGGCTTAGTGGAGTTAGCTCTCTTGGACAGAGAACTCAGGCATTGAAGTCATGAAGAGCTGGGTTCAAGTCTCATCTCTGCTATTCCCTGGTTGTTTGACTTTGGATTAATTGCTTAACCTCTCAGTGCCCTAGGCAACTTTGTAAGACTATAAATTGCAAAGGAGGTGCCCACCAGAAGTGGTAGATCCAAGTTTCCTTACTTAGGATTTTCTTAAACCAACGACATCAGAGCTCCAGCTCCTATATCAAACAGCAAAAATGGTTAAGTCCCAAACCAGAGTTTTCAGATAACCAAGGTATTTTTATGTGCTTCAGCTCAATGCTCTAATTTTACATAGCACATTAGTTGATATGTGCTTCCTAAAAAAGCCACACTGAAGAGCGGAAGACAAAATATTACTCAAGCTGCTTCATCATCTTATTGTGAAACAACTTTTCAGCATAGAGGAATGAAAAGTGAAAGAACAGAGGGACAGCTAGCAGGGACAATGGATAAGTACCAGCCCTGGAGTCAGGAGGATCTGAGTTCAAATCTGGTCTCAGATACTAGACATTTACTATCTGTGTGACCCTGGGCAAATCACTTAAACCCTATTGCCTTGAAAAAAAATAAAAGTAAAATGGCATAGGAACACTGGATTTGGAGTTGGAAGGGCCTAGAACACTCATGTAATCCAATCCATTCATTTTACATATTACTCATTGCACCTTCTTATGTTTCAAGTCCTTTTCAGTTCTAAATCTATAATCCTAAGAACTTTTAAGTCACCTAAAGTCTTGGTGCTCTCTCTATTGCTAGAGGGACTGCCCTCACCCCTTCATTCTCCATACTTATGAAATCATAGGTCTGGTCCCTTTTCCTTTCTAAACTAAATATTCCAAATACCATAATTAAATCCTTATCTTCTGAGCATTAAACAATGTTGGCTTGTAGTCATTTTTAAGGAAGAAGGGAATATTCAAAGATATCATCATAAGAATAGGCTTTGGGTGAATTTGGCAGGGGTGTGATTTTTCACTAGAATAGGTTCCTTGAACAAAAACAAAACTAAACTAAACTAAAAAAAACAAGCAAACAAACAAACAAACAAAAAACATCATGCCTAGTTCTCAGCTGGGCAACTGAAGTTCTGATCGCCTCTCATTAAACTATTAATAATCATTCAGAAAATAGTTCAACTAAAAAACAAAGGGTTATTAGTATATATGTATTAGTATAGTAGTATGGTAGAACAGAAAAAGGAAAATTTCAGTCCATGGACCCTCTGGCACTGGCTGCAATCTGGGCACAGTCAGACAAAAGAAAAATGGAATTTCTGAGGAATACAAATACCCTAATGACAAACTCCAATCAATTCAGTCTTTTTTACAGTAGAATTTAGTCTGGCCTAGGCTCTCCTTGCACCTTTTCTCTGTATCCAGTCCCCCTTCTCCAACTTTACCTGGTTTTCTCCTAGTTCCAAAAGGTTACTCCATCCAATCATATTTATTATTCTCATCTCTAGGCCTCATCTTTTCCTGTTTGGACCCCTCTCTCCACTCCATCTCACAACTCTTTCACTGACAAACTCACAGAAAGAGTTGTTTTTATCTACTGCCTCCACTTTATCTTCTCACCACTCAATTATTCAACCCTTAGCAATAAGACTTTTGACTCTATTACTCTTCTGAAACAGCCTTTTTAAGACAGTTATTAGTTTCTTTATATTTAAGTCCAATGGCCATTTCTTATATTTGTAACTGGACCACTCCTATTTTTTCTTTCTTTGGTTTCTATGTCAACATAACTCTTGTGGCTTTCCTACTTCTGAGACTGCTCTTTCTTCAGCTTTTTTAGGATGGTTCCTCATCCTCCTCCCATCCCTTAAATTAGGTATGTCTTAAAGTTCTGCCCTAAGATGTCTTTTTTTTTTTGTTTTACACTATTTTGTTGATCTGAAATACCACACACACACAGATTTTGGTTTGGGTTTGAATGATGGCCCTACTATTTATTACTTGTATGACCTTTGATAAATCACTTCATGCTTCTGCGACTAAGTTTCCTAACTATAAAAAGAGAATTAAACTAGATCAGGGGGTCTTAATATTTTCTATGTAGCACATCCCTTTGGCAGTCTGAGGAAGCCTATGGACTCCTCAGAATAATGATCTTAAATAAAAAAAAATAAAATACACAAAATTAAGAAAAAGACACAAAACTTAGTGAGAATAAAACTATAATTTTTTATCACTCAAGTTCATGTCTCACCTGAAACATATCCATGGACCCTGGGTTAAAAACCTCTGAACTAGATGATGTCTAAGGTCCCTTCCAGTTAGGGATTTTAGAAAACATCGGCTCCTTTAGCATCAATGATCACTGCTAAGTAGAACCCAAGTCTGTGCCTCTATATCCAACTTTGCCTTAGATCTAAATGTTTAAAACTATGAGTTGAATATCCTCACTGGATGTCCAATAAGACATCAAATTTATTTCAGAGAAAATTAAATTTATCATCTTCCTTACAAAATCTGCCTGACTTATCTTTATCCATTGATGGCATTATGACATTCTCAGTCATCTAGCTCTTTACCTCACTTGTTTGTGACTATTTCTTCTCTTTATCCTATACTTCCAACCACTTGCTAAGTGCTATTGATTTTATATCAGCACTCTCATGTGTCTTAGCTTTTCCCTTCTATTGCAACTACCTGAGTTCAAGTCCTCCTATCTTCCCATGTAGACTACTGTAATAGTTGGCTTTCTTGGTTCCAGACCATAGACTATCCCTTCTCTACATAATCCAATAGTATGCTGCCGAAATAACTTTCCTGGTGAATCAGTCAATCAGTCAACAAGCACTTATTAGGTCACGTGTTTGCTAATGCAAATACTAGTTGAAAGAAAGGTAGTCCATGTTCTCAAGGAGATTAAAGTCAAATGGGAGAAGACAAAAATGAGCTGAAAGGAAGGAAAGAAGTCTTTGATACTGGGATGGCCTGGAGAGAGATGATGATATCATTGGCCTGGGCCTCTGCTTTAAATGGGAAATTCTTAGAGGAGCCAGTCATTCATAAGGTGGGGGGCGGGACAGAGAATACTTCCAATTTGAAATTATGTCACCATATGCATAATAAGAATAAGAAATAGTAGGAATAAATTTCTCTACTTAGTATAGTTGATTCCATTTTAAGCCTCCATTTTATAATTGAAATGTTCTGAGTAAGCTATTTTTCTATAAGTTGCTTTTCAATAATAAATTTAACATTTGCATGGCATGATGTAGTAAACAAAATGTGTATATTCTCAAGCAGCTAATCCACATATGTGCAACCTTTGCTAAGGAAGACCTCTAACGGAAAATGCTATAAGCAATTTTATCAGTAATTTGTGATTACCAATCATGTTATTCAGCAAACAACTGAGGAATACCCACAGAGAGAAGTATTAAAAAAAACAGCAGATGTCCCAGCCATCAGTCTGCTCCCAGATTGAGACTATGTCTGGCTACTGCATGTGAAGTTACGTCCATTAATTGCAAGTTACTATCCCAACTGATTGACAAAGACCTCTCAGATGACCAGTGGGAATCTTATCATGAGGTGGGTACTGGAATCTCTAAACTCACTGACTGCTTCTTAGAGGAGGGCATTGTTTACATAGTGTAACTAATATACTTTCATAGCAAGTATTTTTATTTGATTTCATTTGTTAATTTTCATTATTTATTTAATTATATTTTTTTGGAATGTGGAAGTCTAAGCAAGTTTTCATTGTACTAATTATCATATATAAAAGGGATATAAGTCCATCCAAGTCCAGGCTATAAGTTCATCCCATCCATTACACAATCTTCTACTCCAAATCATCAGTGACTACCCACTGACTTTTGAATAAGGCTAATCCAAATCTATGCACTCAATTTTCACCTTTCTAATTTTCACATAATCAACATTTGAGCCCAAACTGACTTCCACTTCCACTTATTTTTTTATCTGCTTACTAATATCTTTGGGGTTTTGCTGAGACTATACTCCATACCTGGAATTAATTAATCCCCTCACCTTGTCTCCTACTTTACCACCCTTCTCCTCCCTTCAAAAATTAACCCAGGAGGCACTTATTTCAGGTAATGTTCTCTGACCCCTTCAGATAAAAATGATCATACCTTTCTCAATTTTCTGGTAGCAGTTTTACTGCCTTGACTCAGTGTTCTTTGTACATACCCATTATTGGTGACCTTTTCCTGCCTTCCCTTAACAAAGCAGGAGAAGAAAACATCTCTGGTATATTGAATATCTTTGTATCTCTAAGGCCCAGCACAATGTCTTGAATATAATAGATAATGAGTATTTATTGAGTTGAATTTTTATTGAAGTATATTATCACGTTTCAGCCTAAATTTATTTTGAACTATTCAAAATTTCAAAGAACGAAATCTACAAATGTAACATTTTCACTATCTAGCTTAAAAAAAAACATTAAGTATTAATCTCTAATGTGAAAAAAATCTAGAACACTTGAAATTTTCCGCACAAGTTCAGAACATTCTTACTAAGAAGGTCCTATGTAAGAAGGGTTATACCTTGAAGAACAATAAAAATCAGTTAGCAGTGAACAGCTAGCTTGAAACCAAGTATTTGTGCTTGTTGAACTTAAAGGAATAGAGACAGGAAAGAAAGCGTAGGGGAAGTATTCCATAGTAAAGAAAATTATTCTGGAGCAGCAAATTAGGTAGTGAAGAATCTGTAGGAAAGACAAGAAATCCCATCAGGAACCTAATAAAATTTGACAGAATCTTTAGGCAGTTGGTATGTAAAAATCTTTGTTGGGGTAAATGAGATTGATTATAAAATATATATTTAGCCATAAATTTAAATTTATGTGTAAGTGAATGAATTCAACTGTAATGCATTTCATTTCATTTGAAGGATAAATGCAGAGGGGGAATGGGAGTCCTCTGAGTTCCTGCTGCTGCTGAAAATACACTGAAATGCACAAATAAATTAAATGCTTGGCCTGTGAATGGATTTTGCTATAATTGTATTCTCTAAGCCCTGATGATTTAGAGAGTTGTTATTGCTTTATAAAGTCTCTCCTACCTGCAGATTACAGCTTCCCTGGAAAAAAGAGGCTGATCTCCTTTGAAAGGTTTTTAGATTCTTTCTCAAATGACCCAAAGGATGCTAGTGCAGTTCAGAAATCAAAATTTTTCAAAAACAGAACTGGGGATTTTTCCCCATCAGAATCATTAGAGAAAAGTAAGAAAAGAAAGAACTTTGATGATGCTGGTTTCTAATTAAGGTCACATTCAAAGCTTTTGTATAAAATTACATATGAAAATTTGTTGTGCTTCTAACTTTATTTGGTTTGCAAGCAGATTCCATGGTCCAAATTTCTGACAGTGATAAAATGAAAAAAAAATTTCTTAGGCCCTATAGTACAGGAAGGCCTTGCAAATATTGGTCCATATTATTCTAGCCACAATATCTCTATTTTGCTTGTAAGATATGAATTTGTAGGAATTAGATCATTAGCTATTTAGCATGCCTTTGGGTAGGGTAGCAGGCAAATGACTTCTGTCCTGCAAAGTTAACATTTTAAGTCCAGAGCTTAGAAGAGGGAGATCACTCTGGGAAAACAAACAAAAACAGAAAACAAAAAAAAAACTGGCTATTTTTTTCTTTGAGCTATATCGTATCAGTTACACATGGCACTTTAGGACCTGCCATTATTTAGACTAGTAACATTAAACATTTTTACTTAAACTTGTATAAAGCAAAAGTAACTTATTTTGTAAGTATGAAAATTGTCTCAAAAGCAACAGTAAATGGTGGTTTAAGTAAGATTATGGGGCAGTGACAGTCAACTCTTCAACTCATTCCATTCTACCCATGTTATATCTCTTGTACCAAGTATCTTACTCATCAGTACCAAAAAGTTTGGGGACGAATCATTTCCTTCTTTTACAGTTAGAGCCAGGTATTACTTATGCAGAGGATTGTCAAGAAAGCATCTCCTTAACTAAGGTAGAAGGTGTGCTTAACCTTTTTGGTGTGTCATGACCCCTATCCCTGTGGTGTTTAAAAAGTTTGAGAGACATAATTTTGAGCAATTAATCATTTTATTAACAATCATATAATAACCATTTTATTGTTAATAGTAATTAATTATTTCTCATAATTAATAATAGTTAATTGTTTTATTAATGTATATTAGTAATTAAGGAGGGACTTTCTACTGTTTTAGAATGCTAAATTAATTAAATGCCTTTGATTAAGTCTTACTAGGTGCAAAGCTCCAGGCACACACACTTTTGCTAACTAGGTATAAAGACAATCTTTTGCTGATTAGGTGTTAATCCTCTGAGCCTTGAATAGGGTATAAAAATCCAAAAGTTAGCATTCTGTCGGGGGCTCTTACACATGGAGGAATGTTGATGTGGAGACTCTAGGAAGCCATTGTGAAGAACCCCTCGCACCCCTGCGCTTGTAACCCCGGATTTTGATACTTTCCTGGTAACTAAGAATTGTGATTTGAATCAAAGTCTGTCTGTTGATGTTTGTAATTTGTTTGAATTTGCTCTGAAGTAGAGGTTGCTGTCTTTTCCTCCTGAACTAAATGAGTTATATTTGTATGTGTGACTAAAGTGAGATTGTTAACGTCTTAGAGTTACTTTCCTTAGTAAAGCAGATCCAAGATCCTCTGCTGAGAGCTCTTGTTGCTGTCTTGTTGAGTCTTACACCTCAACAGCTACTGCTAGCTGAATTGTTGCTACGTAAAACCAGCATGTTTATTAATAAAAGGATGCCAAATACCCCTTATGATTGTGGGCTCACGGCTCATATAATTTTGGAAGAAAGGCTATTCCTCAGGGTGACAATCAACTCTGATTGGTTAACAATTAATGAGAAAATGAATACTACAATGAAAGATGGACTATACTACAATGAGGCTTGGGCTACATGACTTGGATCATGGAAATATTGGTCAAAGAGACTTCAATTTCCATGTTACCTGACAAATGGTAGGATCCAAATTTTCCCAGACCTGTCTGAGTAAATACAATGAGTAAGAATGCAGTCATTAGCCTAAACTTAGAATTTCTTTTACTCTCTTTGATTACATCTCAGCCATTCTAGTTGGGCAAATCTTTGAGAAAAATTTCCCACACTGTGTGATTTTTGGATGATGAAGTAGGAATGGGGAAAATCCTTGGTTCTGACTCAATAATTAGTTATTAATAGTGGAGAGAAATGATCACTTCTCTCACCTCCCACATTTGGCAGTCTGGTGAAACCTATGGACATCTTCTCCGAATCATCTTTTTAAATGCACAAAATAAAACACAGGATTAACCAAAGAAAACAATTATACTGAAATAGCTATCAAAATATTTTAAAAATTCACTGATTTATGGAAATCGACCCACAGTCCCCTTGAGAGTCTATAGACCTACAGGTTAAGAATCTCTTTGATAAGAGGATGAACAAGGATTGGGAGAGATGAAACCCAAATCCCTCTAATCATCTTGGAAGCTCTTATATGTTTGGTGATAGAACAAGAGGAAAATGTCAGCCAAAATGAGATTTTTAATTATCTGTGGAGTTCAATTATTTATGTTCTCCCAATGCCCTGTTAGCTTGGATAATCAAGAATTGGCAGGACAGGCTGTTCCAGAATTTCATATGTTCAAGTTATTTGCAGCCACACGGGAGCCATAGTCCTTTTTCTTTCCATCCTGGTGTCTCTAAGGAACATTACATTAGGATACAGGATACCTGGCACCACCACTTCCTAGTAATGTGACATCAAGCAATGACTCTATGACTCAGTTACTTCATCTATCAAAAGGAGGAGGTTTGGGAGCCAAGATGGTGGCTGGAAAACAGGGACTCACTTAAGTTCTCTCCAAAATCCCTCCGAACTGTAAAAAATGGCTTTGAACAAATTCTAGAGCTACAGAACCCACAAAATAATACAGGGAAACAAGTCTCCAGCACAAAACAACCTGGATGGTCTCTGGTAAGGGTCTATTGCACCATCCTGGGAGCAGAGTGCAGCCCAGTGTGGGTCTCGCCAGGACCGACCAGACCAGGAGTCAGGCAGATGAGGCCCTAGGGACTGAATCACTGAGGTGTCACAGTTACCAGACTTCTCAACACACAAATGCCAAAGACAATGGAGTAGGTAATTGGGAAAACTGCTGAATCTGGGTGAGAAGTATATAGTCCCACAGTCCTGGGGGGTGGGGGGTGGGGGAGGAGGCACAGTGGCAGCAGGAGGAAGCTCCTGCAGCTCCTTCCAGAGCTCCAGAGGCAGCTTCTTCCTGCCCCAGGCCCACCCACTGTGAGGAATTCAGCAGCAGATCAAAGCAGGAGTGGAGGGATTGCTTTGCTGGTGCAGAACCAGGGTTTTCTGGCTTTGCCCTGCTTGGATCTGGGTTGCAGTTCTGGTTGGTGGTTCTTGGGGGAGGAGGAGTGCTGGTGTGGCAGAGCTTGCTATGTAGAAGTATCTCTGAAAACAGCAATGCCAGGCCCCTAAAGCTTGGGACAAAGTACTCTTTACTCTACAAGCAGTCATACTGTGACAAAAAGCTCAAGAGTCAAGTAGTTGGCTGGGAACATGACCAGGCAAGATAAAAGGACTCAGACTCAGATTCAGACTTTAGAATCTTGTTTTGGTGACAAAGAAGATCAAAACATACAGTCAAAAGATGTCAATAAAGTGAAAGAGTCTACTTCAAAAGCCTCCAAGAAAAATATGAATTGGTCTCAGGCCATGAAGGAGCTCAAAAAGGAAGGAAAGGAAAGTAAGAGAAGTAGAGGAAAAATTGGGAAGAGAAATGAGAGTGATGCAAAAAAGCATGAAAAACAAGTCAATGACTTGCTAAAGGAGACTCAAAAAGAACTCAAGAAAATAACACCTTAAAAATAGACTAACCCAAGTGGCAAAAGAGCTCCAAAAAGCCAATGAGGAGAAGAATCCCTTAAAAGAGAGAATTAGCCAAATAGAAATGGACGTCCAAAAGACGACTGAAGAAAATATCACCTTAAAAATTAGATTTGAACAAGTGGAAGTTAGTGACTTTATGAGAAATCAAGAAATTATTAAACAGAACAAAAAGAATGAAAAAATGCAAGACAATGTTAAATATCTCATTGGAAAAACCACTCACCTGGAGAATAGATCCAGGAGAGATAATTTAAAAATTGTTGAACTACCTGAAAGCCATGACAAAAAAAGAGCCTAGACATCATCATTCAAGAAATCATCAAGGAAAATTGCCCATATATTCTAGAGCCAGAGGGTAAAATAGAATGAAAGAATCTGCAAATCGCCTCTTGAGAAAGATTTCAAAAAGAAACCTCCTAGGCATATTGTAGTCAAATTACAGATTTCCCAGGTCAAGAAGAAAATATTGCAAGCATTCAGAAAGAAACAATTCAAGTATTGTGGAAACACAATCAAGATGATGCAAGATCTTGCAGCTTCTACATTAAAGGATCAAAGGGCTTGGAGTATGATATTCTGGAGGTCAAAAGACCTAGGATTAAAACCAAGAATAACCTACCCAGCAAAAATGAATACAATACTCCAAGGCAAAATATGGATTTTCAATAAAATAGAAAAACTTTCTCAATGAAAAGACCAGAACTGAATAGAAAATTTGACTTTCAAATACAAGAATCAAGAGAAGGATGAAAAGGTAAACAGGAAAAAGAAATCATAGGGGACTTACTAAAGTTGAACGATTTTGCTTATATTACCACATAGAATTTGTAACTCATGAGACTTTTCTCAGTATAACGGTAGTTGAAAGGAATATGCATACATACATACATATATACATACGTACCTACCATATACATATACATATACATGTACATACACACCATATACACATACACATACATATACTTACATACATACATATATATGTGTGTGTGTATATATATATATATATACATATATATATATATGTATAGACAGAGGGCACAGGGTGAATTGAATATGAAAAGATGATATCTTAAATAATAAAATCAAGTTAAGGGGTGAGAAAGGAATATATTGGGAGAAGGAGAAAGGGAGAGATAAAATGGGGTAAATTATCTCACATAAAAGTGGCAAGAAAAAGCATGTCTATTGGAACAGAAGAGGGGGTAGGTGAAAGGGAATGAGTGAATCTTGCTCTCATAGGATTTGACTTAAGGAGACAACATACACACTCAACTGGGTACCTTCCCCACAGGAAAGTAGGGGAGAAGGGGATAAGAGAGGGGGGATGATAGAAGGGAAGTTAGATTGGGGGAGGAGGTAATCAAAAGCAAACACTTTTGAAAAGGGACAGGGTCAAGGGAGAAAATTGAATAAAGGGGGACAAGTTAGGATGGAGGGAAATAAGTTAGTCTTTCACGACATAACTATTATGATACATATGTGGTTATGTTGAATTGCTTGTCCTCTCATGGAGGGTGGGTAGAGAGGGAAGAAGGGAGAGAATTTGAAATTCAAAGTTCCAAAAATAATGCTCAAAAAATTTTTTTACATGCAACTGGGAAATAAGATATACAGGCAACAGGGTACAGAAATCAATCTTGCCCTACAAGAAACTAAGGTTAAAGGGGATGAGGGGGAGATTGGGGTTACAGAAGGGCAGGCAGATTGCAGAAATGAGCAATCAGAATACGTGCCATCTTGGAGTGGGGGTGGAGGGTAGAAATGGCAAGAAAATTTGTAACTCAGAATCTTGTGGAAATCAATGTTGAAAACTTAAAATATTAAATAAATAATAAATAAAAAGAAGAGATTGTAGTAAAAGACCTCTGAGATCTATTCCAATCCCCTATGACTCCTTCCTTTCCCATCCATCCTGCTCCACCTCACCTATCTCCTCCATTATTTGCCCTTGAAATGGCCCAGGGTAAAATCTGCTTTGCTAGGAATGGAAATACTGAGAGGGAGAGGCAGGCAGGAAGGGCAAACTCCAAAGAATGCTTCCCTTTCACTAACTAATTCTGCCTCCCCCAAGTCTGAACTCCAGTCTTTTTATCTATGCCCCTGGAACAACCTCCCTTTTTAACTAAACTCTTTATATTTTAACTTAGAATCCCCTTGTTATGCTCTACTCCAGAGCTTTCTTCTTGGACCCAGCTGCATTCCTTAAAGGAACATGGAAGTCATTACTTTACATGGTTGCTGGAGGAGATATCTTCAGTATGACTTTCCAGTCAAAAGTAAATGAAAGTCCAAGCCGGTTTTTTTTTTCAAATACTCATGATGAACATCTAACTGGTAATGGAAATAGCACAATACAATAGAAAGAGAACTGATTCTAGAATTTCAGGTCCTGAATTCAATTCCTACCTCAGATACTTTCTCTTTGTGTGATGTTGGACACATTTCTTAAATTTTCTTGGCATCAGCTTGAAACAGATGGCCTTTATGGTCCCTTCCAGCCTACAGGTTGTAAAGACAATCAGTGAATGCAAAGATCTTCCCCACCCATTTGAGTGGGCTTTAGGGGCAGGGCTCTCAGGGTCCTGGGGGGAGTGGCTAGGACTGGAGCCAGTGGTAGGTACCTGAGTTCTAGTCCACGTGATGACATTAAGCCTGTGGTGGGAGGAGTTTGCTGAACAGTTGGAGCAGAGCTAAGAGGCAGTTGGTGAGAGCGGTTAAGAGCTGAAGGAGAGAGGAAGCAGTCAGCTAGCTGGAACACAGCTTGGAGATTGCAGCAGAAGCGGCAGTGACGATGGCAGGTGCTACAAAAAAGCAGGACTGACCGCCATGGAGACACGAGAGTGCTGTGTGGGGGCTTGAGGACAGTGGGTGGTCTTCTTGCTGCAGGGTCTTGGCATTGGAGGGGATGACAAATCACCAGTATGGCTTGGCTTGCTGGCATAATGTTTTTCTGTGGCCTCCTGGTCACTATTGTGAGATGGGCATACTGGTTTGGAAGGTTCTTGCCAGGATGTTGAATTGAGGACACTGGTCCCTGGGTCTGCTACTTTTGAGTTTCAATAAATGCTTTAACTCCTCTGTCTTCTACTTAGAGAATTCCTTATATACTGTGATTCTGGACCATTCAGGCATATTCATGGTTATCTTTGAAGTCATGAATTCTGCCTTAATGATATACAGGTTTATAAATTATTTTCCTTATAACAATTTTAGGTAGATAGAGCAAGATTTATTATCTCCATTTTATAGATGAGAAAACTGAAGTAAAGTTATTTTCCCATAATCCTATAGCCAATCTGTATCTGAACATCTAGGTCACTTGATGCAAGGCCAAGAATCATGTCCACTTGAGCACATTGAATCTCAGTAGGAAACTGGTTTCTTCTTCCTTTCTCATCAATTGTGTATGGAGGGGAGCTGGGGAGCTAGGTAGGCTTCATTGTCAGTCACACATGGAGCCAAGGGACCTATTAAGCAGGTGGCCCAACTCCCTCAAGCCTTCCTTTGAAGGAATATAACTTCCTTAGCAGCTCCTTTCTTTTCAAAATATCTTTCCCATTCTAAGCAATTACCTCTTCATACTTCCCTGGTTAATGAAAGCTTTTAAAGAACTATGTGACAAAGGGCTACTGACAAGAATGCTTTTTCTCTTAGAATCTCCGATTTCCTTCAAGTCTCGGCATGTGTCATCTTCTATGTGAGGCCTTTCCTCTTGGCACCCTGACAAAAATCTTGAATCTATTCTGTATGTAGTTATATGTCTCCTTTGATAAGATATAAGCTTCATGAAGGTAGGGAATGATTAATATTCATCTTTTCCCCAGATCCAAGTACAGTGACTTGCCTGTAGAAGTTACTTAATCAATGCTTGTGGATTAAACAAATTGTTACAGATCCTTTCCAGCATGTATGGTGCAAAGAAATATATACCTGTAGATGAAGTCTGGCCACAAAACACCTCCTTTTATGAGCTTCACTATTGGTTCCAACAAGATAAAGACTCTTAAACTCTAGAAAACTTGAATATGCTAGAGCTCAGCCAGAGAAAGTCAGATATCTACACATTTGTATCCAGCATTACCAGACTCATTTATTTTTCCTTCCACCTGCCCCCAAGTCCTGTAGACACATATAGACAGGCAGAGGATATATACAGTAACACACTAGAATACCTACACCACCCAGAGCCTCCTCTAAAGCCTGCCTATAATTGTCAACTTGATTCCTGCCTGCTTATCTCCTCTTAATAAGCTTAGATTTAGGTACTTATTTCAAAAAGTAGAAATAATGACAAACAAAAATTTCCAATAATCCCCAGCATTTTATATTAAATTCTCCTAATATATATCATTTATTTCTTACACCACAGTAGTATTTCATCACAACCATATACCACAACTCATTCAAATATTCCTCAATGATAAACTCAATGATCTTAGAAAGGTATGGAAAGACTTATACAAAATGATGAAGAGTAGAATGAGCAAAGCCAAGAGAATATTGCATACAGTAACAGCAGTATTGTTTTAAGAATGACTTGGGGGGGCAGAGCCAAGATGGCAGCTGAAAGCAGGGACTTGCCTAAAGCTCTCCACCAGGACCCTCCAGACAGGTATAAAAATAGCCCTGAACAAATTCTAGAACTGCGGAACCCATGAGATAGCAGAAGGAAGCAGGGCTCTAGCCGAGGAGAGCCTGCATAAGTTGCTGGGTAAGGTCTGTAGCTCAGAGCTGAGAGTGGAGCACAGCAGAGCCCAATGTGAGGTGCACCCAGACGCACCAGACTGGGAGCTGGGCTGAACAGGCTACAGTGCCCTTAATCAGTGAGATGTGACAGTTACCAGACTTCTAACCCACAAATGCTAAAGACAATAGAGCAGGTTAGTGGGAAAAAACTGCTGAGACAGAGTTAAAAGAGTTCAAGTTTGGCCACTGCCCTGGGGGCCATGGAGGTGGTGCAGCTCTGAGGCTGCTTCCAGAGCTACAGCTGCAGTTGCTTCCAGCCCTAGGCCTACCAGTTGGGAGGAATTAAGCAGCGAATGAGAGCGGAACTGCAGAGCCTGCTTGGATCTGAGTTGTGGTCCAGGTTGGCAGTTCTTAGGGAAGGAGGAGTGCTGGTGTGGCAGAGCTTGCTGTGTAGAAATAGCTCTGAAAATAGCAGTGTAGCCCTCAAGCTTGGGACAAAGTACTCCCTACTCTGTCATACCCCAACGAAAAGCTCAAGGGTCAAGTAACTGACTGGGAACATGAACAGGCAGTGAAAACAGACTCTGATTCAGACTCAGACTTTGGAATCTTTCTTTGGTGACAAAGACCAAAACAAACAGTCCAAAGAAGTCAACAAAGTCAAAGAGCTTATGTCAAAAGCCTCCAAGAAAAACATGAATTGGTCTCAGGCCATGGAAGACCTCAAAAAGGATTTGGAAAAGCAAGTAAGAGAAGTAGAGGAAAATTTGGGAAGGGAAATGAGAATGACATGAGAAAACCATAAAAAACAATTCAATGACTAGCTAAAGGAAACACAAAAAATACTGAAGAAAATAACACCTTAAAAATAGACTAACCCAAATGGCAAAAGAACTCCAAAAAGCCAATGAGGAGAAGAATGCCTTGAAAGGCAGAAGTAGCCAAATGGAAAAGGAGGTCAAAAAGACCGCTGAAGAAAATACTACCTTAAAAATTAGATTGGAGCAAGTAGAAGCTAGTGATTTTATGAGAAATCAAGATATTAAAAAACAGAACCAAAGGAATGAAAAAATGGAAGACAATGTGAAATATCTCATTGGAAAAACCACTGACCTGGAAAATAGATCTAGGAGAGAGAATTTAAAAATTATTGGACTACCTGACAGACATGATCCAAAAAAGAGCCTAGATATCATCTTTCAAGAAATTATCAAGGAAAACTTCCTTGATACTCTAGAGCCAGAGGGTAAAATAGAAATTGAAAGAATCTACCAATTGCCTTTTGAAAAAGATCCCAAAAAGAAATCTCCTAGGAATATTGTCGCCAAATTCCAGAACTCCTAGATAAAGGAGAAAATATTGCAAGGAGCCAGAAAGAAACAATTCAAGTATTGTGGAAACACAATCAGGATAACAGAAGATCTAGCAGCTTCTACATTAAGGGATTGAAGGGCTTGGGATATGATAATCTGGAGGTCAATGGAGCTAGGATTAAAACCAAGAATCACCTGCCCAGCAAAACTGAGTATCATGCTCCAAGAATCACCTGCCCAGCAAAACTGAGTATCATGCTCCAAGGCAAAATATGGATTTTCAACAGAATAGAGGACTTTCAAGCTTTCTCAATAAAAAGACCAGAGCTGAATAGAAAATTTGACTTTCAAACACAAGAATCAAGAGAAGCATGAAAAGGTAAACAAGAAAGAGAAATCATAAGGGACTTACTGAAGTTGAACTATTATGTTTACATTCCTACATGGAATGATGATGTGTGTAGTTCATGAGACCTATCTCAGTATTAGGGCCATTGAAGGAAATATAGACAAAGGGTACAGGATGATTTGAATATGAAGGGATGATATCTCAAAAATAAAATAAAATAAAATAAAATAAAATAAAATAAAAGTCTGTTTTCACTGCCCGTTCATGTTCCCAGTCAGCTACTTGGAGAGAGGAATATATTGAGAGAGGGAGAAAGGGAGAGATAGAATGGGGTAAATTATCTTGCATAAAAGTGGCAAGAAAAAGCAGTTCATTGGAAAGGAAGAGGGGGCAGGTGAGGGGGAATAAGTGAATCTTGCTCTCATCAGATTTGAAATGAGGAGGGAATAACATACACACTCAATTGGATGTCTTACCTCACATGAAAGAAGGAAGAAGGAGATAAAAAAGGCTGGACAATAGAAGGGAGAGCAGCTAGGGGGAGGAGGTAATCAGAAACAAAGTATTTCAAAAAGGGACAGTGGCCAGGGAGAAAATTGAATAAAGCAGATAGGATAGGAAGGAGCGAAATATACTTAGTCTTTCACAACATGAGTATTGTGGAAGGGTTTTGCATAATGATACACATGTGGCCTATGTTGAATTACTTGCCTTCTTAGGAAGGGTGGGTGGGGAGGGAAAAGGGGAGAGAATTTGGAACTCCAAGTTTTAAAAGCAGATGTTGAAAAAAAAGTTTTTGCATGCAACTAGGAAATGAGATATACAGGCGATGGGGCATAAAAATCTATCTTGCCCTATAAGAAGGTAAGGGAAAAGGGGATGTGGGGAGTGGGGTGACAGAAGGGAGGGTCAGCTGGGGAATGGGGCAGTCAGAATATATGTCATCTTGGAGTGGTGGGGGAGGTTAGAAATGGAGAGAAAATCTGTAATTTGAAATCTTGTGGAAATCAATGCTGAAAACTAAAAATATTAAACAAAAAACAGAACTCCCACCCCCCAGAAATGACTTTGGGTAACTAAGTCATTTTGAATACAATAAATACACAAATTATTAAAAAGAACATTTGAAGAAATTATCTATTTGTATCCAAAGAAAGAATTGATAAATAGAAGTATGTATTGAATAAATTTACACACACACACACACACTCATGCACACATGCACACATGCTAACTGTAGTCTTCTCTCGGGGGGGGGGAGGGAAAAAAAAGAAATTTGCATGATTACTGTATTGTATATTTGGAGGGAATGGCAAGTTGTCCATGATAGATTTTTGGTTTTATGTGCAATCACCTTTTTTGTTTTAGTGTATTATGGGAATTCTTATTTTGTTCTATAAACTGAAAACAAAATAATGTAAAAAATATTATGTATACCACTCACTGCAATTGCTTACCATTCCTGAAATAATGACCCATCCAAAATCAATCCTTATGTTTCTTATCGGTTATTTCCTTGGTTATTTAGTTTACAAAAGTATCTCTCTCTCTGTCTCTCTGTCTCTCTGTCTCTGTCTCTCTCTGTCTCTCTCTCTCTGTCTCTGTCTGTCTCTGTCTCTCTCTCTCTGTCTCTCTCTCTCTCTCTCTCTCTCTCTCTCTCTTTCTCTCTCTCATTTTGTCCATCCATATGCAAAATTGCTAAATATACTTTCACATTAGGCATGTTGCAAGAAAAAGAAACAAGAACAATGAAGAAAAGAAAAATTATACTCCAGTCTGTATTTAGAGTCCATCTATTCTCTTTATACAGTTGTATAGCATTTTTCATCATGAGCTCTTTGGAATTATTTTGAATCATTATGTTGATCAGAATTGTTCAGCTTTTCACATTTGATTATGATCAGTACAATATCACCATTACTATGCAAATCATTCTTCTGGTTCTATTCACTTCACTTTGTATCAGTTCATGTTAAGTGTTCCCAGGTTTTCTGAAAGCACCACTTTGTCATTTCTCACAACACAATAATATTCCATTACAATCATATGCTATTACTTGTCCATCTGTTCCCCAATTGGTGAGTATCCCCTCAGTTTCCAATTCTATGCCACCACAAAAAGAGCTCTTTTAAATATTTTTGTACATATGGGTCCTTTTCATTTTATCTCTTTGAAGTATAGACTTAGTAGCAGTATTGCTGGGTCAGAGGGTATGTACAGTTTTTTTTAGCCCTTTGGGCAAAATTCTAAATTGTTCTTCAGAATGATTGGACTATTTCACAGTTCCACCAACAGTGCATTAGTGTACCCATTTTCCCACATGCCCTCTAAGACTTGTCATTTTTATTTTCTTTCATCTTAACTAGTCTGATGGGTGTGAGGTAAAAAAGGGATCTCCTATTCAAGGGTAAGATTTACTCCTAAAGATACATTCTAGTTTTTGTTACCAATGTCAGAACTCTTAACTCTCAGGCTATCTTGATTGGAAAAAGAAAATTATATTTTATGCTGCCTCAAGAATAATATTAACTAAATTACCAAAATGTGTGTGAGTCATTAATGTCCATTGCTGTAGGCAAAGTGTCATTCAACCATTAAACATTTATTAAGCACATATTATATTTCAGGCACTGTGCTAAGTACTGGGGATACAAAAAGTGGCAAAAGACATCTCTATCCTAAAGGAGCTTATAATCTAATGGAGGAGACATCATGCAAATATAAACATGTGTGTGTATATATATATATATATACATACATACATACATGCACATAAACACACACACGTCACACAAGATAAATAGGAAGTAATTAAGGCACTAGAGATAAGAGGGGTTGAGGAAGGCTTTTAGACATGAGGTCCTCTAGCTCTGATGAATACCAACTGTGAGATCATGGTAAACCCACAAAATCTCTCTGAGCCTAAGCTTTCTCAGCTACAATCAGATGCCAATATTTGAGTTGACTATCTCTGAGCATTGTAGGTAAGGTATTTTGTAAATTTTAAAGAACAGGATCAATGTGAATAGCTTTAAAAACAATCATTGGTACTGAAAAGTTGCTATAATTCCTTAAGAGTTATTCTTTGACTTATCTGGGACCCAGATTGTCTTCCAGGAAAATAAAAAAGCTGATTTTCTCTAAATTTAAAAGGAAAATTTAGACTATAATTCCACATTTCTTCAAATCTCAGTTAAAATCCCGCTTTCTAAAAGAAATCTTTAGAGCTCACCTTACTGGTAGTGCCTTATCTCTGTTAGTTGTCTCTAATTTATCCTTTTTATAGCTTATCATTGTTTGCATGTTATCTCCCTCACTAGACAGTGAGTGAACTCTTTGAGAGAAGAGATTGCCCTTTTTTAAAACTTTCTTTGTACCCTCAGCCTTTAGCACAGTATCTGGCACTTAGTAGGCTCTTAATAAAAGTGTGTTGACTGGAGTTGAATAAAATAGGAGCTGCTTTTCTTACTGATTATTAAATAAATATAAAAAGAAGTAAAATATTAGCCTTTTAACTTACAATGAGTTTGCCAACAGAAATGATACAAAGTGCAAAAGTATTGCTGTCATCAAGTTTTTTTTAGGGTGAAAGGAATAACAAGAGGAGAAAATCTAAAATTAAATGCTAGAAAACTCTCTTCTTAATGAACAGAAGCATTGGTGTGTTTAAGATCATCAAGGCTGTGATCTAGTGGTGATTAAGACAGACTGCAAAACACTAGTTATAAAGAAACAATCTTTTAGGGAAGCAGGAATGATAATGATAATCTTCTCATATATTTTGCAAATTTAAAACACTTTTCAGGATACAACTAATTGATCCTTTGGAGAATCCCCTGAGTTTGTATGGGCCTAATGAAGACTGAGCAGCTTAAACTTTTTAAGCAGGATATCCCAAGAAAGCTTCCCCAGAATTCCTACTCTGCTACTTCATCATGGTATGGACATGATTCTAGGTTCTTGACTACAGTTCAAGCTCTGATAGCTGAAAAAACTTCAAAGATGAAATGACATAGCAAAAGAACTCCTGGAACACAGAACACACTCCAGATATGGAATCTGCACAACTATTTCCCATTGGAACAAATGCAACAATGACAAGAAGTGGAAAACGGAAAATGACTGTCATAAAATGTTCCTATAGGAAAGAAATAATCGAAGATGATGCAAAGAATGAAAAAATGTGATAAAAGAGAGTTGCATTCATGATTTCAGATAAGAAAACACAAATAAATTATAATAAAAAGATAAATAAGGAAACTACATCATACAAAAGGCACAAGAGACAATGAAAATATAATTAAATTAAATATATATGCTTCAAATAGATAGTATTTAAGTTCCTGAAAGAAAATTAGGCTGCAAAAAGGTCTTGATTACCAAGTAGGAGAATTTAGTATTACTCACTCAAAATGGATAAATACAAGAGAAAGCTCAACAAGAAGGAAAATATAGATCTGAATAAATTGTTGGAAATATAAGAACTTACTGACCTATGGCAATTTATCAATCAGAACATGAAAGAATAGACATAGTCTCATCATCCCAAAGCATTTTTACAGAAATGACTATGTAGGAAGGCATAAAACAATGATAAAAAAATAAAAAGGTTCATGCAATAAAGGTATTCTTTATAGATCACAATATAATAAAATTAATTGTGAATGAAGGAAATATGGGCAAAAAGTATAGACCTAATTGGAGGCTAGATAATAACTTCCTGAATAATGAGTAGGTCAAAGAATAAATCATACAATCTATAGTCACTATGTACACCAAAATAGTAATTAAGCAACATGATAAGCAGTTAAGCATTTCTCAAGAAAATTTTAATCTCTCAAAACTAATATAAACAAAATAAAAAAGTGAGGACTCATGAATTGAACATGGTACAAAAATATATGAAAATAAACAAAATAATAACCCTAATAAAAGTAAAAAAACAATTTTTTTGGAAATTAGTGAATAAATAGAAACTTGAAAATAAAAATTGCACAGTTGATAATCAAAAGAAAACATTTAAAAATGCTAACATAATTCATAAACCTTTAGTTAAACTGAACAAGAAAAAATCAAAATATCAAAATTAAAATCAACAAGTTATTTGTAGTTTACACCGAAAGAGAAAATAAAGAGAATTCTCACAAATTAATAAATAAACCTTTATGCAAACAAAATGAGAAATCAAACAAGTGGATAAGTGTCAATAAAAATATACATACTCATATCAACAAAGAAGAAATATAAAGCACAAGTCAATTTTAGAAAATGAAATCAAGGAAACTATATGTAAAACATGAGGAAAAACTTTCTTGGCCAGAAGCATTTCTAAGGAAATAGTAACATGTAAAGAATAATCAATACTTATGTTGAACATGTTATAATTAAGAATACAGACAGAAAATTTTATTAAGGAAACAACAATTGTCCCAAACCAGGTAGGTACAAATCAAAGAAAGAAAACTTTAGACCAATTTTTTTTTTTTTACTGAATATTCAAGTCAAAATTAAATAAAATCCTCTCAAATAGAATGTAGAAATACATAAAGAAAATACTTGACTATGATTTAGTTGGATTTACAGTAGAGGGGAAAGAATGATTAGAGATTAGGAAAATAATCATCAGAGTTAATTCGATAAGCAACATAACAAAAAGCATAAACCTTTGGCATATTATCGCGCTCATTTATGTTAAAATCTCCAAACATAGAAATGAAATGAACTTTCTTTAATATGATCAAAAGCATATATGTTAAATCAAGAACAAAAGTTGCTTACAGTGTAGAAATGCTGGGGGGCAGAGCCAAGATGGCAGCTGGAAAGCAGGGACTGGCATGAGCTCCCCACCAAGTCCCTCCAAAAACCTATAAAAATGGCTCTAAACCAATTCTAGAGCTGCAGAACCCACACAGTGGCAGAGGGAAGCAGGGCTCCAGCCCAGGACAGCCTGGATGGTCTCTGGGAAAGGTATGTCCTGCACAGAGCCCCCAGCTCCCAGCTGAAGGGAGCCGAGCTCAGCAGAGCAGAGCCCAGCATGCATGGCGCAGACTGACCAGACCGCAGAGTGACAAAACCAGGAGCCGAGTGGAGAGTGCCCTAGCATCCTGAATTACTGAGCTGTGGCATGTACCAGACCTCACAACCCACAAACAGCAAAGACAACAGAGAAGGTTAGTGGGAAAAGCTGCGCGGACTGAGTTTGGGGTTCGGCCACTGCCCCTGGGGCAGCAGAGGTGGGGCAGCTTTAAAACTACAGCTGCAGTAGCTGCTGGCCCCAGGCCACCTGGTGGGAGGAATTAAGTGGCTGATCAGAGCAGGAGTGAAGAGCCTGCTGAAGATTTAAGCCCAGTCCTGGTTGGGGGTTCTTGGGGAAGGAGGAGTGCTGGTGAGGCAGCACATCTGCCCAAGCGTGGAACATAGAACTCTGTAGTCTACAAGCAGTCATACCCCGCTGAAAAACTCAAAGGTTAATTAAGTTGGAGGGGAATATGGCCAGGCATCGAAAACACACCCAGATTCAGTCTCAGACTCTGG
>CM053623.1:297909544-297933218 GCA_028646595.1 Phalanger gymnotis | reverse complement strand
GGGGGGGGTGGAAATGGGGAGAAAATTTGTAATTCAAACGCCTGTGAAAATCAATGCTGAAAACTAAACATATTAAAAATAAATTGAAAAAGAATTAGTGACCAGAATATATATATATATATACATATATATACATATATATATATACATATATACATATATATATATGTATATATATATAAACAATTTAGAAATGCTAGAAGCTTTCCCAGTAGAAACAGGAGAAAATCAATGATGCCTTGCTTTTATGTAATATAGTTCCAGAAATGCTAGCTACTTATTACCATCAAAACAATAGAAGTAAATTAAAGGGATAAACATTGGTAAAGTGGTCAGAAATTTATCCATCTTTGCAATTGACATGGGTTTTTATCACTTTTGCCAAAATGAACAAAGACACTAATTAAGATGTAGAAAGTAGCATGATATAAAACATATCAATAAAGATCTTTGGCATTTCTATGCGATACTAACCAAATTCAGGGAGAAATGTTAAAAAGAAAACAACTTTAATCTTTACAAGAAATCATTGGGGAATTTTACAGAGTAACTGTTGTTTGTCGTTTGTTTTCTAAGAGGAACAAGGGCATTGAGAAGTTGGGGTCAGGGTACAGTGTGTTCAGCTGTGGCTGCTCATTCCAATATGAGTTCAGAGGCTCTACCACAAGCAGTGCACAACTAGTCCATTAGAACATGTGGAGTGTCATGGTGTGCCCATCCCCACCTCCATGGCCTGAACATCACATCCTCCAATTTTGCATCCTTCACTGGGTGCGGGACGCTAGTGGCCACTGTGTCCTCTGGTGACTCTTTGAGGGAGGGTACCTCCCCAGCACCAGCCAACAAGCTGCCAACAGTCTCCCCTGGCCCAGAGTCCAGTGGGCCTCAACGATGAGGGGTCGTCTCAGTGCAGAAGAGGGCGTTAGTCAGTTCAGTCTCTGTCCTCAGGCATCCTGAGGATGAAGCCTCACAGCCATCTCCCAGTCCCCTGGGAGCATTAGCCACACCAGCACCCAGGTTCTACTGAGGCTGCCAAGTCAGTCTCAGCCCTGGCTATTAGCTGGGGAAGTCAAAGCCTGCTGGTGGTGTCCACACTTGCTAGGAAGGCAATGGATGGGGTCTGAAAGGTTCTCCATTGGCCCCTCCCTCTTCCTCCTCCCCAACCGTCCCCCCAAGCTCTGGAAAGGGAGGAAGCAATTCTTGCCTCCCCCGCCCCTCACCCCAAGTGGAAATCCCATTGCTGTCTGCTGTCAGAGGCACAGGGTCCTGATGCCAGCAGACCATCCCCTCACCGAACTTGGCTACAATTAAGCCAGAAATGTTTCCCCACTAGACTGAGCTCCTTAGGAGCTGGGATTGTTGTTCTTTGTATCCCCAGCAGAGTGCCTGGCACGTATTAGGTGCTTAATAAATGCTTGTTGACCTACTAAAAAAAAAAAAAGAACATGTGGAGTGGAGCGACCTCTGGATTTATACAACTTATATTTACTTTAAGCTACTGAGATTTTGTTTTGCTCATGGAGTATAACACCTTTTTTGATGTAAGCACGTGATGCTCTGCAGCCCTGTGCCATTGTGGGTGATGTCTTGGTTTGTTTGTGAATTGAATTTAAGTGAGGTAAAGTTGTACAAAATTGTACATTAATCATCAAAGTTCAGTGGGAAGACAAAAGTCAAGACAACTGGCGATGGCCCAGGATGCAATGGATAATAATTCTGATGTCTTTAATGACTAACCAAGCTCTAAGCATTTTAAAGGATCTGCTTCAGCCACTTTCATGGCTATTGGGACAAATTTTTATTACTCATTGCCCTACAAGAAATCTTCACATGCTGTGTTTGAGTAGATATCCCCTTAACTCACTGACAAGTTTGAGGCCTCTCAGTTACCTTCAACCTGATTCAGCCCATTTGCTGAGATAGTTTTACCATGGTGCATCCTCTATGTATGATACAGCTTCTTGGAGCCACAGGTGAGAGTTGTATGACACATGGACACCAAAGTTTGATAAGCAGCACTGCAAAGAGTTCAGCAAGTCCTCACATCAGAGGTGCTAGTCCTCCCTGAACACCCTGCACAAAGTAACTCTGTAAAACCTTTATCTAGCCCTGAATTATTTGATGATAACATATGCCTGATGCTATCCCTCATATATTGAATAAATAGATTAAACCTAGGAATAAAGTTAAATGTGGCATGGTAGTATGCAAAAACATTAATTCCTTGAAAAATAGTATATATTCAAACACCAAAAAACTATTTTATGTACATATAATTCAAACTAGAAAAGAACTTGCCTCAATAAGTTTTATATTTGGAGTGAAAGCAAGTGTTTAGATTTAAATTACCTGGAAGATTGGCTCAGTTCTCCAATTCAATGACACATGGACACAAGCTAAGCCAGATAAAGTATGGAGTTTTTTACTCTTTTGAGAAAACATCATTTTTTAATGACTTGAGAGACATGACAAAGTACAAAGAGTTCAAGTCCTGATCTGCCACTTGTCTCATTCTGTATAAGTTTATGTGAATCATCTCTTTTCTTTGAATATGTTATAGTCATCTCATACAAAATAATATTCCATGAAATTCATTTGCCATAGTTTTTTCAGCTGTTTGCAATCCATTGGAAAGCATCCAATTTGTTTCTACCAAGCCATTTAATCTGAGTCTCAGTCTTCCCATATATAAAATTGGGATCTTTTATTAAAATTGTATTCCAATGGTTGCATAAGCTACCACACATTACAAAAAAGGGCTAATGAAGTAAAGTCATTTAAAGGAGATCATATGGTACGAGTAAGAGTTACTGGATGGCATAGAACAATTCCAGGAAAGCTCCCAGAATGTACTGTGGATTTTCTAAGTAAGTACAGAGACAATGGTCACACATCAGGTAAGTATATATGAGTTGCAATCTGTGTAAGATTTGTGTTAATATCCTTTAGAAGGTCTATATCCACATCAGTAACACCATGGGTCTATTTTAATTCTGGGGCATTAGACCATCTAACTCAGAGGATTCAGAGGGCTAAGTGAGGCTCAGAAGAGTTGGCATATGTGTATATATATATATACATATGCATATATATATATATATACATATATATGCACACACACATGCACATATATATATATAAATAATATATATGTAACTTTATAAACCTTAAATCTATATAAATTGCACCTAAAATCCTTTTAAATGTAAATTATTATTAAAAATAATTTAAGAAAACAAAACAAAAAATAAACAACAAAATGCAAATAATTGGAGAGATATTTGTAGGGGTTGATTCCTCCTAATAAAATAAAAATTATATTACTGTATCAAGGAAGTTAGAGATGTTATACTATGCCAATTAAATTACCAAGTGGATACTTTCTAGAACCACATAAAGTATTAAAAATTATTTAGAAAATCAAAAGGTTAAGTATCTCAAGGGAAATAATATGACAAAGTCCTCATGATGTGGCCACAGTATTCCTAGATATCAAAAAACCACAAAACAGTAGACATCAAAACTATTTGGTTTAGAAATAAAACAGAAAAATGTCAGTGGGAGGGATTAGATAAGCAAAACCCAGAAGCAACTGAAAATGATAGCCCTGTGTTTGATAAGCCTAAGGACATAAATTCTTGGTGGGGTGGTGGGGCTGACATCTTTTTTGAATTGCTGAGAAAACCAAAAAGTGGGCAGGAAGAAATTTTTTATGCCAGCATCATCCTCCATGAGCAGTTGAGAGTGAAACCTTCTGTTCATCAATTTGGAATTGTTCAAGAAAAGTGATTGAATTGTCCCTTAGACTCAGAGATCTCACACTACTAAGCATATACCACATGGAAATTTGGACAGACTCTAAGTTCTAACATACATAAAACTTCTTATATATAGCAATAGTGTTCATGGAAGCAAAGACTTGAGAGCAAAGAAGGAGCTTATCACTTGGGGAATGGCTGAAAAAAACATGGTATATGAGATTATTTGAATATTATTTTTCAGAAAGAAATTATGATTACATTGATTCAGAAGAAACATAGGATGAATTATATGGATTCATACAAAATAATGAGCTGAGCCAAGGGAAGAATAAACATATTAACTAAAACATAAATTAATAATAGGAGGTCAAACTCAGGACATTTGAAAAATGAACTGGAATTGCAACTTACGTGCTTATCGTAGCAAAAAATGGGGGCCTACCAGGAGAGCATACTGCACATGAATGTGGTCACTGCATTGCATGTTTCTATTTAATAATTGTTCTTTGTCAGAAAAAGGGTCAATCTAGAAGGCTGAAATGACTGTGCTCTATTTTTTTAAAGGATAATATGAACTGATATGAAGCGAAGAAAGTAGGAAAAAACAGACAGTATTCACATTAATGTACACAAAAATATCAGAATTCAGATTACATACAATAACTAAGTTGAATAATGAAATACACTTCCTTCCTCTCATTGAAAAGGTGGTAAATTGCAGACATGAGATGTTTTATGTACTATCAGTTGTGGTTACAATGAACGTTTGCTTTGCTTAACCATTTTTCTTTGTGACAAGGGGAGATTCTAGAGAGTGTGGTTAAAGAGAAGTCATAATGGTACAAAAAAAACAATGAATAAAGCATATTTAAGAAATCATTTTGCCATGAAGAATACACTGCAAATCATATAAATCAACAAAACTTTTATTATTATTATTATTTTAAAGCAGTAATGCTATTTATAGCCACTATGAGTCCCTGATTCTGTGGGCCTACCTAGGCTATAAGAAGATGTGCTCTGCCACTATCTATACACATTTACACACATACACACTAACTAGATCATTGTTATTGGGGCATTTTCTACTTCAGATTTAAAAAAAATCACCAAAGGCATGAATGTCTACTGTGATTTTCATTTAACTCATTCTTTTCTCATCCTGTTGTGCAAACAAGGAATATAAAATTCTAAAAGCTGGGAAGTGCTAAGAGATAATATTTTCAGTCTAAAATCATAAATTGTAAAAACATAACTGTTTCTTTAAAAACACTTAGGGGCAAGGAAGGTGGGGGAGAGGGAAAGGTGTGAAATCAAACTATCTTTGAGATCCCTGAGTATATTTTTCTACTATTATGCTGAGTAGGATGATAAGACAAGAGGCAGTGCTCATAAAATGTGTAGATGACACAACACAAATTAGGATGAAATATTACACAAAAAGAGGATGTTACAGAGACAGGATTAGCATTCAACATTACTTCAAGTCTTAAGAGAGGTAGGGTCATAATGGGTTGCAAAGGGAGATAATGGCATTCTATTTTCTAAATACCTTTAAAAACAAGACAGTCTCACTGTCAGAAATGGTTCTTAAGCAGTAGATCATATCAATCTCTTCCATTTCTGTGGAGTAAGAGAGAAATTTGATAGAAACAAAAGAAAGAAGTGCATTTGGAATAAAGAGGCTGGAATTCCAGGGTGATTGGGAAACTCCATTAGGAAAAAAAAAACAACTTTCCTGTTCCAGATGACCAGAAAACTTGGATTAATTTGAGAATCATATTTTGGGTCATTGCCAAAATTGCCTCTCCTTCAATTGTGAGACAACCTATATCTCTTCCCTAAGCAGGAGAAAAGGAAGCAGATGATTTGCAAAGTGATCAGTGGGTCTTTTCATTTAGAATGGAGCACTCAACAGGATATCACCTCCCTTATTCTGGACCCCATATGTCTATGGATTCACCACTTGCGATTTTGGCTATTTGTTATAAAGAGAAAGCAAAGATGATGGGCAAAGTAACCAAGTGTTACTGAGGGTGTCATTGTTTCCAAAAATTTATCTTCACTTCAGTTCTTATCATTCTTGCATGTAGCCTCTAAGGCCTAGAACAGAAGAGAGAGATTTAAGGGACATTTCAATATGTTATAAGGAAAAGTCATGTATTGGAAGTCAGGAAGTCTGAGCTCCACTCCTGGACCTGCTACTAAAGATTCAGATGACTTTAGTCCAGTCAGTTTCCTACTCTGGAACCCAGTTTCTTTATCTGAAAAATGAAAGGGTTAAAGTAGGTGATGCTTAAGTCTTTGTCAACTATAATACTAATTGATTGAATGTAAGAATTTTCTATATGGATGTATTATTCCAGTGTTAATTTTTCAAAATCAGCATGATTTTGTATTGAAGTCAGGACAAGACTAATTCACTCAAAATAGAAAATATTATGATATTTAGAAAGCAGCAAATAAAAAAGGAAAAAAAAAACATCAACCTAACTGTTTCCTCTCATACTCACTACTTCCAGGCCACAGTCTCATGTCTCTGTTCAAATGGCTACACTTGGGATACTTTAAATCCAAGGAGCTGGGATTGTTGCATAAGGACCTACCTCAAACAATCACTCATTATACTGCATCTCAATAACCAAATCCAAGATATCTCTTGTGATGGGATAAAGTGAGTGCCCCAGATCCTCCAGGTTCTGTTTCTTCTATAAAAAGCAAGATCTCAAGCACTTCTTGGTCCTATTAAGTCCTCTAGCCTAGAATAATCAGCAACAATGGAAGTCTCTTTGGTCTGTCTCATTTCTGCTATACTAGCCCCTAAGTCAACCATCCACTGGAATGAAAATATGTGTGTCACCATCACTCCAGCAGGATGTGCTCATTTCTTTCTCCCTGCTTCTGCTTTCTTCTTCCAACTCTGTCCTAACCTTAGCATTTCTCTTCTTATATCTTCCTATTTGAGTTTGTGTTGATCCAGATCTAAACTTTGCTTAAAACTTTGCATTAAATTTGGGTCAGAAATATGCAGTAGTGGCAGCTCTCATGCAATTCAGAGAAGTCTGGAAATTGTGCCTATTAGGATACAGTACTTATCTCAATAATGGCCCAGCCCCCAAATTCGTGGAAATATCTAAGTTTGTCTCCCCTGAACTTGCAACTAAGGGTCTCCATTTATCTTGCAAGCATTAGCCTACCAGTTAGCACCTAACCAGAAAAGTCATGTAAAGCAGAGAAAGGGACTCATATTCAAGGCTAGTTAGCCAGGGGTTACAGGAGATTGAGAGCTAGAAGGGATCACAGAGGGTATCTAAGTTCACCCTACCCTCTCAAGTTTATAGAAAAGGAAACTGAGACTCAGAGACTTATATGGCTTGCAAGATCATACGTTCCAATGACTGTTTCCATCTTCCAATGACTGTCGTTTCTTTCCTTACACCTCTGCCTCATTTGAAAGTTCAATTACTATCTTGACAAAATTCATAGTACCAATAGGTCAAATTCCTGCCTCATGTACTACTAAAAGAAGGATCTTAGGACTCGTACAATATCAATTACTCTCCTCTATCTTCTTGAGGTCTGTGTTCTCTCTGATTCTGGTGATTACTTGGTCTCCATCCATATGGATCAGACTTCAATCCTTGGAAATCAACAAAGAACAACAAGATCATTATGGCTCCCTAGGCTTAACTCTAAAATTTCTTAACATTGAGCTTGCCAGAAATTCCCTTTTTTCCCTAGCCAATGGCTTATAGATACGTATCTCATAATCATCATATTTATCTTCACCCTGGTGTTTCCTTTAGCAATCGCTGTCCACAGATTTTCTTTGCTTTAAAATAGGCATGCACCCTGGGGCTCTTCATCTGTGCAGAACATGGGAAGGGCAAAGGACCCCCAGACTTTCCTCAGAATGTCTGAGATTCTCATTGAATGAATCTTCATAAGTGCCTATTGCATTTGTTTTGACTGATTCTAATCTAATGCTAATTCTAATCTAATCTGATGCTGACTCTACTAGTACTTCAGCTTAGCTAGCTAGTAGCCACCTTTTATTATGAATCTAGATACAATCTTTTACAAGCTAAATTTTTAGTTTATTGTTGAATTTCTAGGATTGATGAAAGTGAAAAAGAATGAATAATTGTTAGGAAAAAGGGAAAAATAAGCTCCCTATTATCTCCTAACTAAACTATTGGCTTGTATTTATTGCCTCCTATTTATCCCCCCATCTATTTATCTGTGTATATGGTACATTATTTTTTGCCCTCCCCCCATCTCCAAAGTAGAATGTTTTGCTTTTGACTCTGTAACTTTAGTTATTGCATATTGCCTGATTCATGGGATATGAAAAGTAGTTATTGGTGATTCAATGTCAATGTCAATGTGATTGGATTTCTGCAGTGGAGTATTGTAGGCTTCAGGGTTGGGCCCTGTGCTGTTACATATTTTTACCAATGATGTGGCTAACAACTAAAGGCATAGGTGGTATGCTCATCAAGTTTGAAGATAATACAAAAGCAGGAAGGATGGGTAATAGTGGAAGGCAGTGAGTATCCCAGAGGATCTTGATAGGCTAGAATATTGAGTTGGATATAATAAGATGGAACTCAGTAGTGATAAATGTGAAGTCATATATTGTGGTACCAAAATATCAATCTCATGAGAATGAGGCTATAGAGTGACCTGAGGAGAACCACCAGGATCACAAAAGGACTTGAGTCTACAAGATATAAATATCAGTGGAAGGATGTCGGTAGTTTAGCCTGGAGAAAAGGAGACTAGGATGATATGAGATCAGTCTTCTTTATTTGTAGACTATCAAGTGGAGCCAAGATTAGACTTGTTCATTTTGGGCCCAGAGGGCAGAATTAGAAGTAAAATTGGAAGTTATAAAGAAAAAGTCCAACTAATTTTTGATACTAAGAAAACCTCCCAGACAATTAGAACCATAGTAAAGTGAAATGGGGTGCCTCAAGGGCTGGCATCTTCAGAAAGCAGAAGCTGAACTATCATTTGTTGAGCATGTTGTAGTGGGGATTCGTTTTGTTTATAATTTGGGCTAAATGACTGCTGAATTCCCCTCTAAAACGTAAATTCTATGATTCAGTGATAGATGCATGATAAATATTTGTTGAATTGATCCAACTATAGTGTATTGAATTGATCCAATTATAGTGGGAGGGAGAGGGCATGGAGGAAGAAAACTGAAAAAAAATGGCTAAACACAAGGCGAGGAACACATTTTCTGAGGCTGCTTTTCTGCATGACTGAAACTGATATTTAAGTTTCCAAAGAAATTATTTAGTTATGTGTTTGCACGATGTACATAGAAAATAATGGTGTAATAATTTACACAACTCTGTGCTGTGCGAACATAAAAAAATAGAAAAGGTAACCTGTGTAACAGTAAAACCTTGAATAAAATTATCTTACCTGAAGTAGATTTTATCTGAATGTAGTTATGCTATATTTTTCTCTATTAAGAATTTGTGTATTTTATTATTTGAGATGATAATGACTGTTCTTTTGTTAACAAGACATGGATTGCATTCTTATAGAAAATTTATTAGTGTATGCAAAAAGAGGTCCACTGGCCATCCACATATGATCATCAGTTCTAAATCATCAAATCCAACATGACAAAATTATGATCACAAACGAAGCCAGGCATCATGACCTTTTTGACAGAAGCAAGGTAGCAACATATACTCTCCTCCTTTCTCTTCCTCTCCTTCTTCGCTGCAGTCTCCCCATCACCATTACTTGCCAGTGTACCTCTCTGACCCTATTGAATATTGGCTGATTATAATACTCAGTGTAATCTAGATTGCAACCCATCAATACCTGCCTGTCCTTTATAAGTCTTGTCCATGCCCTTGTGTAAGTACACCACAGGGAATCTATCCAACATGTTGGAGACTGTGTTCTCGCTTTGACTAGACAGCAGGAGAATATTAGTAGAGCACGTAGATTGTCATCACAAAAATTCCTTGTATTTGCAATGTGGCCAGTTCATCTCATTTTTTTTGTTCAAATATTTTAAATAATTGATTTAATTAAATATTTAATTGACTCTAGCACTTTCAAGACTATAATGTTAGAAATGTCCTGAATACTACTGCCTTTGATAGTTCAAAGAAAATATAAAGTCTTTGCAGCTCCTTTCCATTTTCCTTCTGCTTGTTATCATCCTTCCATTTTTATACTGAAATACCTTCAAAATGACTTTTCTTAGATGGCTCTCTCACCAAAGCTCTCTTTTAATTGGCTTTGTCTTCCATTGCTTCTGTCTTAGGTGGCAATATTGCTCTCAATGTTCCATCATCCTTTTCTGAAAGATCTTAAAAATAAGTTTATACTCTAAATTTGTATTGTCCTTGATTACCATATTTCTTTACTTGGCAATTATGTCAAGAGTTACCTAACTAAATTGAATTTTGGTCTCTTGGTGATGGCAAATGATTTGCGCAAACTCCTGCATGAGATTAGTGTCATCTTCCATAGATCTTTTTTATTCTTTTTCTAATATTTAGTATTTTAACTTTTTCCCAGTTACATGTGAAAACAATTTTTTTAACATTTATTGTTAAAACTTTGTGTTCCAAATTCCCTCCCTTCCACACTTCCCATCCCATCATTGAGAAGGCAAGAAATTTTAAAGAGGTTATACACGTGTGGTCATGCAAAACATATCTATATTAGTCATGTTGTAAAAGAAAACTTATGCCAAAAAAACTCTCAAGAAAAATAAAGTAAAAAAGTATGCCTCAGACATAGATCTTTTTCATGCATATCCTATTTTAATAACATTTAAATAGAACTGGATAGAGCTGTTCTAATTACATTTCATTTTTTCCCATTTATATTCTTTTTTTTCTAACTCTGTGCTAATTTTAATCCTTTCTACAAGTCGGTGGTTTGAATATGCACTGAGAGTTGACTCAAGAATGACTCGCATATCAACTATGAGTCACTTCCTATATGTTAAGATATAATCAATTTCTTTTTTTGTGTAATTTTTGTGTAATTATTTTGGGCTCTGTATGTCCAGTGCTTTCTATTTCTCTTATCAAAGAACTTATTCATGATACATAGATGTAAACCCTTCTATGTAACCTGTAAGACTCTGCCCTTTCTCCTTCCTAATTCCTGGTCTATACTGCATAACTTACTTCTTTGCATCATTTCCTATTCACCCTTTTAAATAGAAGTCATTGAGCATCAAAATATATGTTGATTTTATTTAGAAGGTCTTAAGTTCTTCATAAAATTTCTACAGTATTTCATCTTCTGCAACAGATGTTGGTAAATAAAACTTCAATCATTTTCATGGTGGTCTTTTTTACAAATTTTTTTTTGAGCATTGGATGCAAAGGTGACCAAAAGTCCCATTAAATGATGTTTCCTGGGGCAGCTAGGTGATATAGTGGATAGAGAACCAGCCCTGGAATCAGTAGGACCTGAGTTCAAATTTGGCCTCAGACACTTACTAGCTTTGAGAACCTGGGCAAGTCACCTATTTCAAGTTCTGTCCAAAATAAAATAAATGATGTTTCCTATTGTTTTGGAGACATGATAACCATGTCAATTCATTTACTTGCTTCTTCAAGAAGGACCTTATGAGCCAGTTTAACAAAAATAAAACAAAACTAAATAAACAAAAAAAAAACCTCTATTCTTTTGGCGGATAGATTGTGTAATGAGTAATGCTAAACTTAAGAGTTAGGAAGACCTGAGTTCAAATCCTGCCTGAAAGTCACTTAACTATTGTGCTTCAGTTTCCCCATCTATGAAATGAGGATAATAATATCATAGCCAACAGGGTCATTACAAGATTTAAATGAGGAAAAAAAATATGTAAAGCACTTTGTAGAGTAACGTGATCTTAAATAAAATAAACAATGTGTAGAATAGACTAAAGCAGGGAGATACTTGAAGCAAAGCAACCAAGTAGAAGTCTATTGCAATAATCTAGGAGTGATGTAAGCCAGTGGTAGGTGCGTGAATGGAGGAAAAGAGGAAGGATGAGTTAGTTTGTCCTTTGGTATCTCTGACATCCAGCATTCTGGGTACTTCATATTTATGAAGTTTAAGTGAAATTACTTGAACTGTAGTGGGAAGTATCTGGCTCCCTTATTCTTAACCTACCCCACTAGCAGGAGAGGCTGGGGCCAATCTTGATTTCTCCAGGCTATATGAAGTTTGCTTGTTGTCAGTCAATAAACACATATTAAGTCCCTACTATGTGCCCAGGAACTGTGCTAAGTGTTGGGGAAATAAAGAAAGGCAAATAGTCTCTGCCCTCATGGAGATCACAATCTAACCTAGAAGACAACATTCAACAAACAGCTCTCTACATACAAGCTGTATACAAGATAAACTGGGGGAAAAGAAACAGGAAAGTTATCAGAATTAAGAGGACTGGAAAAGACTTCTGGTAGAATACGGGATTTTACCTAAATCTTGGAGGAAGCCAGGAAGCAGAGATGGAGATGAGGAAGGAGAATATTCCAGGCTTGGGAGACAGCCAATGAAAATAAACAGAATCAGGACATGGAATAGCTTATTCAAACACAATAAGGATGTCAATGTCATTAGATTACAGAGTGTGGGGAGCATTGGGGAGATAAGGGGTAAAATGACAGGAAAAGTAGGGGAGAAAGTAGTGGAAAAGGAAGTTATGAAGGACATTGAATGGCAGAGGATTTTGTATTTGTTCCTGAAGGTAATAGGAAGAACTGGAGTTTATAGAATGGTGGCAGGGGAGGTTCATATGGAAAAATGAGTTAGACTTAAGCTGTGTCTGGTACTAGGAATGCAACAATATGTCAAATTGAGATATTATGAAGGAACTTTTAAAAATATGTATACGTACATATATATATACATATACATATATGTATGTATGTATGTATGTATGTATTTGAAGTAAGAAAAGTCGTAGCCTGACTTTTAGAGAGAAAGCCAGCCACAGGTAGAATAACCTGGTTTCAAGTCTTACCTCTGATACATATTGGCCATGTGACCCTGGGTCAGTAATTTAACCTCTTAGTACTCTAGACTTTCAATCTGAAACTGCCTTAATCTCATCTCTTCTACTCATTATTTATAGGAACTTGGAGGAGTCTATTAACATAACCTTATAGCTTTTCAAGTAAATTCTAATGAAATATTTAAAGAATAATTAATTCCAATATTGCATAGATGGTTGGGAAAAATAGGTAAAAGGGTTCAAACAAATTCCTTCTATGACACCAGCATGATTTTGATATCTAAACCCAGGAGAGGAAAAACAAAGAAGGAAAACTATAGGCCAATTTCCCTAATAGATACTGATGCAAAAAATTTCAAGATTACAACAATATATCACAAAGTATATATCATATACACATATATCTTATGCATCATATCACAGAGTAAATGTTATATACTATGATCAGGTAGAATTTGTACCATGAATGCAAGGCTGCCTCAATATTAGGAGAACTACAAGCAAAACTGACCATGTTGATAACAACAGCAAAAGAGCAAAATAATTATTATTTAGTAGATGCAGAAAAAGCTTCTGATAAAATACAACACACTTTCCTGTTAAAAAAGACCTTAGAAAGCATATGAATAAATGGAGTTTTTATTTCAATGATAAGAAGTAGCCAATTAACTCTAAGAACAAACTACTTGTTATTGGGATGAACTAGGAATCTTTCCAACAAGATTTCTGGTGAAGGATATCTATTAACAACATTATTATTCAGCATTGCACTAGAAATATTAACTATAGCTAAAAGACAAGAAAAAGAAAATGAAGGAATAAATGAAGGAATAATGAATAAACAAAACTATTACTTTTTGCAGATGTTATGGTGGTTTACTTAGAGAACTCTAGAGAGTCAACTAAAAAATTACTCCAAATAATCAGCAACGTCAACAAAGTTGCAGGATTGAAAATAAACCCATACAAATCATCAGCATTTCCATATATCAAAAAAACTCAGCAGGGATAAATAGAAATTCCATTTAAAATAATTGCAGACAGTACAAAACACTTGGAAATATACCTGTCAAGACATACAAAGGAAATATATGATCGCAATTACAAACTGCTCTTTACTCAAATAAAGACAAATATAAATAATTGGAGAAATATTCATTGTCATGGGAAGGTTGAGACAATATAATAAAAATAACCATATTACCTAAATCAATTTACTTACTCAATGGCATGACAATCATACTACCAAAGAATCACTTGATAGAGCTAGAAAAAAAAAAAACAATAACCATTCATCTGGAAGAGCAAAAGGTCAAGAATGTGAAGGTAATCAATTAAAAGAACGTGAAAGAAGGCCATCTACTAGAATGAGCTTTCAAACTATATTAGAAAGTGGCAATCATGAAAACAATCTGGCACTGTCTAAGAAATTGGTGAATCAGGGAAATTGATCAACTATACAATATACATACACACACATTGTGTTTGATATATCCAAAGGTCCAAGCTTTTGGGGAAAGGATTCATTATTTGACAAAAACTGCTGGGAAAAGTGGAAATAAACTGGCAGAAACTAGACATAGACCAACATCTCACTCCATATACCAATGTAAGGTCAAAGCAAGTATATGATTTAGACATAAACGTGATTTCATAAGTAAATTTGAAAGGTGTGGAAAAAAAATTACCTGCCAAATATATTGATAAGGGAAAAGTTTGTGATCGAATAAGAGATAAAGGGGCAGATAGGTGGTACAGTGAGTAGAATACTGGCCCTAGAGTCAGGAGGACCTGAATTTAAATCCGGCCTCAAACACTTGACACACTTACTGTGTGACCTTGGCAAAGTCACTTAACCCTGTCTTCCCCCCTCCAAAAAAAGAAACAAAGAAAAAAAAGAGATAAAGAGGTCCATGGCAAGAAAGATGAATAATTTTGATTACATTGAATTAAAGAGTTTTTGCATAAACAAAACCAATTGGCAAAATTAGAAGAAAAATGAGAAAATAGAAAAAAAAATATTTATATCAATTTTTTTTCTGGTAAAGGTGTCATTTCTCACATATATAGGGAACTAAGCCAACTTTATAAAAATAAGAGCTATTTCTCCAATTTATGGTCAAGGATTGTAAACAGGCAGTTTGCAGAGGAAGAAACCAGTTATAAAAAAATCAAACAAAAATGTTCTAAATCACTATTTCTTAGAGAAATGCAAATCAAAACAACTCTGAGGTACCAACTTACACCTATTGGATTGGCTAAGATGACAGAAAAGGAAAATGAGAAATTCTGGAGGAGATGTGAGAACAATAGGTACACTAATGCATTGTTGGAGAAGGAGCTGTGGAATATTCTAACCATTTTAGTGAATAATTTGGAACCATGCCCCAAAACATGTAAAACTGTCCATGCCTTTTGATCTAGCATTGCCACTACTAGATCTATACCTCAAAGAGATCAAAGAAAAAGGAAGGATCCATAGGTACAAAAATGTATAGCAGCTCTTTGGAAATGGAAACTGAGAGGATTACCTATTAAGTGGTGAATGTCTAAGCAAGTGATAGTACATGAATGCTATGAAATTCTATTGTGCTGTAACAAATTATGAGGAGATTTTTTTCAGAAAAAAAAGCATGAAAGACTTACATGAACTCATACAAAGTGAAATGAACAGAACCAGAAGAATGATTTACACACTGATGACAATATTGTAAAGATAATCCTCTGTGAAAGGCTTAGTAGCTGATCAATACAATGATCCACCATGACTCTAAAGAACCCATTATGAGAAATGTTATCTACCTTCAGACAGAGAACTAATAGACTCAGAGAGCAGATTGAGTCATTTTTCTTCTCTTTCTTTTGATTTTCTAAAACATGGCTAGTGAGGAAATATATTTTGCCTTACTTCATATGAGTAATGAGTATTGTATTTCTTGCCTTGTCAAGGGGTGGAGGGATAAAAAAAAAAGATTATGTAAATGAAATCAAAATAAAATGTTAAAAAACAAAATCAAAAATTGTTTCTCCAATCAATGCAGTGACCAACTATGACTCCAGAGGCCCCATGATGAAGCATGCTTCTGCCTTTGACAGAGACCAAATGAACCAGGGCATAAAAGAAGACATAGTTTTGGACATGACCAATACAGGAATTTATTTTGCTTGACTATGGGTATTTGTTATGAGGATTTATTTTCAATGGGAAAAGGGGATTCATTATTAAAGTAAATTTAAAAAAAATAAAAGCTATTTCCTAAAAATTTCACTGGCTTGATAATTCACTTATTTGAAAAATCATGAGGTCAACCTAAAACACTGCATCAGCCATGCCATTATCTAGAGTTTTCAGTAGAAATGTCATACATCTGTTTTAAATTCGGGACTTACAGAGATGAACACATAGGTTAACTATAACATACCTGTTTGTCACCTCTTACCCACTTAATTGTAACATCAAAAGTTGTCTATATAGTTCTGTATTTTGTTTTTAAGTCTGAATACTAGAAATTGAAATGGAAGGATACATAATTCTTTGGGTTCTGGGATTCTCCTGGGTTTGTTTGGGTGCATTTGGAGCTGTATAACACTAATGATGTTATGCTATGATCTCTGACTGATTCTAGTTTGTTAGATCACAATACAGACATCTTCAGTCCATTATTCACAGACAGAAAGCCTGATGATATCTAAAAGGGCCCTTACAAATAAACCAAAGCAACTCCCCCATCAAACTCCAAGAAGAGCAGAGAAAAGGAAAAGTAAAGAAATTCTATTATATATGTGAAGCCCTCCTGTATATAAATGCGATATCTTCTGACAATGCATTAAGATATTCTGAATAGTGGCAAGGGTAAACCTAAATATATAAGACCAATTCAAACATCATTTACCTAATATCTAAAAGTAAAAGGAAATTTTGAGGCATTGCTATGTTCAGGCATTGCTACTCCTATTAGTGAGAATAATAGGTAACTATTAGTGAGAATAATAGGTAACTCTTTGGTATAGCATGAGCCATTTAAATGTCCTCTCAAAACTTTATAGGTAAAACATATGCAGAATATGTGTATATGAATGTATGTATGTGTAAGTGTGTATGTATGTATGTATAGATCTGACCTATGCTTTCATTAGATTTGAGAATTCCCTCTACCAGAGAGATCTTCACCTTTTCTGTACCCTGGATTCCTTTGGTATTCTAGTGAAAACTGTGGACCCCATCTCAGAATATTGTTTCAGAATGCATAAAAATTAGATACATACAGAATTATAAAAGAAGCCATTATATTGGAATATAGTCATCAATGTAATTTTCAAAACAAATTCATGAATCTCAGATTGATTCATTCTAGATTAACATCTGTTCTGCAACTTAAAAGTCTTGAGAGTTGTTTGGGATAGCTAAGTGGTGAAATGTCTTACCCATCATCCCATAACAAGTAGATGTAAAAAAAAGGATTTGGATCCTGGTCTTCAAGGCTCCAAATATGGCCACTAGTTATATTATATCTCTCATTCTTTAAAACCAAATACACCAATTTCTTAAAATCATTGTTTGGCTATTTTTAAATTTTTATTTTGTTTTTATTATAATTTTAGTATTTTAAATAATTTTACTATAATTTCTATTGTATAAATATGCTTCAAGTGTAAATAATTATAAACAAATATTATGTTACTTCAAAATTAAAATTTTCATGCTATGTGAAAATTCCCTTCTTTAATTGCCACAGATTGGTCTCTTGAGGTATTGTTAAATTCTGGTCCCTGTAGCATTTATAATAGCTGACGCTAAAAGAATGCTTTAATTCTTTGAAAAAATTTTCTATACATTTATCTTATTGTCTTAATTTGACAGATAAGAAAAGTTAGATTATGATGCAAACTTCGTCATAGAGTTAGAAGTCTTCAAGGCATGATTCAGACCAAGATCTTGTTCTTTGTAAGACTTTTTTTAATTGCTCTTTCTTGCCACTAATACTCACTCATTGGAGAATGACTTCAGCAAGATTCCTCAAATGAAGTTGACCAGAGTCTTGTAGAAGCAAAAAGGGGACAGAGGTGGTGTCCCCAGCTAGCATTTTAAAAAATTTTAGATATATATCCTTATGAGGAGCTTACAACTAGCCCCAACAGTCACCAGAGAAAAGTGTGACTGTCTATTACTATCTATCAGGACTCAATGTTCCCTCTACACACACACACACACACACACACACACACACACACACACACACACACACATTTTCAGCCACACTTTTGTGATCACTTGGCCTCTTTCCAAGCTGTCACTGATTTTGCTGTTAGTTTGAAGGAAGGAGGAAAGAACAGAACAAATAAGATAAACAAAAGAATTTCTGATTCCCAAACCTACAAATAAAATTCTTAGTAAGGACTTCAAATCTTGAAATCTTATGATTGTTATTAAAAATTATCCTAACTGAATAAAATGGAATAGTTCTCAGTGCTTATCCTTATGGTATGGAGATTTATCCATAAGAAATTGTATTAGTTACAATTTCGCTGTGCAACTTTTTGAAGATAAGCAGGGACCATCTGAGTTGTTATGCCTACGGCTTTCAAAAAAATCTGCCTAAATTGAAGAAAGCAAGCAAAGTTGTTGGTTGAATATTTAATTATTATTTATTATTTGTAATATTCTAGCTGTAGGTAGATTATACATTATATATTTTATTAATTTTATTATTAATTATATATTAATTAATGATTATATTATTATGCAATTATTATAGAACAATAATTTAATTGTTATGGAGATTTATAGTTCTTTTGTCTGTTATTTTATAAAATAAAATTAATAATATTTTGATAATGTTTTAAGGTTTGCAAAATTCTTTATGAATATTAACAAATTTTATCTCATAACAACCCTAGGAATCCAGTGTTGTTATTATTCACATTCGACAGATGAGGAAACTGAGGCAGACATTAATAAGTGACTTAATCAGTGTCACAGATCTAGTAAGTGTATGAGACTAGAATTGAACTCAGTTCTTCCTGACTCCAGGTTGAGTCCTCTCTCCACCATGCCATAGAGCCACCTAGATTGTTGCTCATATACAAGACTTATTTGAAACCAAATCCAAGGTCAGGAACATAACCTCTAACTATATTATTATTCTTAAGGGAAAACTCTCTCTGATACCTTTTCTATAATAGTTTCCAGGAACACATTACAATAGAAAAAGCAAAGACCACTTGTAACCAAAATTCTAGGCCAGGGGTGGGGAACCTAAGGCCTTGAGACCACATGTGGCTCTCTAAGTCCTCAACTGTGGCCCTTTAACAGAATTCAACATTCACAGAATGAATCCTTTTAATAAAACAATTTTTTCTTTAAAACTTGGACTTGGTCAAAAGGCTGCACCCAAGGACCAAGAAGGCCACATGTGGCCTTCAGACTATAGGTTCTCCCCCACTCCATTGTAGACTACTAAGACTCAGATACCAAAAATTACAACTACATTGACACAAATGGTGTCTTCAATATAATTATCTTTAAGTTTCATTTCACTTAGTAAGAATTTATTTTCTTTCTTTCCCATTCCCCAAAAAGAAAAACAAAATCCTTGTAACAAATATGCAAAATCAAGTAAAACAAATTTTGACATTGGATAAGTCCAAGAAAATGTTTCTTTCTACACATTAAGTTCATTTGATGTATTTCTGCAACATCAATTATTCCACTCATCAATGTAAAGGAAACATTATTAAGGTGACGATCAGGAGATCTAAGGGAAAAGAGGTAAGATAGAAGTAATACATAATAGGATCATGGAATTATATGTGAGCTAATGAAAAATAAACCTGACTCTAGTTCTTCAAAAATTTCCTACAAAAATAAGATTGAGACATGTTTTGAGTATGTACTCTTACAAAAAGAATCAAAGATTTTAAAAGTAGCCTAGCTGTTTGAAGGCCATCTGTATTTCAACATGTTGGACATTGTTATGATAGGTTTCTATATTCTTTTTTAAAATTATATCAATAGATAATTGATAGAGTAGATTTAGGCACAAAAATGTGTTTTTAAAGTCTAAAAATGCATGATTTTATAAGCACATCAGCCACACATTTTAAAATGTCTGTTTAATTCTTAAAAGACATTGATTTCTTCTTTTCATTGTTTAAATCTATTTGATTACATACTTCTATAGTTTACCACTAAGTCAACGAAATTCAAACCAGATTAGACATTCCTTTTCTCATTTTCTGTATAAGACCTATATTTTACAATTAAATACTAATGACTATGAGAATGAATTTCCTGAGAAACAAGTGCTTAGAAAGAGAGTTTAAATATAGAAAGCACAGCCTATTCACCTTCACAAAATTATATTAGGAAGGTTTAGAATTTACTTGTGCATGCGGCTGTGAGTGTACGGATGATTGGGAAATGGCTTTCTTAGTTCCAACTCATTACTCAATTCTGAAGTCTGGATGTTTTTATGGAGAGGGGACTTGGGGAAATGGATTTCCTATTTCTTTTCTGATAGTCCTAGGACTGCAGGTTCTTGAGAAGGTGAACGCCATGGTCAGATTTGTACTTATATTAAATTTCATGTAGGGAAGGGAGAAAATGGAATATTCAAGCTCCAATTGGGAAGCTATTATTTTAGTCCAAATAGGAAGAAATGAGATTCTGAACTAGGATAGTGATAATGTATATATGGCAGATGTGAGGTGTCATGGAAGTAGAACTTACATGGCTTGGCAAAAGATTGAATATGAACAGTGATGGTGAGGGAGGAGTGAAGGACATGAGGGAGGTGGTAACCTGGATATCTAAAAAAATGATAGTACTCCGAACCAAAATAAGGACATATGGATCAGGGGTGTGGGGTGTGGTAGGGAATAATGAGTTCCATTTTGGACAAGATGTGTTTAAGATGTCTATGGGATTCCAAATAAAGAAGCCCAACAAATAGTTAATATGGAACTGGAACAAGAGAAGGAGAAGGTTTGGGTCAGTTCATCTGCAGAGATCACTGCTAATGAGATCACTGAGATAAGGTATCACACAGAGAGAGAATAAGACTTAGCATACAACCTTATGAGTCACCAGTGGTTAAGAGGTAGAACATGGATGATCATGCAGAAAATGAGACTGGAAGGAAAAGCAACAGGAGAGAGCAGTTGGAGAACTAGAGAGAAAATGAGGAGATTGCTTTGTTATGGGAGGGGCTATAAAAGAGAAGCGATATATAGGAAGTTAATATTTAATAATTATTTATGTCAACTGGGTGGTGGTTAGGGCTTCTGTTGCCAGTTAAATATGGTGAAGAAGTTGTTGGTTAAATATGAGGGGAAGAGGAGAACCTTCAGTCTTAACATTCTCCACCATCCCTTCTCTTTCCCTTACTATTATCATCCTTGTCTTCATGCTGTCATGTCTCTAAGCATTCATCTCTACCCACTCAGGATGATGGTGATGAAGTTTGGACTCAAGTGATGGCAATGAACCAGAACCCTCCCTGAGGCTGGAAGGATATCAAGGTAAAAACTAATCTCTTGACTTAACCCAGTCAAAGAAGTAAGTGTCCAAGTGGTCTAACCACCATAGTCGGTATGGGTGAAGTGACAGGGAGAGGTATGAGGGGAGGCAGTGGCAGTGGAAGAAAGAACGGCATTACTTTTTTACTTTGCATTTCTTTTTATTTTATTTTTTCTTTTGTGCTTAATAAATAGCAGAGAGTATTTCCACATACAAAGTCATACTAAGTGAATCTAAAGACGATTGTATATAAAACTTTGAAGTTCTATTAGATATATAAGTATATAATAAATTCAACTTCTTACTTTGTTTTTGGGCAGAATTGTGTGTAATATCCAAACTTCATATGCAAAGGTTGAGATGGCATTTTAAAACAAACCACTTACCATGAGTTTACATTTACATATTTACAAGCTTTAAGTTACTACTTCAAGAAAAAAAAATAAATTTATAAGGGTGTAATAGAACTAGGCAAAGAAACTGTCAAATTAAGATTTGTCACAATATCTTTGGTTAGATTTCATTTGTGGGTTTCAAGTATAAGTGTTGGGAAACTTTTTTGGAAACATTTTTCTTTCTTTCTCTTTCAATTTTTCTTCTTGGCATCATCACATAAATTCTTTCTGAGCCTTGGTCTGACAAACTGTTCAGCAGAAGGCATTGCAAAGAACATTTTTTACTGTTCTATTTTGTTTAGGTACCATAGTGCATGTACCAGATAACACATATACAAATATCTTTTTTTACAGTCACCTGGTCTTGGCTTTTCTTGACCATCTAAAGAAACCTCAAAGCATCACCTCTCTCCTGAACAACTTTATCTAAAGCATGTACATCCAAACATTTAGCTAATCATTCTATACTTGACATTGACAGTCTTTGTCATCTGGCCTCTTCTTCCAAAGTCAGAAGCACATTTCTCCATTTCAGTAGGAGATACCAAAGTTCATATAAATCTTTGATACTCATATATTTTAATTTTTCACAGTTTCACAGAGACTGATTTGACTGTTCCTTCATCTCCCCAGTTCTTTGGATCATTAAAAAATACAAGTTTTTTCTTTGGCAAAGTAATTGAATGCATACTGGAGAAGATGAAGAGTTTCTTGGAGTCTTGTTTAACCAATCAAGCAAACTCAAGGCCAATAGTGGCATGGAAACTGGGGCCAGCAATTCTAGCAACGTCCCCAGGGCCTTCAAGACAGCCATGAAGCATTGACAAAGAGCAATCAACATGGCCACTTTTACTTGCAATGTTATCTTGCTTGGATGTGTCTTCCTTCTAAACTTCCTTCTGTTCTCCTCTGAGCATTTTCTTTTAAATGCTGTGATGATTGATCTTTCTATTCTTTTGTTTTGGCAACATTATTCCTAGACCCCCATATCCTACCAAAATCCCTCTCCAACTAAAAGTAAAGAGAAACAAAAAATCAAAATAAATAAGCATATTAAATTCTCACTTTGGCCATGTCCAAAAAATATACCTCTCATTTCATGCTTGAGATCATCACCTCTATCAAGAAACAGTCAATTGTTTCATTATTGTTCCTCAGGAGCTGTGGTTACTCATTGAATTGATCAGAATTCTTATTTTTTTTAAATTTTTTGTTCCTTTACAATACTATTTTTAGTTTATAAAATATCTTCCTGGTTCTTTTCACTTTACTTTGCATCAGTTCATACAAATTTAATGAAAGAAATTCTTATGAAGCCACATGGAATATTCCCAGTGCCCATAATAGCCCAGATACCCAGCTCCTCCTTTTGATTTTGGGTAAACTCAGAAACCAGAGGATCACACCTCCCCTCATGAATACTGCCCTCTAAATTTGTCATGTCTAGGGCAAAGCCCAAATTTCCCCACCATAATTATAACTCTGTTCATTAAAAAAAAAAACACTCTATACATTGCAATATTCTGACACATGGGAAACAGAGTAGTAAATAGTGAATAAAATATGGTCCCACAACACTAGCTTTTCTCCTATCTTATGTATTTGTCACATATCAATATGTAGGTTGGTTTTCTATATCAATGAAATCACAGATTCAGCCCTTATCCCTATTCCAATCTATGTAGGAATATCTTACTATTAAAATAGCATTACAAAACCATCCTTCATCTTTCTCTTAAGTCAATCAATCAATCAACAAGCATTTATATGACCGTAGTATATGCAAGACACTGCTAGGCACCAGGGAGATAAATAAAAGAATGAGATAGTTCTTGTCCTCAAGGAGCTTATATTCTTTTTTTTAAATTTTTTAAATTTTAACTTATTTTTGACATGTTTGGTTTTCAGCATTGATTTTCACAGGCGTTTGAATTACAAATTTTCTCCCCATTTCCTCCCCGCCCCACTCCAAGATGGCGTACACTCTGGTTGCCCTGTTCCCCAG
>CM053623.1:297891627-297909044 GCA_028646595.1 Phalanger gymnotis | reverse complement strand
GGAAATGGGGAGAAAATTTGTAATTCAAACGCCTGTGAAAATCAATGCTGAAAACCAAACATGTCAAAAAAAATTTAAAAAAAAAAAAAACTTATGGAAGTGAATATTGAAAACTAAAATAAACTAAAAAGAAAAAAAAAAGAAATCAGCAACATTAGAAAATTATTAGAAAAAATCGTAAATTTATCTAGGAAAGGCTGTATTAATTATTTTGTGATTACATTACAGGATTGCTTTTGTATAAGTTGAAATGACTGTTGATAGATTGGTGATGGAAGACAATATATTTATCAGACTGACTATTATTTAAAAAAAATAAGTATAAATGAAACTACTTTTGTAGCAAGGTCAAAATTTCTCAAAAGTCTCAGAAGAAGAATATAAGTAATGAATTCATTTAAATAAATTATCTGCTAAGAGAATGTAGGATTCAAGTAAGGGATTCTGTATTAATATTCAGAATACATCTCATATGAAGATGTTTGACTAAAATATCAGCCAAATAAGGAAGTTACTGAAGCAGCTAATATATCGCCATACTAAGGAGGAGGCATAAAAAAAAATATGTAGGAGCGATATAAGTAACACAAAAAAAAATTTTGTTCGAATTCCTCCAGTACTTTCTGAAAGAACCAGAGTCTTCATAGCATTTCCTTGACATTAAGTGAAGTAGAAGTTTGGTGGTTCTCTGCCTAATGTAGTCAAGACAGCTGCCTGAACAAAATTATGTTGTTGTTCAATTGTGCCCCATTTTTTGTGACCTGCATTTGGGGTTTACTTGGAAAAGATACTGGAGTGGTTTGCCATTTCCTTCCCCAGCTCATTTTCAAGATGAGGAAACTGGGCCAAACAGATTGAAGTGACTTGCCCAAGGTCACACAGCTAGAAAGTGTCTGAAGTCAAATTTAAAATGAAGTCCTCCTAACTCCAAGCCTATCATACCATCATCCACTGCACCACCTAGCTTCCTAAGCTAAATTATACTTTTTTGAGCAAGTTTCTAAAGCGGAGTATTAAGAAGCTCAAGTTTCAGAGGCATGATCACTCTTCAGAATGTCTTGTTCTAGACCCATCATGGTAAAGTCATAGAAAGTTTAAAAGAATTACAACTTACATTTAAACAAGTTTTATTTTTGCATTCCATTTTTCATTTCAACAAATCTTGGTTAGATACAGCTATGTGATATTGTGGACAAAATGTTGTACATGGTGTCCTAACTAAAAACACTAGCTATGCCAACTTACTGGTAATCTGGCCAAGTCACTGACTACACCTCCCTTGGCCTGGGTTTTTCCATCTTAAAAAGTGGGGATAATAACAGGCCCTACCTCTCAAAGTTTTTGTAGAGATCATCACATATAAGGGAAGATATATTAAGTGCTTTGTGAATTTTAAAGCACCATATAAATATGAGCTATGGCTATTGCTTATATTCCATCTTTCCATGAAGGGATTAGATTACCTGGCCTGTGAGATCTCTTCCAGCCCTAGATCTATGATTCTGCCAAATGTTTCAATTCAAATTAAAGAACAAACTTCCACATACTTTTAATTTTTTAAAGTATCCTTAAAAACTAACCAAGGAAGCTAAAAACTAAAATCAAAAGGGGTAGAAAAACTCCAAATGGGTAGAAAGCTCTAGTGACACAAATCTAGAAAGTTAATTTAATTTCTTCAGAAAGAAATGGTTGCTTTTCACAATGGGGTATTTCTTCAGGAATCTTAATCCCAAAGCATATTTGTCTAAACCAAGTTCTATGTGGGAATTATGAACTACTTGGTGCCCCAGAAATCAGTATAGAGTGTGTGAAATCTCAGTGAGGCAGGATCTGCGGGTCTCTGGAGAAAAAAAAAAAAAAGATTTCATCTGATTCCCCAGGCATCTCTCAAGGGAGACAACACCCCATTACTGTATAAGGCCCAACTCTCAATAGTCTCTACACAAATTTATAAGCGTGTTACCAATATCCTTATCTAATTCACAAATCTAATTCCTGTGTTGAATTTCAGTTTACTTTTAACTTATTTTCATGAAGATCCATTCCCTCTTCCTCCCATAATTTCTATTCAGGCTGAAGAAATTTTTCAGTCTCACTTCACTGAAAACTACACTGTTGACAGTGACCCTTTTGAGTGTAAGCGCTATCTCTTCCCTGTTTTAAATTACTTCTTTACCCAAAATCTGGAAGAGGAAAGAGTTTTTATTTATAGGACTCTCTCCCTCCATCAGCAAAGTCATGGATTTTTTCCAATATATGAATTAAGGAAAGAGAGAGAGAGAGAGAGAGAGAGAGAGAGAGAGAGAGAGAGAGAGAGAGAGAGAGAGAGACAGAGAGAGACAGAGAGAGACAGAGACAGAGAGACACAGAAAGAGAAGGGAGATGGAAGGAGGGAGAAGAAGGAGTATAACTCCTATATATCACGTATTTTGGTATTTATGGGTAAAGGATAGGTCTAGCATCAACTCAGATGCCTCATAATTCTCCCTAAACCATTCTAAGATTGTAGAAGATTTCTTGGAGATCAGAATAACACTGACAGTCTGCTGAATATGTATAAGAATCAATCAATGGACCACCTCGCATTTATAAAGAGCCTACTCTGTCCCGGGCACTGTGCTTGGTGCTGAAAGGATCAAAGCCGGGGGTTCTAATACGATTCCCTGCTCGATCACCTCCAAGCCCTCTTGAGACAAGGCTGGAATGAATCTCCCAAAGCAATGTCAGGATGAGAAAACTCAAGCAGACAGGTTTCATGACTTGCACAAGATTATCCAGAAAGTCAAAAGGACAGTGAATAAATGAATGGGAAAGAAAATATTAAGTGTTTATTCTGGGCTAAGCATTACTGCCAGAGTTTTTGACCTTTTGTAGTGCCATGGACCCCTTCTCAGAGTAATATTTTCAAATGTATAAAACAAAATACATAGAGTGACAAAAGAAACCAAGTAGAATGATTTCGTTTTTAATGTCAAGAACCTCAAGACACTTCACTAGTGCGTAGCAGATTTGAACCCAGACTTTCTAATTACAAATTGTCCTTTTTCCATTATGTTCCGAAGCAAGGACTAAAAAAAGAGGAGACAGACCTAGCCTCCTGAGCTGTGCTGGAGGAGAGAAGACAGAGCTCCAGGTGAGAGTCGGGAGCTTAGATCAAAGTTACTGTTTCCCAATAGATGGCCATTGACCTCAAGCTATCCCTAACCCCGAGAGAATAAAGTTTCCACTTTTTGCTCTCTCTGGAGCGTCCACAAACCCACCTGAGAGCGCCATGCTGCTGTCGGGGCTTCTCTTGGAGCGGAGCGCAGAGCAGCGCAGCGCTGTGGTGCGCTGGAGCGGTGTCTTAGAGAGCGAGAACCTGCACTGTCTCTCCCAGAGCCGTGGGAACTTTGGGAACGGACGGCTCGGCCCTCCTGGAGAGCGTTTCGTTGTGCGCTCAACTATACTGCCGTGCGCTCCGCCCCCAGCCTTGCCGGGGGCCCCCCTGGCCCAGGCCGCTGGCTTCCCCGGAAGCCCAGCCCCAGCGCTCCGGCCCCTCTCAGATCCCCTGCGCTTCTTTCTTTGCAGAAGTGAAACTGCCCCGCGCCCTTACCGGGCATTCTACACCTCCCACTCAAAGCTCCTTCCTCCTTCTCTCTTCCTTCCACAGGTTTCTCCTTTCTCTGTTTTACTCCTCTGCACTTGGGTCACCTTTCTATATTAACTAATGTCTCCTTTGTCTATCTGCCCCACCAAGGTGAAGTCGAAGGAGTGCTATACTTTACAGCCATGGTACTTGAGCTCTATTTCAGACTCTGCCTTTTATTACCTGTGTTAGCTTGCGCAAATTATTTCACTCATTCGGGCCTCGGTTTTATTATCTAAAAAAATGGGGCGATTTAGAATAGGCCCCTTCCAGTTCTAGAGCCTATCAACTTTCTGTGGCTGCAAAGACTTTCAACGATTAGTCCCTGCCCTCAAAGACCTTACATTTTATCAGAGATGGCATAATGTATGCATTTAGAGGGGATAGGGACTGAGCTCATTATTTCGCTGATCTAAGATACTGCTAGATGAAGAAATTTCCTCTATCAGTGCAGGCCCCCAACTCCTACACAAGTCAGTCTTAGAGAATTGCCTAGGAACATTTAGAGGTTATGTGACTGGGCAGGATTCCTCCCCCACAGGTCTTACTAGTTCTGAGGCTAGCTCCTCTATCCCCAATGTATCACTTTCTCACTGGTATGGGTATATACAATAAAAACAAGCTGTTGGAATAGTGAATTGGAACAGCTATTGTAGAAGGCCATTGGTAATTGTGCACAGTTACTAACATTTACATACCCCTTCACTCAGTGATGCCACTACGAGGCCTATAACCTCCAAGAGATCAAAGAATGAAGAAAATAATAGAGGTGGATAAAAATATTGCAAACTACTCTTTTGTGGAGACAAAGAATTGGAAACTTGAAAGGTGCATTATTGGTAGAATGGCTGAACAAATTATGGCATATGGCTATAACAGAATATTATTTATTCTGTAAGAAATGATGAAAGGCACGGTTTCAGAGAAATTGGGAAAGACTTGCAACAACTGATGAAGAGTGAAAGAAAAGTAATCAAGAGAACAATTTATGCTGTAACAACAACCTTGTAAAAAGAAAGAACTTTGAAGGTCTTAAGAAATGCGATCAATTTTCCTTTGCACTTCTTTGCAATTTATTTTCTACATTAAAAAAAAAAAACAACTTCCTTCTGAAAGAGAGTCAAGAGGCTTTACTAGGCTGCGAAAGGGCCCAGGACATGAAAAAGATGAAAACTTTCTCCTCTAAATCACTTTCTCAGCAAATGATTTTTTTTTTTTTTGCAGGGAAGGAGCACCAAGAAACAGGCTTCCCTCACCTCTTACTTACATTTGTCAGCACAGTGGGAATAAAGGTCTCTTAAGAGCTGGCAATCACAATCCCAGGCTCCTAGGTGTATGACCAGAAGGGGCATGAGGGGTCTGGACTAGAAGACAGGACCACAAGTCCACCCCTCCATTTTACAGATGGGAAAATCGAGGACCCCAGAGGGGGAGTGATGATGTTCCTCATGTCACACAGTACTGAGTGGTTGACTCAGAAGTTGTCTGTCAGTGGTCTCCTGGGGGCCACTGTCCACTGGAGGCTTTATGGTGAACACTACCTGACTTTTTTGGACGCAACATAGGATTTTATTGGTATAACACTAGAATTCAAGGGGGATGGGGTTCCTTGGGGGAAGGAGTTCTTTGGTTCTTCTCTTTGTTGCCTCAGCACCCAGCAAAGTGTCTTCCACAGGATGGGTGCTTAATAGATACTTGTTGAGTGCTTTTTTAAAAAAAATATTGATTGGTAGAATAAAAAAAAAAAGAAATGGCATCAATTCGATGATTACCCATGATTTAAGAGGACTGATGATGAATTTACCTGGTTTCTGACATACAAATGATGGAGTAAACAGGCAGAATGAGACACGTAGTTTGGGAAGTGGCCAATATTGGAATTTGTTTTGCTTCATTATGTCTGGTTGTTTTGAAGGTTTTTTTTTTCTTCTTTCTTTTCTGGCTGGGTGGGAAGGAGGGAATGCAAGTGCTTGTTTATTGAGAAAATGAGTTTTTAAAAGGCAATCAGCAAACATTTTTTAAGCACCTACTATGGCAAGGCACAATATTAGTAGCTGATATATACATATACATATACACATATGTATATATATATGTGTGTATATACACATACATACATACATATATGCATGCGTATACACATATGCATACACGCGCACACAACCAAACTTTAACCTAGTCTGTTGAGTCAATAGCACAGGGACTCCTCTATGAATGCCATTTATATCTGCAACTTAGAGAATAAGAAACTGAGAATGAGACGCCTCCATTTTAGAGATGAGATGTCAAGCAAGGAGAAGCTAAACTGTGCAGTTAGGAAGTGTCTGAAGCAGGAATCCAAACCAGTTTTTCTCACTCCAGATCCTAGTCATTCTCCATTACACAACCCTGTCTCCTTACCTGAGTCCTAAGTTTTAAAGACTATATCCATTACAGTTGCCAAAAGCACTGAGTTTAAGTGATGTCAGAACTTGAATCTTCCTGACTTGGTAAAATGACTCTCCCTCTACTAGGCACTCTGCCTTCATCCATTAGAGACAGATGCCTGCTAGCTAAGGCAATCACAAAACATTTCCCGCACTGCCCCCAAAGAGAGTATATTATTTTAATTTTCATGTGGAGATTTTTTAGCAAACTTGTCTCATATCAGAATTAGCTCAACCAGCATTAGTTATTGAGAAAAAATGAATAACCTCTTTGATGAATACATGTGATACAATGGAAAAAATCACATTGGCTTTGGACTTAAAGGATCTGGGTTCAAACGCCAACTCTACCACCCGTATGAACTTGGGCAAGTCATCTGCCTTTTCTTCACCTCAGTCACTTCATCTGCAAAATGAGGGGACTAGACTAGAAGATATTCGAGGTACCTCTAGCATCTCAAAGATCCTGTGGTCCTACCTCAAAAGAAGGCTTGTATGAGGAAATGGATTAAAAAAAACATACAAAGTCAGCACACACATTAGCAGATTGATGTTGGGCTCCTGCCCTGGATGCTGAGATGGGGGACAATAATTTTCCTTTAAGCCCTTGGGACAGTTGTGACAACACTAGACTACGAAAGGAGGACTAAGGTGATAAACCAGTTACAGTGAAAACACCACTACAAGTGCAAAGGATCTGAGTTAATATTCATTTCTGAGTTTAATTTCAATTTCAGCATTAATCCCAAATATGCTTTACTCCTCCAGTACCAAAAGCAACTTAAGAAATGCCATCAATTGTTTTGGATACCAGGTAGTCTAAAGGAACTGAAAGAAGACATAATTTTGGTCAAAGAAACATGTAAGGAAAAAGGGGAAATTACACAAAAATGAACATCATCATAGATAAAATACTGGTGGAAACAGAAAACATGAGACATGATGAAGTAGAATGATATCAAAAAAATGGTAACAAAAACTAAGTGGAAGAATAAGCCTGGAATGTAACAGACCTAGAAAACCAATTGATAGCAGTGCAGGAAAAAGTGACCAACCCTCAGGAGACCAAAACTTCATAATAATTAGCTCTCCAGAGGGCAATAAGAAGGAAAGGAGTTGAAGAAATAATTGAAGAAAATTTCCCAGAATTAATAACTTACTGCAATAAGAAAAAAAAATCAGAATCCTAACAAGAAGAAACCAAAAATTTAAGTCTCTGAGTTGCATCAAACTCCAAAAACTACAAGAGTTAAAAAAAAAAAAATCACATATCAGAAAGTACCATTCAGCATTTCATAAGACTTTACAGATAAACAACAGAAGACTAGGAAACTGGTCAAGAATAGATAGATAGATAGATAGATAGATAGATAGATAGATAGATAGATAGATAGATAGATATGGATATGTATATCTATCTATCTATCTATCTATCTATCTATCTATCTATCTATCTATCTATCTACTTAAAACTAAGAGATGTGGGCTTGGTTTCTAGAATCAACTTTCCAGCAAACCTTAACCTTTTTTGGAAGGGAGAAGAATCACACTTGAAAATTTACAATCTTTCAAAGAATTCCATGACAAAGAACTTCAAGTGAGAAGAACTAAGTTCAGAGAGGTACAACAATGTTTCCTTTAGGTGATTAAGTAGCTAAAGATACTCAACAAAAATGTGTAAAACATATTGATAACTATAAATTTAACAGTATTTGTTGGATTCAATTCAGTTCAGCGAATATTAAATTCCTACTGTGCACAGAAACACTGAATGCCTATTGAGATAGGTATCGTCTTGAGGTTAAAATCTGGTGAAAACATTGTGTTAGTAATTTTGAAATTAAGAAATGTGGGTGAAAGTTGAAGGACAATGGATGGAGGGGAGGGATACATTTGGGAAATATGTGATGTAAGAACAAAAAACACTTAAACTTTTAAAGAGAGGCTGAGGATAGAAAGAATCCTCAAAATGGTACCTTTATCTTAGTGTTGAAGCTGATGGTAGGTCAGGGTGAAGAGAGGAATATGAGCCAAATCTAACAAATGTAACACTAAATACTAAGGATTCGATGACTAATTGCCTGTAGGAAACACATCTAAAACAGAAATATATGAAGACTAAGACTATATAAGCCTGACTAAAATTTATCATGAAGTCTCCATTTAGAAAAGAATAACAATGATTACAGCAGATAAATCCAAAATGGAAAAGTTAAGAAAAATAATATCATATTATTGCAAAAGGAACAGTAAGTAAAACATCTAACAATGTTAAATTTTTATGTCCAAATTCAAGGTAAGTTGAAAAACAAAAAAAAAAATCTGAGTAGAAACCATAGCTTCTATATGTGTGTTTCTTCATTATTTAATAATATGGAATGTCCACACTTATAAATATATGACAAATCAGACAAGTTTATTGAATAAATAGGAATTCTTGTGTATGAAGGAAGTAATCTAGAAAAACACATTTCTCTTACATGTATATATACAATTTACAAAAATTGTGTACATAGACAAGAAAGCTCTGGTTAAATTTGAAAAGGCTCCATACTTGCTTACTTACTCCGTACATACTCCAGACAACAATAAAATACACTGAGACTCCAGTTTTGTAACCTGGAGGACCAGGGGAGAAACAGGTAAAGTTCCTTATTCACAGAAGACCAAGCAGCTTGCCTACCATCATATACATATAAAGTGTCATAGTTGGGGCTCAAAGCCAGTTGAAGTCAAGTCTAACACTCGGGAAAACCTTGAAATTGCAGTCATTTGAAATATTATATATAACCCTAGTGTTGAAAGAGATCTAAGAGTTTTAAGTCCAACCCAATTGAGGAAACTGAGGCCAGGAAATAATTATAGCTATTTTCATAGCTAGTTTTCATATAACACTTTAAGGTTTTCAAAGCACTTTTACATATATCATTCCAATGATCTCCAAAACAACACCATGAAGTAGTGTTATTATTATTTCCATGTTACAGATGAGGGCATTAAGGCAGGCAGAGGTTAAGTGACTTGCTCAGGATCGTATAGCCAATACGTGTCTAAGGGTGATTTTGAACTCAGGTATTCTTGACTCCAAATATAGAAGTCTATTCACTGTACCGTTTAGTTGCTATGGTCATTTAGCAACTTTGGGTCTGATCTGAGGTTAGAACCTTATTCTCATGACTTTCATCCAGTGCATTTTCCATTACATCTCATCTGTGTGTATGTGTGTGTATACACGCGCACACACACACACACATATATGTATAAATATGTATGTATATGTATGTGTATATATGTGTGTGTCTCTCCTGAGATTATTATTTAGGATCAGTTAATAATGTTTGATCTTGGATTCATGCAGGAAATGAAGAGGAGCCAACATACTTAGGTCAAATATATATGATGTGCAATTAAAAACAGTAGCGTATAAAGAGGTTTCACTTTACTGTTGTCACTATTGCTTCTCCATAAAAGATGAAGTACTTAGATTTTTCAATGCCTTTGAATTACTATTTCTTTTAATAGCAGGAGCCCATTTTCATAATTTCCTTGACATGTGAGTGCTTTAGAAGGAACAGATTCTTACCAAAGCTGTAATAAATGATTATCACTAACGATTGATATGCAGATAGTATCCTAATCAATAAATTCGCTCATAGCTGCTCTTTAATTTCTGAGCTTAAGTCCAAACTGTGTAGTAGGGACACAATCACAATAATACCAGTGGACCCACATATCTTTCAATTTAGAAAATAAACTAAATCCAGTAATCAGTTAGAAGTTTGAGGATATTTGGTAAAGGATTTTACCTATTCTCTACCCAGAGGAGAGAAAATTTGTATAAAGTTATGCTGAAGAAATAGAGACCCAAAGACAAAGAGATAAATAATACACTTGGTATTGGTGCATATCCTTGTTCTTGTAGGTAAGATATTCTCTAGATTTTCTTAATTTCAATAATAACTTTGTTTCTTTTCGTTCCTGCTTACTCTGATTGGAAATAGTGGGTTATTTCTGAGGCAACATTTGCTCTTAGGCAAGAGGCTCTCAGTAGCTTTCACACTGAGAAGGCTTTTTCTTTCTTTTAGAATGGCAGCAACAGTGTGTAATCCAGTGTTTCTTATTTTACCTTTGGTACAGAATGGATGAAAAAAACTAGCCACATTTGGTTTCTCAGCTCTCAATATATCAAACTCTTGGATCCATTGACTTCATTCTTTTTAATCTTTTTTCCCCAATAGCATACTGACTGTCTCAATATTATTACCTCACTCCATGGAGATTATGATAGTCCTTATGCTATTTACATGTTTTAAAAAATGGAGAGCTAAAACCTTTCACTGCTGCTCCCTCTGTTGTCACAATGGCCAGAGTTTTTTCCTCAGTTCCCTTTGAAAGCTATTAGTTTCTGCTACTGATATTAATGCTGCTTCCTTTTCTTATTTTAGATGCTGGACTCCTCTAATAAAACATGTTCATTCCCAAGAAAATAGCCTTTAAAATGAGAAGTCATTGTTTCATTTTTTGATGGATATTTGTGATCTGCAAAGCCATTCACTTTGCTGTTTTACCTGAGACTAACAAGGTTCTTTCTTCAGATTACTTATACACTAGTTACTTTCCAAGTCTGAATCAGATGAACCACCAAGGAGGCATTGACTTTTGCATATCCGCAATTTCAGGGAGGAAAACATCTAGAATAGCTTTCCCCAATACAGAAACAGGGATCTACATTCTAATCACCATGCTCAGCTCAAATGCTTACCTAATTTCTTCAGGGCTAGAAGTTCATGAATTAATTGTTCAGGGATACAGATAATGTTGGAAGGCTGTTATGCCATCATCCTGAATGTGCAGCTGTAGAACTAATCATCACAATCTTTAGGTTGCTGAAAAGTTACTGGAAATTTCATTTGTGAGTGGTAGTAACTGTGGCTGTGGTGGTTGGTACTATTAAGCACAGCCTTTTTTTTTAACTTTTCCATGGTGGAGGAAAGCTAAAAAAAGAAGAGAAAAGGGAAGATGGAGTGGAAAAAGACATCAGGGAGAAAGAGACAGAGTCAGAGACACCGAGATATAGAGAAAGAGATGAACTGACAGAGACAGAGAGACAAAGAGACAGAAAGTCAGAAGAGAGAGAGGGGGAGGGACATAGAGAGGGAGAGGGAGGAAGACAGAGAGGGAGGAAGAGGAAGAGGGAGAGAGAGAAATGAGGGGGAGGAGGGAGGGAGGAGGAGAGAAAGAGAGAGGGGGAGGAGGAGGGAAAGGGGAGAGAAGAAGAGAGGAAGAGAGAGAGAGAGAAAGAGAGAGAGAGAGAGAGAGAGAGAGAGAGAGAGAGAGAGAGAGATCAGTATCTGATTCTTTTAAAACCAATGTTGATTAGCCAGATATAATTTAAAATAGCCAAGGTAGGACTAGAATATAGATAGCCTTGAATGAGATAATGATATTGATTTGATTTGCTTTTAAGAATGGTATGGATTAATTTACTCAATCACGTCACCTTACCCCACTTAAAGTAATCATTAAAATGCCCAATGTATCATTCTTAGTCATAGACTTTAGGCTAATTTTGAAAAAGTCTCTGGTATTGGAATGACCTTTGGGTTAGTTTGGCATTGGAGTCTTTTGATAGTTTGGAGTTCCTTAAAACTCCTAAGGAGTAACTAACAGGGTCCTAGTGGGGGAAGGAATGGCCTTGACATAATTCTCCTTCCTGCTCCTTTGACTTGAAGAAAGATCTTTTTAGTTCCAAAGGGTCTGGAGGATGTTGGAACCTAATATCATCTTCCCATTTGTGTCCTCATGGCATCCCTCGATCTGCTGAACTCTGGGATTCCATTGAAAGGAAAGGATAGACTAGAAGTAGATTGATGGCTCTATAAAGAACCTGCCAATGAAAATAGACCAAAAAGTGGAACTTCTCAAGTAGATCTGTAAGTTGGTTACTCTTTTGTAATATTTGGTCTCAAAGCTTAATTTAACTTTCCCCTGGTCTTCAATTATTTGTGGGAGAATATGTCATAGATTTTTTGAGGGGGTGGGATGGGGTTATTCCACTTGTTCTATTGTACCAAATGAGTATATATCCCTTTTCTAAAAAGCTACTTGAGGCTAGTTGACAAAAAATCTCAACTGGTAATTTTTTAGGGGCTTTAGGCTTGATAGCAGCTTATTCCACTGGCTTAAAAGAATCATTCTCATTGTTACCCCTAGATCTATGAGAGGCAGATGTAACTAGTCTTGGTCTAGTACCTGAAACAATTATTAGGGTGGGAATTTGGATAAGAACTTAGATGGGCTATAACTCAGTAAGGAATTTGAATTTTATGTTATAGACATTGGGAGAGCACTGAGAATTATGGATAGACTGGGATCATTAAACCCATTATAGGTCTCTATTTTTTAATGTTAATTTAATGTTAAAGGAAGTGTCATAATAGATAAAAGGTCCAGGCTCAGAATTTGCCTCATCTCTGACACATATTAGTTATGCAGCTGTAAATGGCAGATTATTAACCAAGTAAAATTAATAGAAGGAGCTTCACAGCTTGGAATTACTCATACTAATGAAACCATAGGTCAGTTAAAAAAAATGAAAGATTCCTATGATTGTATGTATGTTTGCACACATTATAAATGTACATTTATATGCAGGTATATATGCATTTGCATGTATATACTATATACATGTGTATATACATAATCTACATACATATATGTGTATGTTTATATAGGTATGTGTGTATATATGTGTGTGTATCTATTTATGTGTGTGTATGTATGTATTTGTGTATACATACTTATAATGGCTTATAACTTAGTCTAATCCTTGAGGAAACTAAAGTTTGGAAAAGTGACCTACTTGATTTTCCTGTTTCATGTAAATACAGTCTAGTTTCCCAAGCAATATTTTTGTGATGTCTAAAAGTGCCATTGTCAACATCACTAAGTTTCTTTTGTATATCTCACCTGCATGATAAAAAAAAATATTCTTTGCACATTGAAATATTGTTATTTCTTGATAATTAAACTCACAATTTTTAAAAAGGAAAAAAAAAACTTAAAAAGCAAGTATTTTAACCTCAATCCTTCCTCAATAGCAGGGTAATTCTGCCTAGTTTTACAGCAAATGGAATAGAGGAAGGATTGGTGGAGGTCTCTCTTAATAACAGAAATCCTCACCTGAAAAATCTAGAACTTTCTAGAAAATAATAGAAGCCATAGGATCATAGATCTAGTGCTGCAAGGAGCCTTAGAAGTCATGAAGTTCCATCCTGTGATTTGAAAAGGAGGCTCAGAAGGGATATATGATTTGCCCCGGGTAGATGGCACAGCTTAGTAAGTATGAGAGGCAGGAGATATTAGTTCATCTTCTAGATATCAATTTTACAAAAAGTTCTTTTATGTGTGATTAAATAAGAGTGAAGTGGCCCAACATAAATTGAGAAGTTGAAACTGGGAAATAATAGCAGGAAGTGGTCAGAGAAAAATTGCAACAGGAAGAGAAGTCAAGATGCAGGACGAGTTCTATGAACTGAGCCTCTGCATTGGGCCCATAACTAAGAAGGAAAAAGATCATTTACTACACCTACTATCAAATGTCACAGTATGTGTAGACCACATAGAATTTATATTTCATATTAAAGCACATCTATAAGCTATTGCAAATCAGACATGAACCTGATAGAAATTCAGATATCCAGTCACTTTTCAGTCATGTCCAACCTTTGATGACCCCATTTGGATTTTCTTGGAAAAAATACTGGGATGGTTTGCCATTTTCTTCTCCAGCTCATTTTTTCAGATGAGGAAACTGAGGCAAACAGCATTAAGTGACTTTCCTGGATGTCACACAGGTAGTAAGTGTCTGAGGCTGGATTTGAACTCAGAAAGAGGAGTCTTCGGGACTCCAAACCCAGCAGTCCAAGCACTATGGTGCCACCTAGTTGTTCCTAGAAGTTCAGGTATACACCAGAATAACAAATGTATTTGCAAATGAAGGCTGATGCAAGACTTTTTTCACAGAATTGATCTCATAGAATTTAATCCAAAGAAAATCTCTCTAAATAATCAAAATTTCAAAATAAGTACAAGAGGAATCATAGTCAAAGAATACAGGTGTTTGAAATGCAGAAAGGAATGCCAAAGGTATATATTTCTTTCCTATGTATCTGATACTTCTTTTTCCTCCTCTCCTGTAGCTTATTTACAATTTATGCCCAACTCTGTGAGGAACCACTTGCACACTAACCATGAATTCTTTAAAGAAAATTACTTTTGAACCCTACTGTGGCCCAATTAGGCTACCTGGTAGGATGCAAGAAGGAAGAATAGTCTATCTACATTCTTTTGCTAGACATCATGCAGAGTTCATCCATCCTGTCACCTTTGCAGAATATTGGGAAGAATGTAGTAATCATTCATGGTCTTTAATGAATTTACTGGAATGTAGATGTGAGCTCTACTTTGTGAGGAATGAGGAAACATTCTTAAGGCTCTAGACTCAGATATATGTTGAGGAGGAATTTTAGAAACAACCTTAATGTAGCAGACATATTTGGTAGACACCTTGTCATTTCTCACCAGGCTGTACTCCTCTGTACTACATCAAAAGTTCCAGAATCTCATTATTTAGCAAGATAACAAATTGAAAACTCTTACCTCCTAGACTCCCTCCAACTGCCACCTCGGAGTCCAACCCAACCTCTGACTGGAAAGGGTAGAGAGTGGACAGTGGTGTTGCTTCTCTATTATGGGGGCTACCCAAGGCACCCAACTCATCACTTCCCACTCTGCTGTACTTATGATACCCTCTTTGTCCCCGTCTCAAGATTTTCACATTCTTTTTATATTATCTTTCCCATTAGATGGTGAGATCCTTGAGGGCAGGAACTATCTTTTGTAAATAGTCATGGCCAAATAAATGTGTATTGACTGACTGACTGACTGACAGCAAAGACTTCATTTATTATGAATCTATATATCCAGGGCACAAATCTGGATTGAAGAAAAGCAAGGACCATGGTGATGTTGGTGGGGTCATGTTGAGGAAGGGAATAAATAAGGCTTTTTGAACCAAGGTCAGAAATTCAGAGGATAAGACCCCTTGGATTGGTTGGGTAGATTATCAAGGCAGATTGGATGCAAGGAAGGACCTGTGACTCCATATACATTTTAAGGACTTTGTTATTGATGTTTTCAGTTTGTTCATTGCTATTGAGCTCAAATTAAAAAAATAATTTGTATCTATGGATATTTTATAGTAAAGGGCAGCTAGGTGGTGAAATAGATAGACTGCCAGACCCTGTAGGAAGACTCATCATTATGAGTTCAAATTTGACTTCAGACACTACCTAGCTGTGTGAACCTGGGAAAATCACTTAATCCTTTTTGCCTCAGCTTCCACATATGCAAAACAAGCTGTAGAAGGAAATGGCAAAAGACTCCAATATCTTTGCCAAAAAAACCCTAAATGGGGTCACAAAGAATCAAACACTATCAAAACAATTGAACAAGTTTGTAGTAATTTTTTTTTTGTTAAATCTTCCTTTTCTTCAAGACTCAATTGAGAAGCCACTTCCTCATTGACTTCAACTCTAATATGAGATAACAATAATCCCTCCCATCTCACTTCGGCATTTTGGAGATCTTTCTTTTATGTGTGTCACATTTTACCTTGTATTGTAGTTATTCATTTAAATGTTTTAGAGGCAAAGATAGGAATGGGATCTTTTGTTCCATTGGTATAGGAAACTCCCCGAATGAAGGCACCTCCATACCAATAAAGGTCAGAACCTTCTCTGCACATTCCTCAGCATTGCCTTTAAAAGTGGGTTGTAAATTTGTTTTCTCCAATTTAGTGGCCACTCTTGTGTTTTCCAAATTTTCTGGTGTATTGAGAACAACACTTTAACAGCATCATCTTTTAATATTGTAAATAGCTTAACAGATGGAATTACATCACCTCATGTAACCTTATTGTTAGCAATGTTTCCTAATCTCCAGGATATCCAACTTTAGATTAGTAACCCCACCGTCATGGTATTGGTGATGTTAAGATGTATCTTTTATAGTTCTTCTGTATATTCTTGCCACCTTTTGTTAATCTTTTCTGCTTCTGTTAAGTTCTTATAATTTTTTGTCTTTTATCGTGCCCATTTTCCATGAAACATTCCTTTGATTTCTCTTATTTTCTTGAAGAGATCTCTCGTCTTTCCCATCCTATTGTTTTATTCTATTTCCTTGCATTGCTCATTTAAAAAACCTTCTTATCTCTCCTTGCTATTCTCTGGAATTCTGCATTAATTTGGGTATGTCTTTGCCTTTCTCCTTTCTTTTTGCTTCCCTTCTTTCCTCAGCTATTTGTAAAGCCTCACTAGACAGCCATTTTGCTTTCTTGCTCTTCTTTTTCTTTGGAATGTTTCTTGTTGCTGCTTCTTGTACAATATTGTGAACCTCTCTCTGTAGTTCTTCAGATGACTCTATCCAGTAGATCAAATCCCTTAAATCTACTCATCACCTCCACTTCATCTTCATGAGGGATGGCATTTAGGTCATACTTATATGATCTGATGGTTTTCCCTACTTTCTTAAATTTAAGTCTGAGTTTTTTTTTTAAAAGCTCATGATCTGAACCACAGTCAGCTCCAGATCTTGCATCTCCACCTTTGGCTGCAAAGAATATAATCAACATGATTTTGATATTAACCATTTGGTGATATCCATTTGTAGAGTTGCCATTGGGAATGCTGAAAAAAGACTTTTTGCTATGACCAATGAGTTATCTTGACAAAAATGATTAGTCTCTGCTCTGCTTCATTTTGTGCTCCAAGGCCAAAAGTCACTGTTATTCCAATTATCTTTTGATTTTCTACTTATCATTCTAATGTCCTATGATGATTGACATTTTTGCTGTTATTTCTTTTTTTTAATTTATTTTTGACATGTTTAGTTTTCAGCATTGATTTTCACATGCGTTTGAATTACAGATTTTCTCCCCATTTCCACCCTCCCCACTCCAAGATGGCGTACACTCTGGTTGCCCTGTTCCCCAGTCTGCCCTCCCCTCCGTCACCCCATTCCCCTCCCATCCCCCTTTCCCTTCCTTTCTTGTAGGGCAAGATAAATCTCTGTGCACCATTGCCTGTGCATTTTATTTTCTAGTTGCATAAAAAAAAAACCCTTTTTTCTCCCCTCTTCCCTTCCCATCCACCCTCCCTAAGAAGTCAAGCAATTCAACATGGGCCACATGCATATCATTATGTATAACCCTTCCACAATACTCATGTTGTGAAAGACTAATTATATTTTGCTTCTTCCTAAACTATCCCCCTTTATTGAATTTTCTCCCTTGACCTTGTCCCTTT
>CM053623.1:297871405-297891127 GCA_028646595.1 Phalanger gymnotis | reverse complement strand
AGAGACTCAAAAAAATACTGAAAAGCATACTGAAGAAAACAACATCTTAAAAAATAGACTAACTCAAATGGCAATGAGGAGAAGAATGCCTTGAAAAGCAGAATTAGCCAAATGGAAAAGGAGGTCCAAAAGACCACTGAAGAACATACTACCTTAAAAATTAGATTGGAGCAAGTGGAAGCTAGTAACTTGATGAGAAATCAAGATATTATTAAACAGAACCAAAGGAATGAAAAAATGGAAGACAATGTGAAATATCTCATTGGAAAAACCACTGACCTGGAAAATAGATCAGGAGAGATAATATAAAAGCTATTGGACTACCTGAAAGCCATGATCAAAAAAAGAGCCTAGACATCATCTTTCAAGAAATTATCAAGGAAAGTTGCCCCGATATTCTAGAGCTCCTTTTCCCCTCTCCATGACAAAATAACCAAATCAATTAGGAATAGGAGAGTGAGAGTTCTTTTTCCTAGGTTCGGAAAGTCAACTTTCCCCTCAAAAATTGGAAAAAAAAACCAAGTACATTTCAATGCACATATCCCCCACTCCATCAGATTCCCAATTGCTCAAGGACAAAAGGTATCCTACCCCTAAGAGTAGTGTGCTGATATTGAGTGATTACTTAGTCAATCTTAGCAAAAGAAGGTTTTAGAGGTCATCTTTGCATGAGTCATTTTCTGTGGATCAAATAGTGGACTGACTGATCATTTCAGGTGTTTTCAGTTCTGTCCTTCATTCCTGTTGTGCGCCATGTCATTAGTGGAACTGGCTAAGTCTGAGCTAACTCCCACATTTCCATAACACCAGCTGGGGCTTTTGTGTGTGAGGAAGTTATAGAACTGATCTAGGATACAGTTATCCCTTGCACATCTAGGGGCTTAGGAGCCTCAGTGATCTGGAAAATCTGTGTAAAATTTTTTTGGCCCTCCCTTCATACCAGAGGAAAACTCTGCATTATTATGTTATTAAAAGATAAAATATGTTAATATTATACAATACTACAAATATATTTTATGCATTTATGAAGGTTTTCTATGTCATCTGCTGACCTGAGCATATTGTCTATAGCTTCCACAAAACACCCCCAAAATTCCCATTTAATTTCTTATGCCAACTTGTGATATATGGAAACCATGTTGGAGAAAGTCATGTTGTGGAAGAGATAACTGTGGTTTGAATTAACTCTGCCTCATGTAGATTGATTTGGTTTCCCAGCTGTTATATTGGGTATTGGTGGAAGAGCTACTGAGGCTTCAGGGTACCTCCTTACCACCTTTTAATTTCTTTGCTCTTGACTTTTACCTCTTTTTACTTCCCTGGATTCCTTTGGAAGACTTTATTGACTACCATTTCCTGGGAGTTGTTAGATTTTTTTAATATAGGTATTGCTTGTCTTTACCCTCAGGCTCCAAGTGATCATGACACCAGACTTGGAGCCATAAATGATACAATTTCCTTTTCACATTTAATGGAAGGTCAAAACAGTTGATGATTCTAAATCATTTTGGCAAAGTAGCTACAATCTTGTTCCTAGGATCTGGAGAATGAGAGCCTAAAATAGTCCAGGAGATATGAAGTTTCTTTTTTTAGGACATATTTTATTTTTTTTCCAGTTACATGCCCAAATGACTTTTAACACTTTTTTTTTAAATTTCAGTTCCAAATTCTTTCCTCTGTTTCCTCCCTTCACCCTTTCTTGAGAAGGCAAGCAATTTGATTATACATTTGCAGTCATATAAAACATATTTCCACACTATCTATGTTGCAAACAATTTAAAAAAATGCTAAAAAAATCACAGATCAAAACAACAATAACCTCAAGACAATAAAATAAAGTTTTAAAAATTATTCTTTTGATATGGATTCAGACTGTCAGTTCTTTCCCTGGAGGTAAATAGCATTTTACCTCATTAGTCCTTCTGAATTGTCTTGGATCATTGTCTTGGAGATCTGAACTTTATGACCATTTTGGTTGAGAAATGATGCAGAACTCTGATTCTAGAGTCACCTTTCCCCAGTGGATCTGGTATATAATCAGAGGAGATTTAAGAATCTTGGGCTATATAAGGTAAAGTATACACTTCCACATGCTCACGCTATGTCCTGGTGGGAGAGAGCACACTAGCATACTTCCCTCCTTCATTACCCAGTATCCTTGCTTCTTGTCTCATGTTCCCTCTGTGACATACTGGGAAATGGGAGATTAGCCACCCCTTCTTGGTCCTACTGTATGCATGATGGGACTGTTGCATTCTTACTCTTCCCATGCCACTGCTCATCTGGTTTTGTCCCCAGTACTGTGGAAGAGTGCTATCTATACCTCCAGGAACCTGCTTTCTGACCAATTTGAATCCATTTTTCTGAGATGCCATAACGTATTCTGAAGACAGGAGACTGAACCTTAAACAGAGGGGTTAGTTTTAAAGGAAATAGAAACTCTTACTTGTGGATGATATGGAATTTGAGGGACCAAGAAAGTCATGGAAATATTGCCTATGACCTGAACATCTAAATCCTATCTCTGATGATTTTTTGATATAAAATACCATAACTCTTATATTGGGGGGTCTCATTAGCCTCCCTTCTGTCCCTTCCCAATAACCTTACATCACTAACCAAAATTAGCAATAAGTTAAATTATATGCTCAATAACGAAAACAGAGCAGATCCTAGACAAGCTAAAGCAATTCGAGGCAAAATGATTTATTGAAAAAAAGGCAAAAATTGAATTTGATGTCTGCTTAAGGGCATCCCAGAAACTAGGGATATTACGTATAATCTCAGCATCGTGAGGTTTTAGTATAACTTCCAAGACTCTCTTTTGGGATTCATTCATTTATTAAATGATCATGTTATGAAGAGTAATGTGCTTGGGGTTGTGCAATATAAAACAGACTAAATAGGATAGCCTCTGCCCTCAGAGATCTTGCAGTCTGGTAGGGGAATACATGACATTACCAAGTAGAATGTGAATCAAAATGACATGTGCTCAAGGCATCAGCTTTAAAGTTACAAGCCAGACATTATATTAGGTCTGAGTAGGAAAAGACTGTTGATGGTGGATTCTAAGAAGGCTTCATGAAAGAGGTACAATTTGAGCTGTGATTTCACAAGTAGGAAGAATGAAAGGCCAGGGGCAGGCCACTTCAAGGCTGGCATTTAAAAAAGAGAAAGACAGCAAAACAATGACCCAAGACAAGTCTGAAGGACTTATGATGATAAATGTTATCCATCCTTAGAGAAAGAACTGATGGAATCTGAATACAGATCAAAGCATACTTTTAAAAACTTTCTCTGTTTTTCTTGGGTTTTTTGGCTCATGTTTTCTTAGACAACATGATTAATGTAGAAATATGTTTTGTATGACTACATATGTATAACCTATATCAAATTGCTTGGCTTCTCAATGAGGGGAGACGAAGATAATTTGGAACTCAAAATTTTAAAATGAATATTAAAATGATTTTACACATAATTGGGGGAAATAAAATACAAAATAAGTTTAAAATAAAAAAGAGAAACAACATATATGACATGTACAGAAGCCATTGAGCAGTTGTTTGGTTGAAGCATAAAGTTCATTAAAGAGAAGCTGGTGACATGTGACTGGAAAGGTAGAATTGTTGAGGCTGTGGATGAGGATTAAATGCCAAACTAAAGAATTTTAGGGAATAAAAAGGAATTACTAAATAGTATTTAGTACTGGAGTAACATGAATAGATATTTTCTATGATAGGGATAGAGACTACATCTATGATTTTAATTGCACAGGACTATCCCAGGTGAGAGAGTCCCTCTACCATGGAGGTCAGAATCATTTTTGAAATGTCTAGTTCTAGAGAATTTCTTGGAGGATGGAGAGTCTAAGTGTCTTGCCCATACTCATACAGCCAGCTTGGTTCAGAAGCAGGATTTGAATACCACCCAACCTTCCTGGCTCCAAGGCCTACATTTCATGCACAACACCTGAAATAGGTAGCTTAAATGATGCAATATACAGCTCAAGCTCAGCTCTTAAGATACCTTTTTGGTATTTTTCACTTGGCTGAACTTGATCTCCTTAACTATTCATGGCTGTTGAAATAATTTAGAGACTTAAAGGAGGTTCCAAAACAATGGATTGGCCAATGAATGTGGAAAGCAGTGGGCTTTTGTTACAAATGGATTTAACTCACACAATAGCATAAGGTCTAATGAATCAGAGTTGCATTTAATGAGGTAAAGGCAACAGAGAAAAGATAACATTGGTGGTCTTGGGACCTTGGGCACAATGATTTTGGGGCCAAAGCAGGAGGAAGAGTGTTTAGGAATGGTCCACCAGCCAGTCAGGCTTTTATTCTGTAGAAAACTGGCTGTTCCATGATCTTTCAGTATACAAATGGGTTAACTCTTAGGTCACTTCTAATTAGAATGGAAGATGAGAACACAATACAGAATGAGATTTTATTAGATAAATTAGTGCTTGATCATTTCACCAAAACTTGTACAATGCTGATTACTGAAGAGGATTTTGTTCCTCCCATTAGTTATAATAGATAATAATTTAAATAAATTTACATATCCATATCCCTTTGCTGAAGCTCACTCAAAGAAAATATTTTTAATGAAACATTTTTATTGAAAAATTGAATATTTTATTACTATACTACACTAGCAATACAGTGATACCATAACTAGATCCCTTCCTACTCACAGGCCAAGATAGGAAACTTTTAAAACACAAGTATTGAGCCAACACTGCAGCAAGGCAGCTCTTGGGGATAGTTTTTCATTCTATGACATCTCATAAACTAGGACAAACAAGGACACCCCACTTCTTGAGGCAGTCACAGAAGGGGAGGGTGGGGTAAGACAAAGTATAGAAGGGAGCTTGAAGTGTCCTATCAACATCTCTATTCTAGAGGAGTAATTCTCCTGATGCTAGAAACAAGCATTATGCCCCTAGAGTTTCTAGAATTCTATTAGAACTCTCTCTCCTGGATAGGAAAGAATCCCTAGCAGAATCACATACTATGTACCCATCCATTACTATTATACTAAGTACTAGAGATGCAAGTACTCAGTCTCTGCCCTCAAAGAATTTATATTTTAATAGAGAAAAAGAACACATATAAGGAAGTGGTAGTCTAGGGCAGGGCTTCTTAAACTTTTTCTACTTGCCAGCATTTAGGCAGCATTTGTTGGTGTTGTGTGGCCTAAGCACATGTGTAGTGCAAAGTGCACACACTTTGTGTTCAGAACCAAGGCTGCAGTGAAGTTGCAGGATGCAACATGGGCAAGCCCTGCCAAACACATGTTGGATTCATTAAATCTTTGATTTTGAATTGATTTTTGGTTGTCGCGTTCAGAAATCTTTTACTGTTACCAAATTTTTTATGGCCCCCACATTCAGTTTTGTGACCCCCAATTTAAGAAGCACTGTTCTAGGGAAGTATTTTTGACTGCAAAGAGAAGGCAACTAGACTTATAGGCCAACTGAGTGACATGACCTTCCTGGAAATTGTAGCATTGATATCCCCAGAAACACTGATCTAACTATGCAGGACACTCTAGGTAGGCTTGAAGCTGTAATTAACTCCTGTTATTGACTTCAATGGATGGAGGGGATTTTTCCTCATAGAATTACTGGCTAAGGTTGAGGAATCCTCAGAGTTTCTGACTCAACCAGCCAATGAATCAAAAAGTACTCTTAAACAAAAGATCTGCTTGTACATTATTGTTTATTACAGGCAGGCTCTATATTCAAGAAAGCATATTGCCTGCAGGAACTCTGCAAAGGACCATAGCTTGACACCCCTCCCCCCACCAACTTTCCATTTCCTTAGACCCAAGTAGGCTTTTAGCAAATTATTAATTAATAATAAAATGGCCTTTGGAAGCTTAATGCAGATCAGAAAAGAAGGTGAAATACAGATCTTGGAACAGAAATGCAGAGATTTCATAATCAGCTCCTGACTGTAGTCCTTGCTTCATAGTTCTGACACTTTGCTTGCCACCTAAGTTTCAGTTAGACAGATCTTATTTAATGCTTATTTTATTTGAAAATGTTATCTGCATTTGAACTTTAATATTAGTCTCTGAGTGAAGGCATGAGTAATACTCAATTACTTTTAAAATACATTAAAAGTAATAAAACTTGGGGAAGAAGTTACCTAATTGGTGATAAAAGATACAGTTTTTCAATGAAAATATTTTCCTTAAGAAAGGTCTCCATGGGGCATGGACATGTGAGGTTCATTTAATTGTTATTTGTCCTTTGTAATTAAGGAGCAGATTAAAATACTTTCTATAATAAGTACTGTCTGGGAGAACTAATCATGGGTTGAAGTATCTAATAAAATCTAATTATTTGTTAAGCGGTACAAACAGTATTTTAATAACTCTTGACAGAGAGCTGAAGTCTCTAGTTTATTAGGTGCTTAACCTTAGGCTAATAACCATTTCTCTCTACAGCATCAGCTTTGGGGTAAAAAAGTGAGTGCTTTACTTTTTATTAGTGGTAAAATATTAAATCAATGGTATATGGATCATTAAAATATGGCATAGAATTACAGCAAAGAATCACCGCACAAGTATGGATGGGTCATACTGCTCACCCTTCCTATGAAATTAGAGAGTGGTGTATTTGTTTTCTAGGTGTAAAAATAGACTAGCGATATCAAAGCACTCTGCATCACCTGAATATCCTGAGCACGATTAATTGAAGACTGGATTTAATGAAACATTTCATTTTTCTTTATGTATTTCCTAGCTTTGTGATTTTGCTCAGCATGTCCCCAATGCCTGGAATATCATGCCTCCTTGCCTCTACTTCAGAGCTTAGCTCAAATTGTTTTTGCTGTTGCTGTTGTTGAAATGTTTCTGTTGTGTTCAACTCTTCAGGATCCAATTTGGAGTTTCCTTGGCAAAGATACTGGAGTGGTTCGCCATTTCCATTTCCAGCTCATTTTACAGATGAGGAAACTGAGGTAAACAAGGTTAAGTGACTTTGCCCATGGTCACAAAGCTAGGAAGTGTCTGGGGCCATATTTAAACTCAGAAAGATAAGCCTTTCTGATTCCAGGCATGACACTGTAACCATTGAACCATCTAGCTGCCATCTCAGCTCAAATACTGTCTCATATATGAAACTTTTCCTGACTCCTGACCTCCAGAAAAGAGAGGGAAGGAGGGAGGGAGGGAGGGATGGAGAGAGAGAGAGAGAGGCAGACAGACTCAGAAGACACAGACAGGGAGACACAGAGAGATACAGAGAGACAAAGACAGAGGCAGAGAAAAACAGGTAAGGAGAAACAGAGAGAAAAAATGGATTAAGTTCTTACTTAGAGGGAGAGAGAGACAGAGAGACAGAAATAGAGAGAGAGAGAGATAGACAGAGAGACACACAGGGAGACAAAGACAGAGAAAAACAGACAGAGAGAAACAGAGAGAAAAATAATGGATTAAGGAGAGAGAGAGAGAGAGAGAGAGAGAGAGAGAGAGAGAGAGAGAGAGAGAGAATGAGTGAATGAATGAATGGATGGATTAAGTTCTTATTGTGTGTCAGTCCGGTGGGCTCTGTGCTTATACGATGAAGATGCAACTATAAGCAGGAAAGATAGTGCAGCATTCAAGGTGTTTATACTCAAATGGGGAAGACACCACATGAAGGAGGACAGAAAAGGGGCTCATACCCAGCAGCCTATTGAGGAAATGAATGGGAAGTGGCAGGAGGTCTGAATTCTGACAAAGAAAAAACAAGGTGAATGTTTACCTATCAGGGTCTGGGAACTCAAAGGCAGAGTCCAGGGTTCTGGTCAGAATGAGATGCCTACTCACTGGAAATTCTTTTTGCTAATAATAATAATAATAACAATAATAATAATAATAATAACAATGCAGGATTGTGCATTGTATCCATACATTTGGGATTGTCTAAATACGGCTCATATGAAAGTTTTGATAGTTTTCTCAGAAAATGTGTCCACTCCTCTAGGAGAAAGCTTTTGATGCATGCCTAGGGGGAGCAGAAGGACCCACAAGACTGGCTGTTTTGTTAACCTTAGTAAAGGGGTCCTGGACTTGAATTATATCTATTTGTCCTCAAAGTCTAAGGGTATATTTAAGTGAATGACTTCTTTTTTTAAGGTTCAAGGCTCTTTTTGGGTTGCTATTATTTAGAGGTTGCTATCCCCCAAATTTATATCTGAACACTTGACCCCTTCTTACCAAATGCTAGTTACATAATGATCATTACAAATAGTGAATTAATCCATTTATCTAAGCAGATAGAAAACAGAAATTAGAGAATTTATATAAATTAATTATACCATACAATACACAGAGTGAATGAGCTCTCTCACTTGGGACATAATATCTCAGATTAACTGAGAGAGCAGCCCCAATCTCACTCCAAAAATACTCCCCACAGTCTCAAGGGAGACAAGCTGGCAATTGGGGCATGGTAATGAGTTAGTTTCCCTTCTACATCTGCCTTTCAAAGTTTCATCTCTCTCTCTCTCCCCAGTGTCTTACCCTGAAAAGATTTTGGAATCTGAGATTTTTGGGTCTTCTCTCAAAGTAGGAAGCAACAAGAATGTTTCTCTTTCCCAAAGCTCTTGGCCCTATTTTGCCCCTCATGAGGGCATGCAGCATTAAGTCAACATTCTCTCCACCAATTAGGAGTCATGCAAATGCTACATACTTATTGTTCCCCTCAATAAAATGTAAGCACCCTGATGGTGAAGACCATTTTACATACATACATACATATACCCATAAATATATGCACATGTGAAAACACACACACATACACATATACACATACAGAAAGAGAGACAGGACAGACAGATACAGAGAGGGAGAGAGGGAGGGAGAATCTATTGATATATTTTGGATCTACCAGTGAGATAAATAGATAGATAATTGAAACAATGATCTATTCATCATCTATGTATATTTTGTCTTTGTATCTCTGGAATCTAACATAGCTCCGGAGACATGGTAGACACTTGATAAATAATTAAGAAAGTCATTAGGAGTAAGCGAGAATGCCTTTTGACTTTTTTCACATCCTTTTCCAATCATTTCTCTGTACTTGATAATAGTTGAAAGGCCTGATCAGGATCAGTGTGGAGGAGGACAGAGCATGATTGCCATGTTGGGGGTGGTATCACAGAGGAGGAGAGGGCACAGTGAGAATGAGCTCTGGGGAAATGTAAATTACATCAACTCTGGGTTATTACCTCACACCCATCAACTCAGAAAGGATGGAAATAGTTGGAAAATTCAATGTTGGCAGGGCTGTGGGAAGACAAGCAAGCTAATTCATAATTGCTAGAGCTGTGACTTGCTTTGACCCTTTTGGATAGCAGTAAAGAATTAAAAAATAAGTTGCAAAATTGCATATACTTATTGACCCAGTGATATCAATGCTAGATTCAGACCAAAAGAAGGTTATTCACAGGAAGAAAAATACTTATTGGCACAAAATATTCATAGGGTAATTATTTGTAATAGACCAAAAAAGATAGAAAAACTATGCATCCAACAAACAGAGAATCAGTGATAAAATTGTGTTATGTGAATATCCGTCTATCAAATCCTACTCTGATATCTCTAAATGTTGGAATCCAGAGGCAACTTTGAGTTTTCAAAAGTCATGTCAGCAGAATACAAACTCTGCCAAAATTCATAGTGCTAAAGTGACTTTCAGCATAGTCCCAGAAACAATCTATGATCGCTTTCTGAGGAAGCAAATAAGTAAGTAATAAGAGTATACAGGCTGACCATTAGAAATGAATTATTTAAATATTTCAAGCCATGGAGTAAATGGGTTCAGGGAAACATGGGAAGATTTGTGTGAACGGATAAGGAATGAAGTGAGCAGGATTATACTGAAAGAATGATAGAGAAGGAGATGGCAGAAATTAAGTTGTATCGATTTTATGGATTTACTGTCTATAAAAATTAAGTAACATAATTGATGGTAGACTGAATGTAAGATTCTTGATCAATGACTAATGAGTCTGATACACCACATATTTTAAATACTATTTTATTTTTCTCAAATCGTATACTAGAACATATACTATATATTGGTCTTGATATGTTCATATACTGGCATATTGATATACTACATATTGGTCTTCATATTCTCTTTCAAAATGAAAGCAGATGGCAAAGAGATTTATTTGATCCTCATAATAACCCTGGGACATAGGTACTCATTTGATCACCGTTTTATAGTTGAGTGACTTGTCATGGTCATGTAACAAAGTAAGTGTGTGAAGCCATATTTGGACTCAGCTCTTCCTGACTTCAGGCCTAACCTCATAAATCATGTCCAATAAATGATCATTCAACCTTCCAGTAAGAATCTCAATGGACAAGAATTAGCTTCTAAAGGCAACTGTTCCTCTCAGGAGCAATTCTAATCAATCAACAAGCATTTAAGTGTCTATTTTGAGCCAGACATTGTATTAGACCTTGAATATTGTTCTTGCTATTCAGTCCTTTCAGTCCAGCCCAACATTCCATGACTCCATCTGGGGCTTTCCTGGCAAAGATGCTGGAGAAATTGGCCATGTCCCTCTCTGTTGGATCCAGTGGACCCATTTTTCAGGCAATCAGAAGTTAAGTGACTTACTCAGGATCACACGGCTTGGAAATGTCTGAGGTCATATTTGAACTCAGGTCTTCCATGCTCCAGGCCTAATGCTCTATCCACTGAGCCACTGGCTTCCTCTAGGCATTGAATATACAAAGAAAAAAAATAATGCTAAGATGGCCCCTGCCCCTGTGGAGCTTACATTTTAATTGTTCACAATTTTTTTCCCAAAATCAAACCTAAAGTTGTCTATTTCTAATTTTTATTTATTGCTCTTGGTTTTGCTGAGGCAGCCTGGCAGAATACGTCTCATTCCTCCTTCAAATATTAGGCCACGGGTATGCAGTTGCTCCCTTCCCTCCCTTTCCCATACATATCACTGTAAACAGTAGCTTTTAAAGGCATACAACTGAGCATGAAATGTAGGTGTCTCAATGTGTTTACTTTTTGCTAACCCCAAAACACACAAACAAAAGCTCAGTCTTCAAGCCTCTCCCCTATTAAGGGATTATATGTATTATTGAAGAGAACTGGTCCCAGAGACAGGAACCCATTGGTTCAGATGGCTTGAGGGGTAAGGAACCTGCAGCCTCAAGGCCACATGTGACCCTCTAGGTTCTCAAGTGGGGACCTTTGACTGAATCCAAACTTCACAGAAAAAAATCCCCTTAATAAAAAGATTTGTTCTGTAAAACTTAAACTTAGTCAAAAGGCTGCACCCAAGGACCTAGAAGGCCACAGGTGTCCTAGAGGCCCCAGGTTCCCCAACCCTGGCTTAGATACTTCTTAGCTGTGTGACTCTGGGCAAATCACTTAACCTCTATTTGCCTCATTTTCCTTAACTGTAAAATGTGGATCATAAACCAACTTCCCAGGCTTGTGAGGATCAAATGAGATATTATTTGTAAAGTGCTTAGCTTGGTGCCTGGCAAACAGTAGGTGCTTTATAAATATCTATTCCCTTCCCTTCCCTTTATCTCCCTGTATTAGATTGCAAGCACCATAAGAATAGCTATTAGTTTTCTTTTTGTATCTACAGCACATTGTATATAGTGAATAATTAATACATAATGTCATGTGAGAGTAGTTGCCTTAACTGCTGGGGGTAGGAGAGAGGAGGGCATCTTCTCACTGTTTCTCAGGGGAAATCAAAGAGAAAGGCTAATAGACAGAAGCAGTGAGAGGTTGGAGTCATTCTTTTAATATCCACTGAGTGAGTTTCTCTTACTAGTTCATTGGCACCTGTTTAAGCTGGGGGGAGAGATGTAGGAACCACCCTGCACCAACTGGTTACACATGTCTTTTATCTAGGTGCTCCCAGAAAAAGATAGAGCACATGTAGCACTGGAATGGGAACAGTTCTAGGCACACTCCCTAGGGCATGGAGTGATCACTGTTATCAGTGTTTTCTGGGACAAGAGGAAAGCCTACTATGAAAAAAATCTCACCTTTCATATTCTATTTCTTTATTAAGAGACAAAACTTATTTCTACAATGAGAGATTAAAAGGGTGAAAGTGCAATTACTAGGCAGAGTCAATATGTTACTGTGAATGAATTTCAGTCCTCTAATTAAGAAAAAAACTTCCAATTTTTGACCAAGATTGGAGATTACCTCAGGGCAATGCATATACAGTCCATAAAAGGGAGCAATGTGAAATATCTCAGGAAAAGTAGACTGGATCCAGATTGTGAAGGGCTTAAAATGCCAGAAGGGAATGTGTTTTTGCTTTTGTTTTATTTTGTTTTTTTTAGAGGTGATAGGGAAGAATTGAAAATTCTTGAGAAAAAGAGTGACATGATTATGCTTTTGTGTTTAAGGAGCACTGATGTGCCAGCTGTGCGGAGGATGGAACAGAGTAGAGAGACACTGATAGAGAGAGACCAATTATTAGGATGTTTCAATAGTACTGCTTAGAAATGATAAGCTCCCAATTTCAGGTAGTTGTGGTGTTACAGGAGAGAACCTGATGTATGCAGGAAATTTTGAAGAGATGGAATTGTAACAGCAATGCTGCTTGCCACTACTGTGACTGTGTAAGGCCAACAATAGCGGTACACAGAAGGGCTGCCAGCACAGATTCTTTGATCTGCTTTTCTATGGATAGAAACTTTAAGGGGTTTACAATCTCACTTTAATTAAACATATATACATATATATATATAGATAGATAGATAGATAGATAGATAGATATATCTCTATCTCTATCTATATATATGTATATGTATATCTATATCTATCTATCTATATATCATTCACTTAGTAAAGGGGGAAAAGCCAGCACCCTGAACTGCAGAGAAAACACAAAAAGAAATTACAGAGAAACTATAAACAGAAAAATAACACAATATCGACAGACAGACTTCTAGCAGTCTGACCAAAGCAATACATACCTAGTTACCAGAGACAGAAGAACCAACACCTGGGTTTTCAAAGGCAGAGGGCTTCCTTCATGGCTACCCAGACTCTAGGCACCAGCACTCTTTCAATGAGTGAGCCCCTAATAAAATGATAACCTCAGAGTATATATAACCTTCTTCAGGGTCAGAGCACCTCACACCTCTCTAGGGTTTCACACCTCTTGTGACCTAATTTGGCAAGGGAGTGAGCCTTTCTAGAAACAAATGCAAGCCTCCATCAAATGCATTCGATTGACTTAGTGCTGAGAAGCACTCCAAAACAAAAGACAACAAAAAAAAATCCCACTTTGCTTGCCCTTACAGCAATCTATAGGAATTAACAGTTATTACATATGGTGGGAGGTGAGAGAACTTTGATGTCTGGAAGAAGTGTGGTTACCCCAACAACAAAAAAGAAGAGACCATAGGAAGGATATGTCTAGGGAGGGGAAGATAGTGAGAAAAATCATCTTAGAGGGAATAAAAGTCCCAAGCATTTCAAGATCCAACACAAGAGATCTTATGAAAATAGGAAATCATGTTTTTTCCTGCTGAAGTTTTAAATTGGACAGGCCAAACAGCAATTCAGATCTGATCCTACATTGGATGAAATGGATCTCAAACATACTGGGTGATGTGTATGATTGACAAAGAGTTTATTTCCTGGTTTTAGAACGCTATAAAGGATAATAAGCTTTCAGATATGAGAGCTATACCTTGATTTTTACTAGTTTGAAGGGGTTCAGTGAGGCCAGGTAGGATGGTTCTCTCCCTCCTATCCCTTCTCCCTGTCCTTCTTCCTGTTTTTCATGAGCCAGATTTTCTTTTTTTTTTTTATAATTAATCAATTAATTATTTTATTTTCCCAGTTACATGTAAAAACAATTTTTAACATTCATTTTTAAAACTTCAAGTTCCAAATTATCTCCATTATTCCCTCCCCACCCTGCTTCATTGAGAAGGCAAGCAATTAGGTATATTTACACATATTTCATCAAGCAAAACATATCCATAACAGTCATGTTGTAAAAGAAAGCAGGAAACAACAACAATAACAAATATCAAGAAAAAAAATTTTAAAGTCTGCTTCTATCTGTATTCAGACATGATCAGTTCTTCCTCTGGTGATGGATAGCATTTTTTATCATAAATCTTTCAGAGTTGTTTTGTATCATGGTATTGCTGAGAATAGTTAAGTCATTTGCAGCTGATTGTCTTACAATATCGCTATTACTTTTGCACAGTACATTTTACTTTGCATCAGCCCATGCAAGTCTTTCAAGGTTTTTCTGAGAGCATGCTGCTCATCATTTCTTATAGTACAATTTTATTCCATCATAATCACACACCACAGTTTTTTCGGCATTCCCCACCTGATAGATATCCCCTCAATTTTTAATTCTTTGCCCCCAGAAAAGAGCTGCTATAAATATTTTTGTATCCATAGATCCTTTCCCATTTTTTTTTAGCTTTTTGGGATACAGACCTAGCAGTGGTATTGCTAGGTCAAAAGTTATGCCTGGTTTTGTAGTCCTTTGGGCATAGCTCCAAATTGATGAGACAAATTTTCAAACAGGTCAGGTCCCCAGACTTTTCTTATCATTTTCCTGTCATTTCCCTGGCACTGTCCTATGTCCTGAAAATAAAAATAAAATGACACAGTCTTGTCCTCAAGAAGCTTACATTCTCCAGGATTCACAAAACACTTATGATTTATTCAGAGTAAGGAATTCCCAGTGTGGGTATTCTCTGTACTAGCATATATCGTATTCTGCAATTGAGTAGGTACATACCAGGGAGTTGACTCAGGCTCAGAAAAGATTACCCGAGGTCACCCAGGTATTAAAGGTGAGAGCTGGGATTTGAATACAAGTCTTCACAACTTCAGCTCTAGCATTATATACTCCTTCATACCAATTTATGTAAACCTTATCTTTCCTCTGTCCCTATTCTACTCTTTCAATACCCTTCCATTGTGTCCTCTGGAACCTCATTCTATTGTTAACTGCCCTTCCTACTAGAGGCAGCTAGGTGAATCAGTGGCTAAGGCTCTGGGCCTAGAGGAAGTAAAACCTGAGTTCAAATATGGCCTCAGACACTTACTAGCTGTGTGACAAGTCACTTATCTTCTGTTTTCTTTAATCCACGGGAGAAGAAAATGGCATACCACTCCAGTATTTTTGCCAAGAAAACTCCACGGACAGCATTGGTCCACAAGGTCGTGAAGAGCTGGACGTGACTGAACAACAAGTCCTTCCAATTAGACATTTTCCCTTGATGTTCTTCCCATCTCCTGCAATCTGAGAATCCTGACTCTCTCCAGAGGAAACTATATCTCTGACAGTTAGCGAGCTCTTAATGCATGTTTTTTGACCAAGTAACTAACTAGCCAATCTTTCCAGCACTGGCTCAATCTTCTCTCTTGCCTTCTCACATACTGGGCAAGGAGGATGTCTTACTTCTTACTTCCCATTGCCTCTACTATCTTTTCTTTGAGGTTCAATCCATTCAACTATATCATCTAATTCATTTCCTGGTGGCCATTATCTACTGACTCCGAAATCAATACCTGGATCACAATCTTCCTCTACCTTCTCAACCTCTGACATTATACTTGTGGGTTTAAATTTACAAATTAAATGCATCTAATATGATGGCTTCCCAACTTATCACCCTCTTTAGTTCATATGGCCTATATCTTTACTCCATATTGACCATGCACAGGGATGGACATGCCCTTGATCTCATCATCCACATGTATTATATAATATACTTATATGACATAACACTTAAATCCCTATATTCAACTACAATATCCTATTTTCCCTGTTCTCTCTGTGTCTCATACCTACTACACTAATCCTGCATTCTCTTAGAATTCCCTCTGCAAACTCCTTTCCCTCTTTCTTTCCCTAGTGATCACCTCTGTTCTGGTCTCACCATTTTCTCTTAAGAATCTCAATTAGCCAGTTTGATTTTACATGGTTTAGAAGTATAAAGGTTATTTCTCTCCATTAAGAACAAAGCAGAGATACTTAGTAAATATACATGTATACCCCTCTGATGCTAATTTTTCTGTAAATCAATATTAGGTCTGTGTGTCCCCATAGAAAAAACTTACCAACCTATAGGAATGCTTTGCTTGCTTTATGTTTTTTTAAGATCTCTTTTCTGCTTTTCTTTTAAAGTAGCCTAGCCCAAAGAACAAGTTCCTCTGCTCTAAAGACATTTCTTTAGCAATTATTAGAGTAGATGGGATTAATAAAGTAGATAAATTCCTGCTAAGTTTTGGACCAATTAACTGTATGTTATACTTGTTATATATTACTATCTGTTGTTATATGTTATACACATGTTATATATCACTAACTACATTATTTTAAAGAGTTTTTTGTATTAGAATTATGTACATATGTATGTATATATACACATGTATATATATAGGTACATATGTATCCCTTTTAACTCTTTATTACTGTCTGTGTCTCTATTTCTCTTATTTCAGTTTGTCTCTGCCTCTTCTCCCATATATGTACATGCTTCCTATGAGAGATCAAAAATATGTATAAATGAATATCTTTGTTTGTCTGTCTCTCTAGTTATTTATCTTTATGCTCTGCTTCCAGCAAAATGATCCAATAGTCATTTGTAAATTATTAATCTTGCATTTAAGGCTAAATGTTATGAATTATGAGCTTGTAGATAGAATAGCCATCTGGAGAATATTCCAGGCCCTTCTGGGCCATTTTTCAGTTAAACATGTCCTTAAAAAGTCTCCAAAGGTGCCTAAAGCCTCCGACAACAAAGAATAATCGTAAAATTGAACTTAAGCTTAGCATCTGATCATATTCCCACTCCCCTAGCCAAACATAGATGTCTTCTTGGCATTGAAAACAACAACAACAACAAGAACCTGAAATGTATATGAGAGATGTATTGATGAAGTGAGAACTCTTTTAATATACAAAGAAGAACCAGAAGCCTTTTGGGGTGCTGTTTTCTTCATGTATTTACTTCTCAGTGGTTGCCACTTATACTAAGAATAAACCCAAAGCCAGAGTCCTAGAGAAATATGCCCCTTTTCGAAATGTGCAGGACTCCCAGATGAACCCTATCTTTTATTTCTTTAATGGGGTCACTGATTAGCATTGAAATTGGGTAATTAGAAAGCATTTGTTATTAAATGGCAAGAAGAGTAGACAAGTAGGGCAGCTAGGTGGCGCAGTGAGTAGAGCACCGGCCCTGGAGTCAGGAGGACCTGAGTTCAAATTCGGCCTCAAACACTTGACACATGTACTAGCTGTGTGACCTTGGGCAAGTCACTTAACCCCAACTGCCCTGCCAAAAAGCAAAAAAAAAAAAAAGAAGAGTAGACAGGAAAGCTTAATCATCTCTTCACATATATCCTCTAAACTAGGGTTTGGGAAGCTGCGGCCTTGAGGCCACATATAGCCATCTCAGCCCTCAAGTGTAGCCTCTTAACTGAATCCAAACATCACAGAACTGGATTCAGTTAACGGACAGCACTTGAGGACCTAGAGAATCACATATGGCCTCAAGGCCACAGGTTCCCCAACTCTGTGAACCCTCTAAGTCAGAGGTGCAGACAATGAGGGGAAAAATCATAAATGGACATAGCACGCTGTTTATATGTAAATGTTTTCTTTGTTTTGTCAATTAAAAATGTTTCAATATATTTAAATCAAACTTGACCATATGATGACAAATAAGACGCTTTTATTATGTTTTTAACTGGTCTGTGCATGATAGAAAAAGTAAAGGGCTGCTTTATCTTGTTCATAATTTCTGAATATCTTTTCAGTGTGAGAATTCTAGATGAAAACCTGCTATTTTTCTTCAGTAATTGTGCTTTTTAAATATCCATTTTGTATCATTAGAGAAATAACTTTTCAATGAATTTTTGTTGCATGAAAATTTTAATTTATCTTAAAGAAAATGTTCTCAAGTCTTATCTACCTTTATAAACAATAGTTAGGAAGAATGCATACTTAAGACATTCTCCAACTTATACCTAAATCTTCAAAAATTGACTCTGTGATATCATTGAAAAGGGGTCATCTGGATTTTCCTTGGTGGTATCTGGTAAGGTGAAAATTTCCCACCTTTTGAGTCATGCCTCTTTTGGATAGATCTATTAGGAGGTATTTTTTTTTTGTTTGTTTCATCCAATTCAAATCTTCTTTTCAATTTCTACCCACAATATTTGGTTCTGCCCTCTAAACTCAGTGAGTTGGGCTCACATTCAGCTAGTATTTTCCAGCATGGAAGCACCTGTCAAACCTTAAGTTCTGATGATGTAGCCTCAAAGAACTCTGATGAGATATTAGAACATGAATACTTTGCTGTATTAATGAATATCTGTAATTATAATTATATTGTATTAATTAATATTAAGCATTGTGCTTTGGGTTACATTATTGTATGTTGTACATTAAGTATTGTATGTTAGGGTTAAAAAATAAAAATAGAGGGGGCAGAGCCAAGATGGTGGCTGGAAAGCAGGGACTCGCATGAGCTCCCTGCTAAGTCCCTCCAAAAACGTATAAAAAATATGGCTCTGAACCAATTCTAGAGCTGCAGGACACACAAAATAGCAGAGGGAAGCAGGGCTCCAGCCCAGGACAGCCTGGATGGTCTCTGGGTAAGGTCTTTCTCACAAGAAGCTGGGAGCAGAGCAGAGCAGAGCAGGGCCCAGCATGGGTGGCATGGACCAGCCAGACCAGGATCCAGGCGGAGCAAGCCCTAGCACCCTGAATCTGTGAGCTGTGGCAGTTATCAGACTTCTCAACCCACAGACACCAAAGATGACAGAGAAGAATTGCAGAGCCCACAAAGTGGTGGAGGGAAGCAGGACTCTAGCCCAGGACAGCCTGGATGGTTTCTGGGTAAGGTCTATCCTGCACAGAGGTGGGAGTGGAGCGGAGGACAGCAGAGCCCAGCGTGGGTGGGGTGGACCAGCAAGACCAGGAGCCAGGCGGAACTTGCCCTAGCACCCTGAATCGGTGAGCTGCAGCAGTTACCAGACTTCTCAACCCACAAATACCAAAGACAACAGAGAAGATTAGTGGGAAAAGCTGCTGGAGATAGAGTGTAAAGAGGAGTTCGTAGTTTGGCCACCAACTCGGGGGCAGCAGAGGTGGGACAGTTAGAGAACTACAGCTGCAGTTGCTTCCTCCCCCAGGCCAACCTGGTGGGAGGAATTAAGTGGCAGATCAGAGCAGGAGTGAAGAGCCTGCTGAAGATCTAAGTCCAGTCCAGGTTGGGGGTTCTTGGGGAAGGAGGAGGGCTGGTGTGGCAGCGCATCTGCCCAAGCTAGGAACATAGAACTCTTTACTCTACAAGCAGTCATACCCCACTGAAAAACTCAAGGGTCAAGTAAGTTGGCTGGGAAGATGGCCAGGCAGTGAAAATGCACCCAGATTCAGTCTCAGACTTTGGAATCTTTCTTTGGTGATGAAGAAGACCAAAACATACAGCCAGAAGAAGTCAACAAAGTCAAAGAGCCTACAACAAAAATTTCCAAGAAAAACATGAATTGTTCTCAGGCCATGGAAGAGCTCAAAAATGATTTGGAAAAGCAAATTAGAGAAGTAGAGGAAAAATTGGGAAGAGAAATGAGGAGGATGTGAGAAAACCATGAAAAACAAGTCAATGACTTGCTAAAGGAGACCCTCAAAATACTGAAAAATATACTGAAGAAAACAACACCTT
>CM053623.1:297856759-297870905 GCA_028646595.1 Phalanger gymnotis | reverse complement strand
AGATGGAGGTGGAGGTAATCAAAAACAAACACTTTCGAAAAGGGACAGGGTCAAGGGAGAAAATTCAATAAAGGGGGATAGGTTAGGAAGAAGCAAAATATAGTTAGTCTTTCACAACATGAGTTTTGTGGAAGGGTTATACATAATGATACGCATGTGGCCCATATTGAATTGCTTGACTTCTTAGGGAGGGTGGGTGGGAAGGGAAGAGGGGAGAGAATTTGGAACTCAAAGTTTTAAAAACAGATGTTCAAAAACAAAAAAAAAGTTTTTGCATGCAACTAGAAAATAAGATACACAGGCAATGGGGCATACAAATTTATCTTGCCTTACAAGAAAGGAAGGGTAAAGGGCAAGGGAAGGGAGTGGGGTGACAGAAGGGAGGGCTGACTGGGGAATATATGCCATTTTGGAGTGGTGGGGGAGGGTAGAAATGGGGAGAAAAGTTGTAATTCAAACTCTTGTGAAAATCAATGGTGAAAACTAAGTATATTAAATAAAAAAATTAAAAAAATAAAAATAAAAAATAAATAAATAGAACCTATTCTCAATGAGCTTATTAGGAGCGTCAAATGTAACCATGTAACCAGATACAAAGCATATTCAAAGCTCACCTGAGTTGGTGGAGAAGCGAAGAGTGCTACTAAATACTATCATCAGAAATGACATGTTCTAGAAGGTGGCACATAGCTGTACTTTGGAAGAAGCTCAGCTTTTGCAGTAGAGAGAAAGGGATAGCATGTTCTAGACATACGGGATTATACTAATGCTACCAAATTTTTCTACTGCCACAAATGTCCAGGATATTTAACATACATATTCTCTAAGGGACACTATATGTTCCCAAATTGTGAACCACCACCATTTGAGAAGAAATAAACACATGGTGGCAGAATGTAGACTATAGCACATTATTAACAATGAGTGGTGCTCAAGAACTAATGTGAATGACATTTCTAGGATCAGAAAAGATGGCGAGTCAGTCATTAGCAAAAATAAGATAATGGATGGTCTAAGAATGACACTAGTAATGTTGTGATTAACAGAACCAGAGAATGCCATCCAGAACACTGAGTGGATCCCCCTTTATAAAAGATGAGTGGAAAGATAAAGGAGGAGTAAGTCAAATTCCTTCATCTGATCACAATATTTTATAATTCTTTCTTTTCTTGCAACTCCTAAACCTATTTTTGATCCCTACTATGACTTCTCATCCCTCCACCCCTTCAGTTTTTTGCCAGGGCACTGCCGACACACTAGCTACAGTGTCCTCCCTTCTCTCTCTTGACTCTTGGGTGAATTAGCTCAAGTTTACATTTTCCTCTACACTCAAGCTCTCTTTTCTCCTTTACCCATAGCTTATCAATCCCTGAAAAGTCTCAACCTTGGAATACCCCCATTATCTTATATCATTGCTCTTTGCATTCTGACATAGGAAATATATGTTCTGCTAAAGGAAATCATGAAACCATACTGATGATTCTGTTACATATTCATGTAATATAATGTCAAAAAAGCAATCTTTTTAAAAATTCCTAATCAATTAAATTTTCAATTCTTCACAGACTCTTTTCCAACTGCCCCCCACAAGTCTCCCATGATTCCTCCTCTCAGCTTAGAGTCTTGCCTCATTCATCGCTGAAAAAAATGACTCCAGTAACTGGGACTCACTCTTTCTTCTTCCTTAGGTCACATCATTCAAATATTCTTCCACTATAGAATCCTTCACCCTTCTCTCAAAGAAAGTGGACCTTCTCCTTGCTAAAGCAGCCCCATTTACTGTCACAGAAGGTACCATTCCATCCCATCTTCCCAGCAGATTGCCACTTCTATCATCCCTATTTTCTTATTAATCTTCAATCTCTCTCTGTCTACTGGCTGCTTCTCTGTTATATACAAAACCATTCACATCTACCTCTAATCTTAAAAAAACCCTCATCTGGTCTGCCCAACCCTGCTGGCTATCATCCTATCACTCACCTCCTTTTCATAACTAAACTCCTTGGTAAAAAATATTTACAATTAATGCTTCCACTTCTGTTTTTCATTGCTTAAATTCTAGCACCTGATCTCATCATTTAACTGATATTAATATCTCTAGAGTTACCAGTGATCACTTAATTGTCAGATCTATTGGCCTTTTCTCAGTATTCATTCTTCTTGACTTCTCTAGTCTTTGATTGTACCAATCACCCTCTTTTCCTTGAGACTCTCATTTTACTAGGTTTTCACTACACTGCTCCCTCTGTTGTCCTCCCACCTACTAAACTATTCTTTATCAGTCTCCTTTGCTGGATCTTCATTCAGATCAATCAGTCAGTCAATAAGCATTTATTAAGTACCTACTGTAAGTCAATTACCATGCTAAATGCTGAGTCTACAAAGAAAGGCAAAACTCATCCCTGCTCTCAAGGAGTTCACATTCTAATGGGAGGACACAACCTGACAACAAGTATGTGCAAACAAGTCACGTGCAGGAAGAATTGGAGAAAATCAACAAAGAATAGGCACCAGCATGAAGGGGGATTGTGAATGATGCCAAGTAGGAAGTGGGATTTTTTAGGTGGGGCTTGAAAAAAGCCAAGAAGATGAGAAGAATTCTAAGGATAGAGTCTGCCAGTGCAAATGTCTAGTCAGTTGATGGACTCAAGAAGTCTGAGCAGAATTTGTGGGGGTGAGTAAGATATAAGAAAACTGGAAAGGTAGGAGGAGGCAAGTTTATGAAGGACTTTGAATGCCAAGCAATGGATTTTCTATCTAATCACAGAAGTGATTGCAAGTCACTGGAGCTTATTAAGTTGGAAGATAACATGGTTATATATGCACTTTAGGAAGATCAATTTTATAGAGCAATGGATGATGGACTAGAGTGTAGAGATACTTGAGATAGGGACATCCATCAGCAGGCTAATGCAATAATCCAGGTGTGAGGTGATGAGGGCCTTTATGAGTATAGTGGCAGTAACAAAGGAGAGAAGGAGTCTATGAGAGATATTATGAAGGTACAATCAATGAGATTTGCCAACAGATTAGATGGAGGAGTAGTGAGAGTGAGGAGACATTTGTGAGCCTGGGTTACTAATGATAGTACTCTTGATAGCAATAGAAAATTTAGGAAGAGGGGAGGGCTTGGGAGGTCAAATCTGACCTCAGATCCTTATTCTCTTATATATCTTGTCTATCTGACTTGTTGTATAACCCTGTGCCAGTCTCTTAAGCTATATTTCCCACAATGTCCTCAGCTGTAATATGGGAGTTATAATAGCATATACCTCCCAGAGTTGTTTTTTAGATTCAAATGAGATATTTGTGAAATGCTTTCTTTCCTTCCTTCCTTCCTTCATTCCTTCCTTCCCATCTTCCCTCTTCTCTCCTTCTCTCTTTCCTTCCTTTCTTCTTTTCTTCCTTCCTTCCTGTGTTGGTAAGCAAAAGGGCCTTTGTTTTCTTTGAGTAATTCGGTGTATTTCATTAAGCCTTACTAGGTGCTAAGCCCCAGGCCCAAACCCATATTAGGTGTGGAAACTATGTGGGTGTGGATTGGTGACTGGGGTGGGGCCCAAAGTGGGGCTGGCTAAGGGGAGGCGTTAACTCCAGAGCCATGCCCTATTAGGTGTTAAACTAATCTATGTGGATGTGAACCTCCCAGGGTCCTAAGGGGAGGGGCCAACTCAAGAACCAATCACCAGGGCCTAAGCTCTGGTGATTCAAAGATGCTTAATGACTTCAAAAACTCTATAAGAGGAGAGAAGACAGCTTGGAGATTGAGATTTGTTGGAGCCAGAGACAGGAGGATAAACCTGAAGCCAAAAGGAGCTGAAGACAAAGACGTAGGAGCTGCTGGTAGCAGGGCTGACCCACGTGTGGACCTGTGGACCAAGGTGTGCTGTGGAGCAAGGGCTTGAGGCCAGTGGGTAATCTTCTTACCAGAGGGGGGGAAGCATGAATATGATTTGAATTAATGTCATCATATTTTTCTGTGGCCTCCTGGTTACTCTTGTGAGGTGGACTTATTGGGCCTGGAAGCTTTTGATCAGGATATCAAAATGGGGACACTGGTTTGTGGGTCTGCTACTTTGGAGCTTGAATAAATGCTTTGATTTTTCTGCCTTCTACTTAGGGAATTCCTTATGTCCTGTGGTTCTGAACCATTCAGACATATATATGATTCTCTTTGAAGTCATAAATTCTGCCTTCATACTACACTTCCCTCTTTTCTTCCCTCCTTTTCTCCTTCCTTCTTTTCTTCCTTCCTTGCTCCCTTCCTCACTTCCCTCACTGATCACAGGTTCATGAAATTATCTAAGAAAACATTTTAAAAGTAGAGAAAAAGTACCTAGCGTGAGGTTTGCATCCGTAAATGTAATTCATAAAATCATACATCTAGAACTGGGAAGAACCTCCAGGGCCATCTAATCTAACCTCCTCATTTTATAAATATGGAAACTGAGGCTGAAGGAGGTTAAGCTCTTTGCCCTAGGCTGCTCAAGAATGCCATGCTGGAGGTTAGTTTTAAGACTGCATCTCCTAACTCCCAAGCCTGTGCTCTTCCCATTTTGCCAGGCTGACTATTGGAATACTTCTAATGTGATGGATGTCTTCTCTTAATTTTGTATACCATGAAACATCCCCGTGGGAAAAAAATAGAACTTTTCCATAGTGAAGCAGCAAAGGAATAGCAAATGAAACTTGGGAAACTTCAGGAAATAGCATGCTCCAGAGTTAGCCAAAATGGACACCACTGTACAAGATGAAAAGTGGTTTTTGTTTGTTTTTGAAAGCGTTTTTTTTCTTCCTTTAAACACTAAAATAGTCTTTGGAAATCATATACTTTTATAATGTTTTTAGGTCTATTCAATCCAATCTTTGGAAGTTACAATGTCCAAATTTACACTTATGTGTAGCTAAATAAAATGAAACTGAATAGAGCACAAATTAGAGAAGGCTGGAGCTTATTAGTTAAGTGGTAGGAGTATGGAGGAGAGAACCACAGTGCTAATAGTTACAGAAGAAGAGAGTCAGTTCCTGGCATTAGCCACTGCCAGTATAATTAGGCTTCAGGAAACATGAACATTGGCCCCTACTGTCTGTCCTTCTCATACTCCCACACCCCAGAATCCCTTGAGATCTCAACAGAAACATGCCTCAGCAATGAACTGCCAGAGGTTTGTCCCTCTGTATGGTCCACCCTGATCAACTATATTTGCTTATGACTACTTGCCAAGGATTATTATAGCTCGAGACATGTGTTTACAGTGGGAGGCTGGCTGTTCATCTCTGAGTATAAAGCGAATATTTTGTTATTATTTGTTGCTTTCACCTATCTGAGACAAGTTGTCACTCTGTTGTCAGATGGAGGTGTTTTAGAAGGTCTCTTCCCAGCAGCCAAGGCCCTCATTTGTTTATCTTGATTTTTACAGGGCAAGGATATTGCAGATTTAGACAAATCTTGGCACTTAATTTCACCTGAGATTCCCTCTTAGTGCATATGTTACCTGAACAGCAAGCTCCTCGATAAAATTCACAAATTATCATCCAATCTTTGCTCAAAGACCTCTAGTGATGGAGAACCCACTACCTCCCAGAGAAGCCCATTCTACTTTGGAAGAGTTCTGATTGCTAGGAAGATTTTTTTTCCTTTACATCAAAGTGAAACCTACCTCTCTACAATTTTTGCCTATTATATTAAGTTATTCCCGGGGTGAGCCAAACATGTCCAAAAGGACCAGATATCAGCTAAACATAACTTTATCTTTAGATCAGGGATTCTTAACCCAGAATGAGGGTTCTATTAATTGAATTTAGGGGATTTAGGAAATTTTAAAAATATATATATATATATATATGTATTTTGAGGGGCAGTTAGTTGACACCAGTCCTGGAGTCAGGAGGACCTGAGTTAAAATCCAGCCTCAGTCACATGGAAACACTTGCTAGCTGTGTGACCTTGCACAAGTCACTTAACCCCAAATTGCCTTGCCTTCCACTCTCAAAAAATATTTTGATTATCATAGTTCAATCTAATCAAAGTCTTTATAATCCTACGCATTTGAGATCATCATTATGAAAAGGTATTCAGAGGCTTCACTAGACTGCCCAAAGGGATTATGATAAAAAAAAAAGATTAAGAAGCCATATTAAAAAAAACAAACAAACAAACAGTGGTGGCATCTCTGCACTTTGGAAAGGCAGGACTCTAATGACTGGGAGATACTGTTTCCCCAAATAACTCTAAATGAGAATTACACATTGGATTCTGGTGGATTTTGGTAAGTCCTTCAAGTAGCAAATGTCTAGCTGATGGGGATAAGTTTCATTAGTATCTCTGATAGACCTGTTTGGCTGGATATAAAAGTGACAGATGAGCTTTAGGGAGGTATAAGGTCATGTATCTCTGCTCATAAAATGACAGACTCTAAGCTGTTGATTTTGACTAAGGAAAAAAAAAAACATTGGAACTACTGTGGGTGATTTCCAAAGTCCATATATCAGTAAAAAGCAACAAAATGTTGGGAATCATCACAGGTGATATATGGTCAAAAAACTGAAATTAAGGACATGTCCACTTATTGGGGCTGAACAAATTGTAGTATATGAATGGAATAAAATATAATTATGCCATCAGACATGACAAAATTAATATCTATGGAGGAAACCAGGAAAATTTTTTTATGAACAAATGCAGAGTGAAGTAAACTTAATAAGGAGTTCAATTTGCACTGTTGACATTATGGAGAAAAACAATTTTAAATGACTTTAGAAGTCTGGTTAATGGAATGATAAAATACTAGTCCAGAGGTCCCAAAATAAATCATGGTATCTACCTTCTGCTAGAGGGGCGATGGACTTAAAATGCAGAATAAGATGGGCATTTTCGAACATAGCCAATATAGAAATGTGTTTTGAAGTATTCTTTAAGTTTGTTGTGAAAGGATTTTTTTTAATATTGTTGTTCAGTTGGGTGTCAGTAAGGTGGCAAGATAATTATTGCTAGAAAGAAAGAAAGAGAAAGGAAGGAAGGAAGGAAGGCAGGCAGGAAGGCAGGCATGGATAAAGGAAAAATAAAATAAAACAAGGAAATTGCCCCGGCCCGGTGGGTCAGGTCTTAGAGTTTTTTGTGCTGAGCATAGTACTGGATGTTAAAAAAAAAAAAAGGTACAATGAAGGAGAAAGAAGAGCACCACAGGAGGAACATTTCTAGCTCAGTAATACTGGATTTTAGTTTTGGCTCTGCTACTAACAAGTGTTATTATTTTGGACAAGTTACAAAATTTCTCTAGATCCCAGGGTTGGTATCTGTTCAGCTTTCAATGAAGAGGGAAAAAAAATATCCTTTTTGCACCTCTTTCTCTTCTCTGAGGGATCTAAATTTACTTCTGGTCATAGTTATAAAAAATGATTAGAACACAGGCTGAAGCTACTCTGTCTTCTGTCACTGGTGACAATAAGCACAATGTCTATTCTGCTACATTTATGCTGGGGTAGGTTGTTGTCGTTGTGTCTGACTCTGCATGACTACATGGCCCATGGCATGCCAGGCTGTTTGACTGAATCCAAACTCTACAGAACAAATCCTTGTTCTGTGAAGTTTGGATTCAGTCAAAGCGCTGCACTGGAGGACCTAGAGGGCCACATGTGGCTTGGAGGCTACAGGTTGCCCACTCCTGTTTATCCTCTTTCATCCTCATCGAGAGTCTTCTTAATTTTTCTTCGCTTTCTTCTATAGAAGTGGTATCATCTACATTTCTGAGGTCATTGATATTTCTCCTGGCAACTTGCTGCATATAGTAGAAGTATACTCAAAAAGGATCATGACATCAGGGAAGTGATGCTATGACATGCAAGTGAATTGAATTTAAGTGAGAGAGAGTTGTGCAAAGTCACTAGCCTCTGTTTCTCCTCCAGAGCCATCTAGGTCCAGTGGCCAGATATGGATCAGGAGGACTGGAGATGGTCTAGGATGCAGCGGGGCACATTGGCCCTTTCAAGCTAAGGTCTTTAACAGGTGTAAGTTTGACTGAGTCAGGGCTCATTCAGTGATTAAAATGTAATAAGAAACATGGCAAATACTGGCATTTATTGAAAAAAATAGATCGGGGAGGGGAAGACCCTCAGGGTTTCTGGTCAAAACAGAAACAATTGTTACGTACATTCATTCTAAGCCAATCAGGGCCCAAACAATGATCAGATAGGGCCAACCTACTGTTGGCCAATCCATGAGAGCCCAATGATTTGGAGTTAAGGAAGGTCTTTAAGAGAAGACAAAATAAAACAAAACAAAAATTAGGTAAAGGAAAAAGATAAGGAGAATTCTGGAAATTACAGCCTCTATACAGTCTCTTGGCTTGGCCACAAAGACAGGCAGACCAGCCTCCCCATTCCTAGCATGTCCAGTCAGGGATATGCTCTGGTCACTATGATGTCCACACAAACCCACAGAACAATAACAAGAGTGGGACCAATCTTATGCAAAGTCAATATACTGCATGGTTTTGTAGCATGAAAAAGTCAACTTTGACTAATCTGCCAACATGTCTAAAATCCTCGCCATTGTAGTTACTCCCACGAGTTAAAGAATTTTGCCTCTAGATGCCTCCCATTAAAACTCCAGACACCACCAGGGAGGAAGCAATAGCTTAATAACCTTTATATAGCATTTCATCTAAACTAGTTCTAGTGTGAGACTCACATTAAACTGTAACTGTGCAGGCACTGATTGTCATGGAAGTGAAATGTCTTATTTTGAATCAGAGTCAGCTGGTTCATAGTTGTAGTATCAGGATTTGGACCTTTGAAATAATGACTCAAAGTATTGTATCGTCTCTACTATGTTACACCAACTCTTTAATCTGTAATTAGGGACCAGCTGTAACTGCATTGTTAAATTTTCAATTGGGAAATTGCAAAAGCTAGAAATCAGGGCTTCGCTTACTGTTTAGGTTGATTCTCCAGAGCCAGGAGTGGGGAACCTGTGGCCTCAAGGCCACATATAACCTTCTAGGTTCTTGGGTGCAGCCTTTTGACTGGGTCCAAGTTTTATAGAACAAATAATTTTATTAAAGGATTTGTTCTATGAAGTTTGAATTGAGTCAAAGGGCCACACTTGAGGATCTAGAGGGCCACGTGTGGCCTCAAGGCCATAGGTTCCCTATACCTGACTTAAAAAAAAAGTAATGGATAAAATGTTAATAATTCAGCTCAAAATTAAAAATGTGTTTTGGGCACTTTTTTTTCTGGAGGGCCACTTGTTAATCATTTATGAGGACACCACTGATGTATGATTCTATAGCCTTGCCTTGGGCATAATGATGCTAATAAACTTATCAACAATATGATCTACACTATCCATTATCACATCTGATGCTTCATTTGCCTTTAAAATTTACAAAGCCCTTTAGGGAAATTATGTCACTAGAATCTCACAACAACCTTATAAAGTAGGGACTATTATTGTCTCATTTTACAGATCAGGAAACTGAATCAGTGACTCATCCATTGTGACATAGGAGGTAAATGTTAATGGTGGGATTAAATTCAGGTAATCATAAAGCATATATATATATACATATATATGCATATATATGTGTATATATATGTATATATGGTTATATATACACACAATATATATACATACATACATACGCATATGTGCTTTGCACACCTCAGAACACTGTATAAATATGTAGTGTTCTGAGGTTTGCAAAGCACATCATATTCTATTGTCTCATCTGTTACCTCATTAGCTCCAAGTTTAGCACTGTATTCAGAAGAAGGAGCTCTGGAAAGTCCTTTCCAGTTACTAAGCTGGAAAGGCTTTGCTTTGGGTACAGAAATGGACTTAATCGCTATTGTCCAGGAATAAGACTAAGTTCAAGGAGTTTACTCACTAGATGCCTAGATGCGCTCACTCGCTCTCTCTCTCTCTCTCTCTCTGCCACATTAAGCCAGGAACATCAACCATGGCAAGGAGGGGGAGGAGGCAGTTTAGATGTGGTTTGATTGAGGGTATGCCACACAGAAAAACATCAGTTTGTAATATAGTAAGTCAAGTTGAGGAAAGAGAAACACAAAGACATTAAGTAATTTATCCAGCATCACACTGCGGTAACTTGCAGTCAGGGCTCAGACCCACATCTTCTGACTGCAGTTCCAGTGTCTTGTCATCACATCATGCTGCCTCTTACACATAGTTTTATTTCCAGAATGGGTAGGGAGAACCAGGACCAGTCAGAGATGCTATGCAGGATCAATGGAGTTATGAAGTGCTTATAGCAACCTTAACTGAACTTGAATTGGTAGCTACGATGCTACCATATTTGGGAGCCAGGATGCTCATAACCAAAAAGGCAGGTGCGAAGAGTAAAATTCTAGAAAGGAGGTTTGTACTGAAGTGTTCAAGGTAGAATAGAGCAAGTTTGAAAACCTGACCTCATCCAAAGACAGAGTAGTCTAGTTCATATCCAACAGAGAAAATTATTTAGTAGGAGTTTCAAGATGGAGGAGGCAGAACAGATGGAACTGAGACCAAACAGAGGAGGGAGTCAAGCCTAGGATTTGTGATAATATAAGCTCATGTTCAACACTGAAAAGTCAAAGATGAGGTAGCCAAGATCAGAAACAAGGTAGAGTTTTGTTCTGTTGTTTTTTTCTCCCCTCTATCCAGGCCACCACCATATTGCAAGATACTCAGCTTCACAATTAAGATGTCATTCTTGACTTTTTACTCTCCCTCATCCCTCCTAATCAGAAGCTTAATGACATCTCTCACAAAGACTTTGAGCAAAGAAATACTTTTAAAAGATCCAGGGAGTTCTGAGCAGAGACAAGTTGTTGGAAACCTGGACCGATAAATACATGACAGGAATGAGTGGAATGGAGAATAGGCTAAACCAGCTGATGGCCACTAGTGAGAAAAGTCTAATAAACAGCTTCTTTCTCTTTTCACAGAGGTGAATCTGGCTGGCATCCCCATTATAACAAATGTGTTCTTTATTTATCAATGTTTATTGATTATTTTATCCTATTAACAAATCTCATGATGAATAAGTGGTTTCTATTTCTTTAAGTCAAGGATTTGAGACCCAAAGAAGATTGCTTATGGGAGGAAAGACACTCCTAATTTTTATTTATCTGGGAGCTGTTTGAACTAAACTCAGTAGAATGAGAGTTTTGTAACTTTTCTGATTTCTGAGGTAATCCTGTAACATACCCCAAGAGTGTCTATGGAACCCAGAGAGATAAAAATCTAATGGGATTTAGTATGTTCCCAGAGCACGTTAGAGGTATTTCCCACTTTGCATCATATCTCACTGCATTTTGCTTCCTAAATATTTCTGCTATTTATCTCTTCATACTCTAACCATCCTCATTCAAGGCCTCATCAACTCTTACCTAGACTCTTGCAATAACCTTCTAACTGATTTCTCTGTCTCTACTTCCCACCTACTTGCTAATGCACACATCTGGCCATGTCAGTGGCCTGCTAAAGGCACTTCAGTGGATCCTTATTGTCTCTTGCACATAACAGAAACCCCTCAATTTGGCATTTGAAACCCTTCACAATCTTAGCCTGGCTTATCTCTCTTTAAGCTTTATTGCACATTATGCCACCTCACATACTCCTCTATGTTCTACATAGAATCACATTTCTCATGTGACTACATGCCTTGCTACACATTATTTTATCCACAATACTCTTCTTCTCGCTTCTGCCTCCAGGAGCCCTCAGCTCTTAGATCAAGTGTCCTATGCCTTGAGACATGTGCTTTGATTCCTCCATTGTTCTCTGTTTTCCTCAACCACCCCAAATCACTTTGTATGTAGTTGATAATCTTATCCGAGTAGTGCTTTGTCCCACCAACACATTTGAATGGAAGGTATATGAGAGCAGGAACTTTTACTCTTTGGCTTTGGATCCCAAGTGCCTAGCATATGGTAGACATTTAGCAAATGCTGATTGATTGATTTCCTAGTGTGTTTCCAGGCAGATAAGTTCTGCTAATAGAACTTTGCAGTGAGTGCCAGTCTGGAACAGCTCTGCCCCATAGTGCTTAGGTTGCCTCAATTTTACAGGGAATTACTCTAAATCAGAGCCTGAGGGCAAGGGAAGCCCTCTGGAGATATGCTGTTTTAAAGGCATAAACACAGAGAGATTGACTATTGACTACCTCATTCAACATGAATTTGTTAAGTACTTACTCTGTAGCAGGCATCATGATCATGCAAAAACAAAGAGTCTTTTAATGATTATTTAAGCCTGTGCGAATGGGGTATGATATAGAAAAATGAGCAAAAGCTCATGTGAAAAGAGGTTTCTCCAGTTTATTTAGCAAATAGTAGGCACTTAATAAAGGTTTATGGATTGATTGATTTAAAGGGAGATATCAGAACTTCATCAACTAGGTGACACACTAATAGTATGTTAGACCTGGGGTGAGGAAGACCTGAGTTTAAATCCAGCCTCAGATACTTACCAGCTGTGTGACCCTTGGCCAGCCACTTAATTTCTGTTTGCTTCAGTTTCCTCATCTGTAAAATTGGGAATAATAATGGCACTTACCTCCTAGGGTTGTTATGAGGGTAAAATGAAATAACATTTGTAAAACACTTTGTGAATCTTAAATAACTACATAAATGATCAGGGATATCAACAAGTATTTTGGAGTCCCCTAGAAGAAAGTCAGGAGTTGGAGTAGAGAGGAAGACTGTGAGTTAGACACTGACTGAACTTTTAAAAAAAATGCCCTGAGGCTGATAGATTCCAGTCACTAGGCTTTGGATTGTGTTATAAATTTGAATAGAGTATATCTCAGAGAAGGAGGGTTTTTGTTTGTTTTGATTATTTGTTTGTTTGTTCACTTATTTATTTTTGTGTTGGCTTGGGGAGATCCTGGGGGTGGCAATAGGAAGCAAGTAGTATTCTAACTACCCCACCTGGACCTTCAGGTGTATGAGAGATGGTGTAACCACTACTAGAAGTGATAGCTGGAGAAGCGACGTCATCCAGAAGGAGTGCGGTCTCAGTGACTGTCAAAAAGTGAAAGGTATATAGGATGACTTGGTCTAGAATTCAGGCAAGTTTGTAAGCTATAGAGTAGGATCTAGAGAGGACTCAGTGGAAGGGGCAGGAAGATATGGAGTAGTACAGTTGCAATTGAGAGGTATGGCTGATGTTGATGAGAATGAGAATGTGAAAATCAGGGATTGTGTGGAGTTTGCTCTTTACCATACATGGTTTCAGTATCATTGGGATAGAGAGAATAAGAATGTGTAAGAGTATGCTAATTATTGAGGAATAAGTAATATAAAAAAATAAAGGCAGTCTAAAAACCATAGATTTACTATTGGCATTGTGGAATTCATAGATCAAACAAATGAAAATAAGTTTCTCTTTTAAAGACATTCAATACTCCTAAATTCACCCAATAGATTCCAGAGGGAAAAAAAGAAACTGGCCTGAAATGTGTAATGTAATTGATTTTAGTCTTTATGCCAGAATGTCTTATGTAATCTTGGATTAAAGTGGCACTCAAGTGATTTGATCTTTTAAAAATTTAACTGCGTATACCACTTAACTTTGTTGCTATAGGGATAGGTGGAAAATATGAATTCAGTCTTACACTTTAGAAGGTCAATTTTTAATTCTTTTTTTCCCTCTGTGTACCAAGTGTGATTTTTTTTGGGGGGGACAGAGCAACTTGGGGAAGAGAGCCACACCTGTCATCAATACAAAATCCTCTGCCTTTTGGTTCCATTCTTTTTGAATCACTAAAGACAGATTCACCTCAGGTTCTATGCAGCATCCAGTGGAAGGGGTTCTTAACCAGGGGCTCATGAACTTATTTTTTAAATTAATAACTATATTTCAAAATAATTGATTTCCTTTGTAATTTAAATGTTTTATTTTATGAATTTAAAGATGTTATTGTGTAGTAGGAAGGCCGAATTTATGATCTCAAAAAGGATCATATAAATATCTGAATGGTTCAAAATCGTTGGGTATACAGAATTCTCCAAGCAGAAGGCATCAAAAAATTTATTCAGGGCCCTAGCAACAAATTAGCGAACCAACCTCCCCATTCCAGTACTGAGAACACAAGCCTCCAGGCCCAGTAGGCCCACCTCACAAGAATAGCCAGGAGGCCACAGA
>CM053623.1:297829982-297850110 GCA_028646595.1 Phalanger gymnotis | reverse complement strand
GGGGGGGGGAGGAAATGGGGAGAAAATTTGTAATCCAAACGCCTGTGAAAATCAATGCTGAAAACCAAACATGTCAAAAATAAATTAAAAAAAAAATAATAATAAAAAAAAAGAGTGCATTTTGGTATCTATGCCAGAAGTCAATGCTATGAAATTGATCAAGGGAGCATTTGAAAGGGGAAAGCCTACAAATAAAGCCAACTAAATTTTATTTCTTTTGTTTAATAATTTAGTCTTTCAATACATAGATTGCTGAACATAAGCAGTATTGTACTTTACTTTACGCCTTTCAGATATAATGTGCCATGACAGGGTTATAAATCATGGCACCATTAACCAAAGGGGGGAATTAGCAACTTTACACAGCCATGCACTGGTGTTTTCATTATTGATGATGAAGAATTACAATTAAGGTTTTCTTTTTTTTCAATGCAACCCATTTTTAAAAGCACAGGTGATTTTGAGATGGCAAAACAAATTGTACGTATGTCACAATTAGACATGAAAATTACCTTAATATCCTAACAAGAAAGCTCAACTAGCTAATTCATCAAAGTTCTGTATATACTTCAATTCTGAAGACTCATATTTGTTAAAGTATTGAGCCTTGATTGCTTGCTAGAGTGCTTAAATTCCTTCCCTCCTTCCCTCCCTTATGTGTAGAAAATTTCCAATTTTTAAATTTCCTCCATGATATAGACCTATAACTTGACATTAAAGTTGCCTGGGTTTAAGTTACTTTCCCATAATCATGTAACTAGAATATGTCAGTAAAAACGGATTTGAGCTCAGGTCTTCCAAATTTCCCAGCTAGCATTGTAGTCCTGCTGCCTCCTTTGAGTTTCTAGAAGTATGTTTACATTTCATACCTCCCACTTTATAGCAAAAGCGAAGCTCGGCCACCTCCATCATGTGCTGTTTCCTTTAATAAATACCTATCTTAGTTAAACTTAAAATGGTTATGTCTCATAATAGAAGTCTAAATAGAACCTCTATGAATTTAATGTGTTCACTGGGATGTTAACTTAGAATATGCACATTCCATTTTGATTCACCCATAACATAATCTAAGAGAGATAAACAAAATACTGGTTTGACCTAAAAATAAAATGTAGAAAATGAAGAACAATAACAATAATAATTGCAAAGAAACTTTGAAAAATCATAGTAAGATGGGGCATGGTACAATGGGAAAAATGGATTTTGATTTAGAGGCACTTCATTAAAATCCCACACTGAAAGGTATGGTATCGCATAGTTCAATGACTTCTGTTCTCTGGGGGAATTTGTGTAGTCCCATAACTTATTGTAAAACTTGGGATAGGACTCATATCTTCCAGTTTCTTTTCCCTACCAACAAAATGAGGTGACTTAGACCTCTTCTCATCCCCTGCTTAGTTTTCTCTAAAAGGAAACAAAGTTGTTCCTAAGACTTGATTAGCTTCTGCTTCCCTAAAACAGATTTTCCTGATCATCTAAAGGCATTAAAAAGTCAGGCCTCTTGTCCTTGGGGAATTCTTGAAATATGAGGGAGTCACCATGATCTTTCACATATCATGAACACATAATGATGAGTTACATTTTCATAGGAAGATGATAGGGGCAATATCTAGGGATGCTAAATGTTACTGTATCTGGGTTTCATATCCATACTGTCTTAGGGCAAAGTAAGCCTTCTTTTTTTTTAACCATCCAATGATTTGTAAATATCTCTTTTCCTCCCAGTATCTAACCTGAACTTAGAGAATGCTGGCCTTAAATTTACCTCCAAAAGATGGGAACATGGGTGAAAAGCAACGATGACTGGAAGCCAGCAGATTGACTTAAAGATTTTTTGAGGTACTTGTAAATATTGACATTCCAACATCTGTGCCATGAACTTTATCTGTACCCTTGGAGCAAACCTAGGATTGCCCACGCATCTTTCAAAGGCCCTTATCCATAACTTAAGATTCATCATTCATTTGTTTGTTCTGCATCTATGATGTGCTAAACATTAGACTAGGTGCTATGAGTGATAAAGAAGAATAAAATAGAGGATCTTACAATTTTGTGGGAGCAAGAACTCATACACTAATGTAATATTTTAACAAGTAATAATATAATATGCAAAAAATAAATAAGTGGCATAGACAATAAGAACTGTAGGTATACTGTGTTTTAAAGGAATGAACAATGGATTTGGAGTTAGGGAAATGGTTTAAATTTTAACTCTGATCCCTATTATCTATATGACCATGGGCAAGTCGACCTTTCTAAACCCTAAAAATCTAGACTTGGAAGGACCTCAAAGGCCATCTAATTCAAACCTTTTATCTTACAGATAAGGAAATTGTGAAGACCGGCCCATTGCTAGGCCTTAGCTGACAGATATGACTCTGTGTCTGATCACTGATGGACCTGATTACATACTGAGAAGTTACTGTGTACTGACAACTATTTTGATCAGCTACATTTAGGTTGGGAAATGCAAGGTTAGCAAGCCATCATTTTAGCAGATTTTATCTAATCCAGATGTGCAAACTTTCCTAATCATGATGCCCTTTGGATTGATAAAGGGAAGTTGCAGTCTAGACCACCCATTCATTGACTGCCTCTAATGTACCCATTCTGTGACTATGCCTAGAAAAAAAAATATATATATGTACATATATATGTATATATATGTATGTATATATATATACATGCATATCTATACATACATGTATATCTACATATACATACATACATACACACATACATATATATGTATGTGTGTATGTATGTATGTATATAGACAGGTCCAGGAGATCCAGATTCTTTATCAGGCACACGGTGGTGGCAATCCACCTACTGTATGCTCCTATGGGACTGTAGGGCAAAGGAACTGTAGGCTTCCATACCTGTGTCTAATAAAAATCCCTGATTCATTATCACTCATTCTATGTTCCTTTTAATTTCCTCCTCACTCATGACATCTTCACAGAAAAGGTGTGAAAAGGAATTTAAGTGACTTGCCCAGGTTCACAAATGTAAAGTGCATTACAGTTAGGATTTGAACTCAGGTTTTCTGACTGCATCACCCAAGATTTTTCCATTGTCTCCTTTGGTGGATCTTCATTCATGCTCCTCCTGTTAACAATAGTAGTCCCCCAAAGCTCAATCCTAGGTTTCTTCTGTTCTCCCTCTATAGTATTTTACTTAGTGAACGCAATAACTCCCAAAGTTTAAAACATCGTCTCTATACAGATGGTTCTGTGATCTGTCAGTCTATCTTCTATCTGGACATGACCTCTAGTCTCATATTTCCAACTACCTATTGGACATCTTAAATTGAATGTCTTGTAGATGTCTAAAACTCAACATGTCCAAAACAGAAGTCATCATTTTCTGTAAACCCTCCCCTCTCTATAACTTTCCCATTATTGCTGCGATCACCACTATTGTGATCACAGTCACCCAATCACCCAGGCTCATAAATTAGATTTCATTCTCAAGTCACTCTTCTCTCATCCCCCTTATCCAATAAGTGGTCAAGTCATGTCCCTTCCACCTTTGTAACATCTCTTACATATATCCCTTTTCTCCTCTGATACTGCCAACATTCTGCTTTGTGCCCTCATTTCCTCATGGTCATCCTATTGTAATAGACCATTGGTCTGTCTCACTGCCTCGATTCTCTCACTACACCAAACCATCCTCCACTCAAATGTTAAATTGGTCTTTTTAGAATGCACATCCGACCATGTCATTTCCTCATTCAATAAATTCCAGTGACTTTCCATTATCTCTATGATTAAATATAAAATTTTGTTTGGCTTTCAAAGACCTTTATAATTTGCTCTTCTACCTTTGTCATTTTCTTACCCTTCACTCCTTTGTGCTCCTTAATCCAGAGACACTGGTCTCTTGCTGTTCTTTCACACGACATCTCATCTTCTGATTCTGAGCATTGTCACCTGCTGTTCTCCATGCTTGAACATTCTAATTCTTCATCTCTACCTCTTAGCTTCCTTCAAGTCTCAGCTAAAGTTCTGCTTTCTGCAAGAAGTATGTCCTAGTCCTCCTTAATCTTTGTGTCCCCTATCAGAGAGTACCCCCAATGTATTCTCTGTCTCTGTCTCTGTCTCTCTGTCTCTGTCTCTGTCTCTCTCTCTCTCTCTCTCTCTCTCTCTCTCTCTCTCTCTCTCTCTCTGTGTGTGTGTTTGTGTGTGTGTATATATACATATATATATATATAATATATATATATATATATATTATTGGTATGTAGCTGTTAGCACTTGGTTTCCCTTTTAGACAGTGAGCACCTTAAGAATAGGAACAGTATTTTTTTTTGCTTTTCTTTGCATACCAAGTGCTTAGCACAGTGACTGGCACTTAGTAGACACTTAATAAATACTAGTTGACTGACAAAGAAAAAAAGGGAAAAGGACTTGGATTAGATCAAGCAGACATAGAAGAGATCTTTGCAAAAGTTTAAAGCCCGGGGGGGCAGAATCAATATGGCAGAATAAACACAGGTACTCCACTTAGCTCTCCCAAATTTCCCCCAAAACTACATTAGACTAATGCCTCAAAGTTAATTTTGTAGGAGCAGAACCAACAAAAAGACATGGTGAAACAATTTTCTAGCCTAAGGCAACTTAAAAGGTTGGAAGGAAAAGTCTATGTCACTGAGATTGAAGTGAATCCCAAGATGCACCCCACAAGCCAGCATCAGGCCTGGGAGTTGACTGAATCAGTTGTGGCAGTGCTTTCAGGAGTTTGTAGCCCCAAAACAAGAAAAAGGTTGCAAGGCAATTGCAAGGGACCTATTGCTGGCACCAGGGCACAAGACTCTGTTGCATTGCTTATACCCAGTTCTGGGTCACTGTCTCAGGGAGAGGAGGGACACTAGCAGGAGGCAAGGTCTTTCATCACATTTCCAGGGTGGAAAAGAATGGTTGTGGTCACTGACAGGTCAGAACACAGGCCAGGAGAGCAGTAACCACACTTCTCCTGAGATCTTAAAAGAACCAAAATACTTAAAGAGCCTCAGAACTGTCTTTGAAGCATCTGCGCAAAAACAAACAAACAAACAAAACAAACCTGATGTTTGGGACAATGTTCCCTGCATCCTGAGAACAGATCATATTTAACATGAAGTTCAAAGTCAAGAAATAGTCTAGAAAAATTAGCAAACAACCCAAAAAGAACGTACCATAAAAAGTTACTATGGTGATAAGAAAGATCAACAGAAACCACAAAAAGACAATGAAATCAAAGCAGATTCACGAAAAGCCTCAAAGAAAAACATAAATTGTTTTCAGTCCCTGGAAGAGGTCAGAAAGGTTTTTTTTTTAATTAAATAAGAGATTTGGAAGAAAAATTGAGAAAAGAAATGAGAGTAATAAAAGAAAATCATGAAAAAAGTTAACAGCTTAGTAAAGAAGGCACAAAAGCCAAAAAAAAACCACTTAAAAAACACTTTAAAACAACAGAATAGGGGCAGTTAGGTGGTGCAGCGAGTAGAGCACCAGCGCTGGAGACAGGAGTACCTGATTTCAAATGCGGCCTCAGACACTTGACACACTTAATAGCTGTGTGACCTTGGGCAAGTCACTTAACCCCATTTGCCCCGTCTTCTCCCCTCCAAAAAAAAAAAAAAAGCAGAATTGGTCAAATAGAAGAAAAAATCCACAAAAATTTATTGAAGAGAGGAACTCATTAGAAAGCATAATTGGTCAAATAGAAAAAGAGATAGAAAAATTCATTGAATAAAAGAACTATTTAAAATGTAGAATTGGCCAAATGGAAAAGGAAATATAAAAGCTCACTGAAGAAAATAATTAATTAAAAATAAGAAATGGGCAAATGCAAGCTAATAACTTTAAGAGAAATCAAGAAATAATAAAATCAAAAGAACAAAAAAAGAAGAAAATGTGAAGTCTCTAATTGTAAAAACAACTGATCCAGAAAATATATTCAGGAGAGATAAATTTTAAAAAGATAATCTAAGATAATTATTCATAATTATGTATACCTAAAAGTTATGATCAAAAAAGAGCCTAGATTTCATCTTTTCAGAAATTATCAAAAGAAACTTCCCTGCTGCCCTAGAACCAAAGGGTAAAATAGAACTCAAACGGATCCACCAATCACTTTTTGAAAAAGATCCCCAAATGAAAACTCCCAGGAATATTATAATCAAATTGCAGAGCTTCCAAGTCAAAAAGAAAATATGCAAGCAGTCAGAAAGAAACAATCCAAATATTGTGGAGACACAGGCAAGCTAACACAAGATGTAGCAGCTTCTATATTAAAGGATTAAAGGGCTTGAAATGTGATATTCCAAAGGGCAAAGGATCTAGGATTAGAACCAAGTATCACCTACTCAGCAAAAATGAGTATAATCCTTCAGGGAAAAAGTGAACATTCAATAGAATTGAAGAACTTCAAATATTCCTGATGAAAAGACCAGAGATGCATAGAAAACTGACTTTCAAATATGGGACTCAAGAAAAGCATAAAAAAGTAAACAGGAAAGATAAATCATAAGAGATTCAATAAGATTAAAGTATTTACATTCCTATGTGTGGAGATGATACATGCAACTCCTGAGAACTTTCTCATTATTAGGGCAGTTAGAACAAGTATACAAAGACAGAAGATACAGATATTAATTGAAAATGATGGAATGAGATCCAGAAAAAAAAAATAAAACAAAATTAGGGGGTGAGAAAAAGAGATATACTGGGAGAAGAGGGAAGGGAGAAGTAAAATGGGGTAAATTATCTCACATAAAAGAGGTGCAAAAGAGCCGTTACAGCAAATGGAACAATGAAGGAATGAGTGGGAAATTCTCGGACCTTAGTCTCATTATAATTGTCTCAAACAGGAAATAACAAATGCTCAGTTGGTTATAGAAATCTACCTTATTGTAAAAAGGAAGTAGGAGGGGAAAGAGAACACATAAGTGGGTGACTGATAAAAATGAGAGCAGACTGGGGAAGCTGTTGGTCATAAGCAAAACATTTTTGAAGAGGGACAAGGTGAAAGGAGAGAGAAAGAAGGATAAATGGTGGGGAAGCAGGATGGAGGGAAATACACTGTTAATAATTATAACTGTGAGTGTAGACAGGATGAATTCATCCATATAATTGAAGCAGAGAGCATGGTGGACTAAAATCCAGAATCTTAGATTATGGTGTTTTCAAGAAACACAATTGAAGCAGAGAGGAAAAAAAAAAAACAGAAGTAAGGATAAGGGGCTGTAACAGAATCTATTATGCTACAGATGAAGTGAAAATAAAAAGCAACGGTAGTTATCATGATATCAGGCAAAGCAAAAATGAAAACAGATCTAATTAAAAGAGATAAGTAGAGAAACTATGTTTTGCTAAAGGGAACCAGGCAAGTAATATAATACTAACAATATGTGCGCCAAATGATAAAGCATACAGTTCTTATAGGAAAAGTTAAATGACTAACAGGATAAAATAGACAGTAAATAGATACAATGAGAAGACCTCAACTTTCCCCTATTAGAAATAGATAAATTTAACTAAAAACAAAGAAGAAATACAAAGAATTTATGGAAATGAATAGAATTTTAGAAAAGTTAAATATGATAGACCTCTAGAGAAAATTGAATGGGAATGGAAAGGATTATGCTATTCTTTTTCAGTGGCACATGGTACCTACACAAAATTTGACTGTACATGAGGGCATTAAAGCCTCTCAGCCAAGTGCAGAAAAGCAGAAATATTAAATGTTTCCTTCTCAAGTCATTATGCAATAATAATTACATTTAGTAAAGGGCCATGGAAAGGTAGATTAAAATTAATTGGAAACTAATCATATCCTAAAGGACAAGTGGGTCAAAGAATCATTATAGAAACATCAATAATTTCATTAAAAGAATAACAAAAGTGAGACAACATACCGAAAATTATGGGATGCAACTAAAGCAGTCTTTATGGGAAATTTTATATCACTAAACACTTACACCAATAAAACAGAAATATTAGATCAATGTATTAGGCATGCAACTAAAAAAGTAGAAGGAAAAAATTTAAAATCCTTAATTACACAATAAATTGGAAATCTTGAAAATCAAAGAGGAGATAAGACAACTGAAAGTAAGAAAATCATTGAACTAATAAATAAAATTAGAAGCTGGCTTCATGAAAAAGTAAAGTAGATAAATAATTGGTTAATTTGATTTATTTTTAAAGAAAGAAGTATACCAATATACCACAATTAAAAATGAAAAGGATACATTCACCAACAAAGTAGAGGAAATTAAAGCAGTTGTTAGAAACTATTTTGGTCAATTGTAAGTCAGCAAAATTGACAATTTAAGTGAAATAGATGATAATTTACAAAAATAAGAATTGTCAAAATTAATAAAGAGGAGATAAAATACATAAAGAATTCTATCTCAGAAAAATAAATTGAAAAATCTATCAATGAGCTCTGCAATGAAAAAAAAATCCCAGTACCAGATGGATTCACAAGTGAATTTAACCTAATATTTAAGGAACAACTAATTTCAATACCGTATAAAATATTTGGAAAAATAGGCAAAGAATGATTCCTATCATGTTCTTTTTATGACACAAATGTGGTGCTGCTTTCTAACAATTGCTCTGGTGCTTTCAACATTATTAATATGGAAATATGCTTAGCATGATTGCATATGTATAACATATCAAATTGATTGTTGCCTCAGGGAGGGTCAGGGGAAGTAAAGAGGGAGGATAATTTGACTCAAAATATTTTTAAAACGAATGTAATTATTTTTAGATATCATTAAAAAAAGTAAAATACTAAAAAAGTATAAGCCCCTTAAAGGATTAATTCACAATGTATCTGAAACAGTTGAAGAGAGCAAAGAGGTGAAAAATTTCAGGCCTTATTAATACAGAAAAAGCTCATCTAGAAAACCTAAACAACTCTCGAACCGTATATTTACTTTGCTATCTGCCTAAAATGCTTTATTTGAATAATTTACATGTGTATGAAGAATATTCTCACTGAGGGTATTAATAGAGAACAGGCAGTCTTCATCAAGTGATATTAAATGGACTAAATTGTCTTTAGGTAACTCAATTACCCCAAATTTCTTCCTTAGGAAACTATTTTAATAAATCCAAATTTATCCTCAGAAACAAAGATCCATCATTTTCAATCTACTTGTCTACTGATGGTTTTGAATAGATACACATCATGGGATACTTTAGTGTCAGAAAAATTAAAAATGAATATCAGAGGCTCAAGGAAAGATTAATTTATGGCCAATTTAAATAGACTTCAATATAAAACAACTAAGTAATTTTAAAGTTAACCTGATCAAAAAATAAGATGGTCTGGTTACATGTTGAAAATGATGTTCTCATACCCTTGCAATATTAGGAGCAAACAAAGGAGGCTTCTTGCAAGTTGGATGACAAATTTATGGAGAAAATGCCACAAGAGTCATAATGATTAGATAGGCATGATTGGATATGATCTTCATTGTCACAAGAAATATCCAAATCAAAAATCCATTTGAGTATCTGAGAGGTCAGTTAAGCAATTAGCTGTGCACTGTGCACTCTAGACAAGACTAAGTATTCCTAACCATCAGTGACTTTTTTTTGTTTAGATTTTGCAGGTCATCTAATTTTATTTGGATGTACCTGTTATCCTGTACCAATGCTAATTTTGTATTTAAATGTTTCACATATAATTTAAAATATTTTCAAGAATCACCTAAATATTTAATGCATCTCTTCCTCCATATTTCATATCAAAATTCTTAATGATAAAACCTTATATACTCTTTTATCATCATAAAGCATTTTCACATGCATTACTCATTTGTTCTCCATAACTCTCAGAGGCAGGTGATGAAAGTATTATCATATCATAGGAGACAGAGAGAGAGAAAGAGAGAGAGAGAGAGAGAGAGAGAGAGAGAGAGAGAGAGAGAGAGAGAGAAAGACCTGGAGAGGTTAAATCATTATATCATGTCATATAAGAGCACCTGGATTTAAACTCATATCTACCCCAATGTTCTTTTCATTATACCACACTGCCTTTCTGATACAATAAAGCCATAAGGAGATCACTACTATCAACTTCCTTTCTTAATCCCAACTTTACAAATCTTTTAAGTCTCATAGTGGTCATTATTTCATTCTCAAAATGAATCCAAGAGAACATGTTTCATATTGTTCCCTTGTGTTCTTTATTGTTACTGAGAAATATTAATATAATACCTTATTGAATTAAAAGAAATTATAAGTTGGGGCAGCAGGTGGAGCACCGGACCTGGAGTCAGGAGGACCTGAGTTCAAATATGGCCTCAGACACTTGACACATATATACTAGCTGTGTGACCTTGGGCAAGTCACTTAACCCCAATTGCCCTGCCAAAAAGCAAAAAAAACAAAAACAAAAACAAAGAAATTATAAGTTGCCTCATTTTATTATAGCTTTTACTTTAACCATACTTAAAAGTCCCTTGGACTACTCTGTACTTCAGTAGTACTGAAAGTGAAATCAAAGATAAATTAGTTCTGATAATATTATTTCCACCAATCACTTCAAAAATGAAACACTTTTCAACAGGAAGTTATTCTTTTTATTATTGTCATTCAAAATAAATTTCTGCATTAGCCATGTTCCCAAAAAAGAGAAGAAAATAAAAGAAAATATTCTTCAATTTACATTCAGTCCATCAATTTTCTATATGGAAGTGGATAGTATTTTTCATCATGAGTCCTTTAGAATTGTGGCAGGTTATTCTGTCAATTAGAGTTACTAAATCTTTTATAGTTTTATATCTTTACAAGATCGTTGTTACCATACACATTATTTTCCTGGTGCTGCTTACTTCAATTTGCGATAGTTCATATAAGTCTTCCCAGGTGTTTTGGAAACTATCACTGACATCATTTCTTACAGTGAAATAGTAAACCATCACATTAGTATACCTTAAGTTCAACCATTACCCAAATGATGGGCACCTCTTTGGTTTCTAATCATATTAGCCTAGATCATAGACTAGTAGGGCAGCAAGTTGAGGAAGTGAGCAAACTTTGTACATTAACAGTTAACATTTTTAACATTAAGTCACTTGTGCCTGCTTTTATTTTAGGTAACATTGTTTCTCACTATGTCACTTGGTTAACAGTAAAGTCTACAAAAGGGAGGGGGAGGGGTGAAAAGAATTGGTAGGAGGTACTTGCTACCACTGACATAGTGGGCTGACCTTGAATCCCATACTCCACCTCCATCCAACTTTTGGAAAAAGGACTTTTTCCAAAAAGTTAGTGGAAGATGAAAGAAGCAGATGACTGAAATCTGAGCAAAGAGGAAGAATACATAGAAGCTGGAGAGGTAGAAGGGATTACAGATTGGAGGAATGAAAATGAAAAGAAAGACTAACATTTATACAGCACTTTTAGTGTTGTGAAGTACTTTATAATTATTTTCTCATTTAATCCTAACAAGAACTTTGGGAGACAAGTGCTATTATTATCACCATTTTATAGGTTAAGGCAAATAAAGTTGAAGCAAATAAAGTTAAGTGACTTGCCCATGATCACACAGCTAGGAAATATCTGAGGCTACAGTTGAGCCCAGATCCATCACACTACCGACTGTGCCACCTAGCTGCCTCAAAGACTGCAGTGGTTCAGAATTTCTGTCCTGATCCTGTGATCCATTCAGATCATAGAATGGCAGCCTAAGGAATCTGAAGCTCCAGTTCAATAAGAATGGACCAAAGTGCAGAAATGAGCACCCCCCTCCACTTCAAGAAAAGAGGTTTATCCCTTTTCACTGGAAGCTTATTTGTTTGTAATATATTATTTTCAACCAAGATTTTTACTTGTTTATTATAAAACCCTTCTGGCACGTAGAAATGCTAAATAGCATGTGTATTTTATTTAAAGCTTACAAATAAAGATTAGATAAAAGAAAGAATACTCCTTATTTTGGAGAGAAGAAATATTTGATTCATGGAAGCCAATCTAAGATCTTAGACCACTCTATAAAAATTGGACAAAGCTGGAGAGTGTTATTAGTAGAGGCACACCTGGTTACAAAATGAGCATTCATATAGGTCTAGATTATAGCCTGGCAAGGATAACAGATTGAGGAAAGAAGCAAAATTTGGACATTTTAACATGAGCTTTCTGCTACATTTTTGATGGCCATTTTGCCATGACAGGCTTTGAAAAATAAGGTGCCCATAAAAGGGAATGAGTTGTTTGGAAAGGAAAAAAATCACACTCTTGGAATTAAATTAGGTTTAATTAAATTAAATTTAATTTATTAATATAATAAAATTAATTTAATTAAATTAAAAGAGCCAGGATGGTGGATTAGAGGCAGTAACTTAGCTGAACTCTCCCAACATCCCCCTCCAAATAACTTTAAGATAAGTTCTAAAATCAAATTGTGGAGTGACAGAGGCACCAAAAGTTGGAATGAGACCTTTGTCCAAACTAAGAAAATTTAGGATGTTAGCAGGAGAGTTCTGTGACCTTGGGGTGGGTGGAGGGCACATGACAGCAGCACTAGCACTGGGCCTTGGAGATGGCTGCTACAGAGGCAGTAGCAATGGCAGCCCTGGAATCTCTTAGCCCAGAAACAGTAAGAGTCAGATAACTGGTCAGAAAGAGATTATAGGGCACCACTTGCTGACACTGGAAACTAGTGTGAACTTCCAACTCTTTTGCCCATAAACTGGTCTGGATCTCAGTTACAAGGAAGATAAGAGTGCTACTGCTTATCTCTGCAGGGGAGTAGATGTTCTTCCTGGGTAAAGATCAGAGAGTAGGCCAAGAGAGTAGTGACCCCACCTCTCCCCAAATCATATCTTGTAAACACCAAAAACCTGAAGGCCTCCAGAACTAATTCTGAAGACAGCAACACAAAAAGCCTAAAGCTTAGGAGAATACCTCTCCACTCCCAGGTTAGCAGATTCTAACTTAAAAATCAAGAAATCATCTGGGAAGATGAGCAAACAACAACAATGATAACAAAAAAAACTCGAATATAAAATGCTACTTCAATGGTATGGAAAACTAAGCCATAAGTTCAGAAGACAACAGTGGGAAAACAGGTACAGACAAATCCTTATAGAAAAAAATGTTAATCAGAACCATGGCCAACAAGAATTCCTGAAAAAAAATAAAGAAATAAAGATGAATGGTTGAGGAAAAATTGGAAAAAAAAATAAATGAAAATGATTCAAGCAAATTATTAAAAAAAGAATTAACAGCTTTGTACAAGAGGCACAAAAATTCACTGAAGGAAAAAAAAACTCCTTTTAAAGCAGAATAGGTCAAATGGGAAGAAAAGGGCACAAAAATCTCACTGAAGAAAATAATTCCTTAAAAAGCATATTTGGCCAAATGTGAAAAAGGGGGTAAGCTCACTGAAGAAAATAATTCCTTAAAAATAAGAATTGTGCAAGTAGAAGGTAATGACTCCATGAGATATCAAGAAACAATAAAAATAGTTAAAAAAAATAAAAAGTGAAATATCTCATTGGAACAACAACCAATCAGGGAAATTGATTAAAGAGAGATAATTTTAAAACTATATGATTATCTGAAAGCTATTATCAAAAGAAAAGAACCTGGACATCACATTTGAAGAAAGTATAAAGAAAATTTGTCCCAATATCTTAGATCAAGCAGATAAAACCAAGATTAAGAGAATCTACTAATCACCTCCTGCAAGAGATCCACAAATGAAGACACCCAGGATGATTACAGACAAATTCCAGAATCATTACAAACAGCCAGAAAGAAACAATTCAAACATCGTAGGGCTACAGTAAGGATCACATGAGATTTAAGCAGCTGCCACATTAAAAGAGTAGAGAGCTTAGAATATGATATTCTGGAAGACAAAGGAGCCAGGATTACAACCAAGAATAACCTACCCAACAAAAGTGAGTATAATCCTTCAAGTTAAAAACACCTGATATTTAATGAAATAGAATACTTTAATTCATTCCTGCTGAAAAGGCCAAAGCTAAATAGAAAATTTGACATTCAAACACAGGGGAAGCATAAAATTGTAAATATTAAAGAGTAATGATAAGGAACTCAATGGAATTAAACTGTTTATATTCCTATGTAGGAAGATGATACATGTAGTCCTAAGAATTTTACAGTTGTTAATTATAAGGCAGAAACATAGACAGAGGACATGAGTGTGAGTCTATTATGTTGGGATTATACGTGAGAAAGAGGGGTGCACTGGAAAAAGGGGAAAAGGAAAAGAAGAATGGGGAAAATATTCTCACATAAAAGAGATGTGCAAGGAAGAGCTTTTACAGTGAATGGAGAAATGATGGGGGAGGCGGATAACTTTTTCATTCTCATCAGAATTGGTTCAAAGATGAAGTATATATACATATACGTATGCGTATGCGTATGCACATATACATACATATTTTATATGTATATATGTGTATATTTATATACATATATGCACATATGTGTCTGTGCATGTATGTTTTTGCATATAGTTGCATATAGAAATCTATCTTACCCAATGGGAAAAATAGGAAGAAAAGGATATAAAAGATATGGAAAGAGGGCTTCATAAAAGGGAGGTCTGATTAAGGGAGGCAGTTGTCAGATGCACAACAGACTTTTGAGGAGGGACAGAACAAAATGTGAGAAAAGGGTAAAAAGAAGAAAAAAGGATAGAGGGTAATACACAGTGATCATAACTCTATTTGTGAGTGGGATGAGCTCACCCATAAAATAGAAATGAATAGCACAATAGATTAGAAACCAGAAACCAACAAAATGATGTCTACAAGAGACACACTTGACATAGAAACATACACACAGATATAAATAAAAGGCTAGAGCAAAACCTACTATTCTTTGGCTGAAATTAAAAAACAAGTGCAGAGATAGCAATCATGATCTCAGAAAAAGCAAAGGCAATTGAACTAAATAATAGAGATAATTAGGGAATCTATATATTTTTTCTAAAATGTAGCATAGTCTATTAAGTCATACAAAAAATTAAAAAGCAAGTTTTTTTTTCTGATTAAGGTCTAATTTCTAAAATATAGAGAGAACAAAGTCAAATTTATATAAATAAGATCCATTCCTTAATTCATTAATGATCAAAGAATATGAACAGGCAGTTTTCAGAAGATGAAATCAAAGCTATCTATGGTTATATGAAAAGTGCTATAAATCACTATTGATTAAAGGCAAATTGAAAGAATTATAAGGTACCATGTCACATTTATCAGAAATGACAAATGCTTGAGAGTGTGAGGGAACATAGGTACATTAATGAATAAAATTGTGAACTAGTCCAACCATACTAGCAAGAAATTTGGAACTACTCAAAGGGCTATCAAACTGTGCATATCCTTTGGCACAGCAATACAACTTCTAGGTCTTTATCACAAAGAGATCAAGGAAAAAAGAAAAGGACATACACATACAAACATATTTATAGCATCTTTTTGTGGTGGCAAAGAATTGGAAATTGAGGGGATGCCCATCAATTGGGCAATGACTGAAGAAGTTGTGGCATATAAATGTGATGGAGTACTATTGTGCTATTAGAAATGATGCTGGAGTGTTTTCAGAAAAAATGTGGCAAGATCTATTTGAATTGATGCAAAGTGAAGTGAGAAAAAGTGGGAGCTCATTGAGCACAGTAGCAACAATATTGTAGTGATGATCAACTGCAAAAAGACTTGGATACTTTGATTAATATAATGATCTAAGACAATTCCAAAGGAAACATGATTTAAAAAATGCCATCCTTCCCCAGAAGGAGAATTGAGTGTAAATTGAAATATAATTTTCTCTTTCCTTCTTTTGTCTATATGGCTAATATGGAATTGTATTTTGCATGATTTCACATATATAATAGATATCATTTTGCTTGCCTTGTCTGTGGGTAGGAGAGGGATAGGAAGAATGCAGAGAATTGGAACTCAGTTTAAAAGGAAAACAATGTTAAAATAAATAAAAAAAATAAGTAAAATTGTATAAAGAAAATAAGTTAGCTGCTGTAGAAGGTCTACCCATAAGAAAAGAGCAGGAGAGATTTGTACAGGAATTCTCAATAAGTCCATTAGCTCAGTAGGTGACTGGCAGATCAGCCTGCCTATCTCCCTAATACCAACTTCTGCCAACTTCTTGGAGAGGTAAATAAGAGAGTTGGAAGAATGGGTTTTAGCTTGTGTCCAAAGGCACCAGATATGTGAGGTCATAAGACATGTACTCATCTCATATTTTGGTTCTCATAATAAGCATTCACAAAAATATTACCATGGAATTAATGAAAAGAAATGCTAGGGAAGGTGGCCTAGCCACACCCAATATCAAACTGTACTATAAAGCAGCAGTCATCAGAATTACCTGGTACTAGATAAGAAACAGAGTGGTAGATCAGTAGAATAGCTTAGGTACACAAGATGCAGAAGTCAATGACCATAGCAATCTACTCTTTGATAAGCCCAAAGAACCCAGCTTCTGGGTTGAGAATTCACTATTCCAAAATACCGTTGGGAAAATTGGAAAATAGTATGGCAGAAACTGGACATAAACCAATACCATACACCATATACCAAAATAAAGTCAAAATGGGTTCATGATTTAGGAATAAGGGCTGATACAATTTGGGAGAGCAGGCAATAGTTTACCTATCAGATTTATGGGTAAGGGAAGAATTCATGACCCAACAAGAGATAGAGAGCATTACAAAATTCAACATGGATAATTTGGATTATGTTAAATTGAATTAAATTTGTATAAACAAAGCCAATGCAACAAAGGTTAGGAAGAAAGCAGAAAATTGGGAAAAAAATATTTACAACCAATGTCTCTGAAAAAGGTATCATGTCTAAAATATACAGAGAACTGAGACAAATTTATAGGAATAAAAGCCATTTTCCAATTGAGAAATGGTCAAAGGATGTGAGAAGGCAGTTTTCAGAGGAGGAAATTAAAGATATCTATAGGCATATGAAAAAATGCTCTAAATGACTATTGTTTAGAAAAATGCAAATCAAAACAACTCTTAGGTACCACATCTCTCCTGTCAGATTGGCTAACATGATAAAACAGGAAAATGAGAAATGCTGGAGAGGAGGTAGGAAAATTGAAACATTAATACATTGTTGGTGGGGTTGTGAACAGATCCAGCCATTTTGGTGAGCAATTTGAAACTATGCCCAAAGAGCTATAAAAATGTGCATACACTTTGACCCAGCAATACCACTCCTAGGGCTATATCCCAAAGATATCACACAAGTGGGAAAGGGACATGTATGTACAAAAATATTTATGGCAGCTCTTTTTGAGGTGGCAAAGAATTGAAAATCAAGGGGACACCCATCAATTGGGGAATGACTGAAGAAGTTGTGGTATTTGAATGTAATGGAATACTATTGTGCTATAAGAAATGGGGAAGATATGGACTTCATAATAACCTGGAAAGACCTACATCATATGATGCTGAGTGAGAGGAGAAGAACCAGGAGAACATTGTACACAGCCACAGATATATTTATTCTGTGATGACTAATTTTGATAGACTTGGTGCTCCTCAGCAATACAAGGCTCAAAGACAGCTCCAAAGGACTCATGATGGAGAGAGCTAGGTATATCCAGAGAAAGAACTGCAGAGTCTGAATGCAGACTGAGGCAATCTATTTGCTCTCTTTTTTTTGGTTTTGATTCTTCTCTCTCATGATTCATCCTGTTGGTCATAATTCTTTGTAACTTGACTATTGTGTAAATAAGCTTAATGCAAAGGTTTATGTAGAATCTATATTGGACTGCATGCCATTGTTGGCAGGGGGACGGGCAAGGGAGGGAAGGGAAGAAAATTTGAAACTTAAGAACATGTAGAACTAAGTGTTGTAAACTAAAATAAAAAAAATCTAATTAAAATATTACCATGAGATAATTATAATTTATAGCCTAAGGTCTATTGCAGATGATGAGGAGGCTGAGAATAATTAAGTGAATACCCTTATAAATTTACTAAAAAATAAATTGTATTTTGAAGCTCCATTACTTTAGTGGAAATAAATGAGATTGGAGATCCTTTGATTAATGGCAAAATGAATTGTGGTAAATGAGTATGTTGGAATATTACTGAATCAGACAAAATAATAAGTATGAACTATACAGAGAAGCATGGAAAGACACATGGTTTGGGCCAAAATAATGGTGGCAGAACTAAGTTATTAACATACACAATGTCTACCGCCACAATGGACATGGAGAGAAGAGTAACCATAAAATGATTGGAGCTGAAAATTATGTATTTATAATGATCTAGAAGAAATGACAGAATAAATCTCCTTCCTTGCAGTTGTGTGTAGCTACAATCTAAACTATTTTATAAAATATTGGATCCAAATTATGATTCAGTTATTTTTACTGAATTGCACTTTCTTTTTAAATTGTTACAAAGAATGTCTCAGGGTACATGGTGGTGAATATAGGGAAATGAAGCTGATGTAAAATTAAAGTTATCAAATAAAGTTAAAAAGAAAAGAAAAGTGGGCATGGAGAGGATGGCAAAATATTGGGGAAACATGTAAAATAATCAAATGTGCCCCTAAACTGAATCAAATTCCTTGAAGTCTCATGCCTTTATATAATGAACAATTTCTTCACAGAAATTGGTGTGAGGTCCTAGACATAGTAAATGCCAAATAATATCACAAAATGCAATTAATTTTAAACTTAAATAGAAAATAAATAACTCATTACAGATGCATTTTATTCCTAAAATTATTATGTATATCCATACCACTCATCTGTTAGATCTAAGTTATTAGATTAAATTAGTATGAAACTAGGACATGTATATATATATATATATATATATGGATCTATATACATACATACACAATCATATATTCATATATGTTTAAAGATGATTGTGTTCATCCATAAATATACACGCTTGTGTATACTCCTCTTATGGAAACTACCTTTATCAATGTAGATTCATACCATCTCTGAAAATTGCAATCTTAAAAGGAACCTGAAATACTGAGTTAGATAATAATTATGTGTCAGAGGCAAGATTTGAAGCCGGATCTTGTAGATTCCGATTCTAGGTTTCTAACTACAATAGTAGTATTGTTTGAAAATAAAATATAACATACAAGTAAAACAACTCAAATAACCCAAGTAAATAATTTGTGGATGCTTTAAAATGAGGAATACATGAAACAATTAAAAAAGATTGAATATTTCTTTTTATATTAAATTTATTTATTTTATTTTTAGTTTATAACACACAGTTCCACAAGTTTTTGAGCTCCAAATTTTCTCCCCACCCCAAGACAGCATGTAATTCAGTATAGGTTCTATATATACCATCACATCAAACTTATTTTCACATTAGTCAAGTTGTAAAGAAAAATTATAACCCTTGGAATGAACCATGAGAAAGAAGAAATAAAACCAAAAAGTAACAAAAGAGAGAGAGCAAACAGTTTGCTTCAATCTGCATTCAGACTCTGTAATTCTTTCTCTGGATGTGGGCAGGGTTTTTTTTTTTCATCATGAGTCCTTTGTAGCTGTCTTAGAACCTTGCATTGACAAGAAGAGCCAAGTCTATCAAACTTAGTTGGCACAGATACCATGTGTCTGTAATCGTGTCTAATGTTCTCTTGGTTCTGCTCCCCTCACTCAGCATCAGATAATGTAATTATTTTCAGGTTATTATGAAGTACTTCTCAGTCTTATTTCTGGTAGCACAATAGTATTCCATTACATTCATATACCACAACTTGTTCAGTCATTTCCCAATTGATGGGCATCCCCTTGATTTCCAATTCTTTGCCAAAATGAACTGCTATAAATATTTTTGAACATAAGGGTCCTTTTCCTACTTATATCATCTCTTGGAAATACTGCCCTAGAAGTGATATTGCTGGGTCAAAGGTTTTGCACATTTTTATAGCCCTTTGGGAATAGTTCCAAATTGCTCTCCAGAATGGTTAGATCAGGGGGCGGAGCCAAGATGGCGGCCGGGAAGCAGTGACTGGCGTGAGCTCCCCACCAAGTTCCTCCAAAAACCTATAAAACAATGGCTCTGAACCAATTTTAGAGCTGCAGAACCCACAAAGTGGCAGAGGGAAGCAGGG
>CM053623.1:297732288-297829482 GCA_028646595.1 Phalanger gymnotis | reverse complement strand
ATGTTTTTTTTCTCATCCTTCTCATTTCTCTTCCCAATTTTTCCTCTACTTCTCTAACTTTTCCAAATCCTTTTTGAGCTCTTCCACGGTCTGAGACCAGTTCATGTTTTTCTTGGAGGTTTTTGTTGTAGGCTCTATGACTTTGTTAACTTCTTCTGACTGTATGTGTTGGTCTTCTTTGTCACCAAAGAAGGATTCTAGAGTCTGAGATTGAATCTGGGTGTGTTTTCGCTGCCTGGCCATGTCCCCAGCCAACGTACTTGATCCTTGAGTTTTTCAGCGGGCTATGACTGCTTGTAGACTAAAGAGTTCTATGTTCCACGCTTAGGGGGATGCGCTGCCACACCAGCACTCCTCCTTTCCCAAGAACCCTTTACCTGGACTGGGCTTAGATCTTCAGCAGGCTCTTCACTCCTGCTCTGATCAGCCACTTAATTCCTCCTGCCAGGTGGGCCTGGGGCCAGAAGCAACTGCAGCTGTAGTTCTGTAGCTGCCCCACCTCCACTGCCCCAGGGGCAGTAGCCAACCGCAAATTCCCTGTCTCCAGCAGCTTTTCCCACTAACCTTCTCTGTTGTCTTTGCTGTTTGTGGGTTGAGAGGTCTGGTAAATGCCACAGCTCACTGATTCAGGGTGCTTGGGCACACTCCACCCCACTCCCAGTCTGGACGGTCCACGGTCTGGTCAGTGGTGCTGCCCACTCTGGGCTCTGCTTGGCTCAGCTCCGCTCCCCTCCACTCCCAGCTCCGTGTGGGATAGACCTTACCCAGAGACCATCCAGGCTGTCCTGGGCTGGAGCCCTTCTTCCCTCTGCCACTTTGTGGGTTCTACAGTTCTAGAATTGGTTCAGAGACATTTTTATAGGTTTTTGGAGGGACTTGGTGGGGAGCTCACACTTGTCCCTGCTTTCCAGTCTCCTTCTTGCAAGATATTTAACTTGTATCAGAGAAACTTATTGCAATATTTTTTCTCGGTTTCCTGATTTTTTGTTCTGTTTATTAGCTACATTGGTTTTGTTTTTGCAACCCCTTTTTAATTTCATGTGATCTAAATTATCCATTTAACTTCTCTTTATCTCTTGTTATTCATGAGTTCTTTTCTTTTAGTTGATTCTCCAGGGTTTTCTAAGTAAACTATCATATCATCTATAAAATATTATACCTTTGTTTCCTCATATATCATATTTATTATTTAGTTTTTATGGTCATTGGTAAGGCTAGAATTTCTAGTACGATATTAAATACTAATGGTGGTAATTGACTTCCTTGCTTCACTCCTGATCTTATTGGAAAGACTTCTTGATTATCCACACTGTAGATAATGCTTATTGTTAGTTTTATATAGATACTACATATACTTTTAAGAAAGGTTCTGTCTATTCCTCTGCTTTCTAATGATTTTCATTAGGAAGAGGCACTGCATTTTGTCAAAAGCTTTTCCTGCATGTATTGCTAGAATCATTATTTTTATTATTTTTGTTTATCAGCATGGTCAATTATGCTTATAGTTTTCCTGATAATGAACCAGCGCTCCATTTCTGGTATAAAACCAGCCTGGTCATGGTGTATGAACTTTGTGATATGTTGCTATAATCTCCTTGTGAGCATTTTATTTAAAATTTTAGCATCAATATGTATTAGGGAAATTAGTTAATAGTTTTCTTTCTCTGTTTTGGCTCTCCCTGGTTTAGATATCAATATGATATTTTTATAATGGAAGAAATTTAATAGGACTCCTTTTTTTTTTTTCACCTGCGCATTTTTTCCAAACCATTGATATAGCAATGGAATTAATTGTTCTTTAAATGTTTGGTGGAATTCACTTGTAAATCCATCTGGTTCTGCAGTTTTATTTTGTTTTGTTTTGTTTAATCTTAGGAGGGAGCTCATTTGTTGCTTACTCAGTTTCTTTTTCTAGACTTGTTTAAATAGTCTTTTTCTTCTGTTAATCTTGATAATTTATATTTTTGTAAATATTCATCTATTTCATAAAGATTGTCAGTGTTATCGGGGGGGGAGCAGAGCTAAGGTGGTGGCTGGAAAGCAGGAATTGGCCTAAAGCTCTCCCCGAGTACCCCCAAACACCTATAAAAATGGCTATTAACAAATTCTAGAATTGCAGAACCCACAAAATAGCAGAGGGAAGCAGGGTTCCAGCCCAGGACAACCTTGATGGTCATTGGGTAAGCTCTATCACACGGAGCTGGGAGTAGAGCAGAGCCTGGCTTGGGCTGTGCCTGGACCAACCAGACTGGCAGCCAGGTGGAACAGGCCCTAGGGCACTGAAACAGTGAGCTGTGGCAGTTACCAGACTTCTCAACCCCAAAACACCAAAGACAACAGAGAAAGTTAATAGAAAAAACTGTGGAGACAGAGTGAAAGGAGTTCACAGTTTGGCCACCACCCCAAAGGCAGCTGAGGTGATGCAGCTACAGAACTACAGCTGCACTTGCTTCCAGCCCCAGGCCCACCAGGTGGGAGGAATTAAGCAGCAGCTCAGAGTGGGAGCGCAGAGCCTGCTTGGATCTAAGTCACAGTCCAGGTTGGTAGTTCTTGGGAGAGGAATAGTGCTGGTGTGGCAGAGCTTGCTATATAGAAAAAGCTCAGAAAATAACTGCACACAACTTCAAGCTTGGGACAAAGTATTCTCTACTCTATAAGCAGTCATATGCTGACAAAAAGCTCAAGGGTCAAGTAAATTGGCTGGGAACATGGCCAGACAGCAAAAACAGACTCATATTAAGACCCAGACATTGGAATTTTACTTTGGTGACAAAGAAGATCAAAACATACAGCCAGAAGCAGTCAACAAAGTCAAAAAGCCTACATCAAAAGCCTCCAAGAAAAACATGAATTGGTCTCAGGCCATGGAAGAGCTCAAAAAGGATTGGAAAAAGCAGAGGAAGTAGAGGAAAAATTGGGAAGACAAATGAGAGTGATATGAGAAAACCATGAAAAACAAGTCAATGACTTGCTAAAGGAGAACCAATAAAATACTGAAGAAAATAACACCTTTTAAATAGAGTAACTCAAATGGCAAAAGAGTTCCAAAAAGCCAACGAGGAGGAGAATGCCTTAAAAGGCAGAATTAAACAAATGGAAAAGGTGGCCCAAAAGGCCACTGAAGAAAATATTACCTTAAAAATTTGACTGGAGCAAGTGGAAGCTAGTGACTTTATGACAAATCAAGATATTATAAAAAAGGAATGAAAAAATGCAAGGCAACGTGAAATATCTCTTTGGAAAAACCACTGACCTGGAAAATAGAACCAGGAGAGATAATTTAAAAATTATTGGACAAACTGAAAGCCATTATCAAAAAAAAAAAGCCTAGATATCATCTTTCAAGAAATTATCAAGGAGAACTGCCCTGATATTCTAGAGCCAGATGGTCAAACAGAAATTGAAAGAATCCACCAATTGCCTCCTGAAAAAAGATTCCCCAAAGAAAACTAGGAATATTGTCACCAAATTCCAGAGCTCCCAGATCAAGGAGAAAACACTACAAGAAGCCAGAAAGAAACAATTTCAGTATTGTGGAAAAACAATCAGGATAACACAAGATCTAGCAGCTTCTACATTAAGGGAGGAAGGACTTGGAATATGATATTCCTGAGGTCAATGGAGCTAGGATTAAAACCAAGAATCTCCTATGCTTCAAAACAGAGTACCATGCTCCAAGACAAAATATGGATTTTCAATAAAATAGAGGACATTTGAGCTTTCTCAGTGAAAAGACCAGAGCTGAGGGGGTGGAGCCAAGATGGAGGCTGGAAAGCAGGGACTAGTGTGATCTCCCTGCCAAATCCCTCCAAAACTCTATAAAAATGTCTTTGAACCAATTCTAGAACTTCAGAACCCACAAGGTAGCAGAGGGAAGCAGGGCTCTAGCCCAGGACAGCCTGGATAGTCTCTGGGTAAGGTCTATCCCTCACAGAGCTGGGATGAGAGGGGAGAGAGCTGAGTGGAGCAAAGCCCAGCATGGGCGGGGTGGACCAGCAAGACCAGGAGCCAGGCGAAGAGTGCCCTAGCGCCCTGAATCAGTGAGCTGTGGCATTTACCAGACCTCTCAACCGACAAACACCAAAGACAACAGAGAAGGTTAGTGGGAAAAGCTGCTGGGGACAGGGAGTTTTTGGTTTGGCCACCTCCCTGGGGGCAGAGGAGGTGGGGCAGCTACAGAACTGCAGCTGCAGTTGCTTCTGGCCTCAGGCCCACCTGATGGGAGGAATTAAGTGGCAGATCAGAGCAGGAGTGAAGAGCCTGCTGAAGATCTAAGTAAAGTCTGGATTGGGGGTTCTTGGGGAAGGAGAAGTGCTGGAGGGGCAGAGCTGGTGTATCCCCCGAAGCGTGGAACATAGCACACTTTAGTCTACAAGCAGTCATACCCTGGTGAAAAACTCAAGGGTCAAGTTGGCTGGGAATATGACTAGGCAGCAAAAATGCGCCCAGATTCAGTCTCAGACTCTAGAATCCTTCTTTGGTGACAAAGAAGACCAAAACATACAGCCAGAAGAAGTCAACAAAGTCAAAGAGCCTACATCAAAAACCTCCAAGAAAAACATAAACTGGTCTCGGGACATGGAAGAGCTCAAAAAGGATTTGGAAAAGCCAGTTAGAGAAGTACAGGAAAAATTGGGAAGAGAAATGAGAAGGATGCAAGAAAACCATGAAAAACAAGCCAATGATCCAAAAAGGAGCCTAGATATCATCTTTCAATAAATTATCAAGGAGAACTTCCCTGATATTCTAGAGCCACAGGGCAAAATAGAAATTGAAAGAATCCACCGATTGCCTCCTCAAAGAGATCCCAAAAAGAAATCCCCTAGGAATATTGTAGCCAAATTCCAGAATTTCCAGGTCAAGGAGAAAATACTGCAAGCAGCCAGAAAGAAACAATTTGAGTATTGTGGAAACACAATCAGAATAACCGAAGATCTAACAGATTCTACATTAAGAGACGGAAGATCTTGGAATACCATATACCAGAGGTCAATGGAGCTAGGATTAAAACCAAGAATCACCTAACCAGCAAAACTGACTATTATGCTCCAAGGCAAAATATGGATTTTCAATAAAATAGAGGACTTTTAAGCTCTCTCAGTGAAAAGTCCAGAAAAGGTAATCAAGAAAAAGAACAAGAAAAATAAATTGCAAGGGATTTACTAAAGTTGAACTGTTTTGTTTATGTTCCTACATGGAAAGATGATGTGTATGATTCATGAGACCTCAGTATTAGGGTAACTGAAGGGAATATGCATGTATGTATTCATATATATATATATATGTATATATATATGTGTGTGTGCATGTGTTTATGTATATATATACGTATATGTGAGTGTGTATGTATGTATATATGTATGTGTATGTACATATATATAGAGAGAGAGAGAGCGGGCACAGGATGAGTTGAAGATGAATAAGGGATGAGAGAGGAATATATTGAGAGAGGGAGATAGGGAGAGAGAATGGGGTAAATTATCTCGCATATAAGTGGCAAGAAAAAGTTCTGTAGGAAGGGAAGAGAAGGCAGGTGAGGGGGAATGAGTGAATCTTGCCCTCATCAGATTTGACCTGAAGAGGGAATACTATACATACCCAGTTGGATATCTTACCCCACTGGAAACAAGGAGGAAGAAGATAAAAAAAGGTGGGATTATAGAAGGGAGGGCAGATGGGGGTGGAGTTAATCAAAAACAAACACTTTCGAAAAGGGACAGGGTCAAGGGAGAAAATTCAATAAAGGGGAATAGGTTAGGAAGAAGCAAAATATAGTTAGTCTTTCACAACATGAGTATTGTGGAAGGGTTATACATAATGATATGCATGTGGCCCATGCTGAATTGCTTGACTTCTTAGGGAGGGTGGATGGGAAGGGAAGAGGGGAGAGAATTTGGAACTCAAAATTTTAAAAAATAGATGTTCAAAAACAAAAACAAAAAAGTTTTTGCATGCAACAAGAAAATAAGATACACAGGCAAAAGGGCATAGAAATTTACCTTGCCCTACAAGAAAGGAAGGGAAAAGTGGATGGGAGAGTAGTGGGGTGACAGATGGGAGGGCTGACTAGGGAACAGGGCAACCAGAATATACACCATCTTGGAGTGCAGGGGAGGTTAGAAATGGGGAGAAAATTTGTAATTCAAACTCCTGTGAAAATCAATGCTGAAAACTAAATATATTAAATAAAATTTATAAAAAAATAAAAGAACAGAGCCAAATAGAAAATTTGACTTTCAAACACAAGAATCAAGAGAAGCATGAAAAGGAAAACAAGAAAGGCAAATCATAAGGGACTTACTAAAGTTGAACTGTTTTGTTTACATTCCTATGTGGAAAGATGATTGTATTGGTAAGCAAAATGGGCTCCTTGGCACTTAGTTCAACAAGTGCCCTTGAAGAGTTTCGCTTTTGTTTTTGTTGAGTAATTCAGTGTATTTCATTGAGTCTTACTAAGTGCTAAGCCCCAGGCCCAAACCCCTATTAGGTGTAAAACATATGTGGGTGTGGATTGGCAAATAAGGTGGGGCCCTAGGTGGGGCTAACTCCAGGAATGGTCTAGTTTACATGTCTGAGACAGCAGAGGCTCTTAAACCACATGGGTTTAAGTCCACCTCTTTGTGACGATTTTATGTCACGCGGGTGAGTCGCACCTGTGACTCACCTCTTACGCAGACAAAGATATAAAAACCGGGGGTTGGCCTCCTCTTCCTTGGAGTTCTTTGCCACAGCAATGGTAGCGTGTGTGACTCTGGGCCAGCCCTTGTTAACTGAGCTCTCCGGCTAAACCTAGATGTTGGTAACTATGAATTGTATTGGGTCTGTCTGTTGATGTTTGTAATTTGTTTGTATTTTGCTCTGAAGTTCAGTGTGCTGGCTTTTTCCCCTGAACTAAGTGAATGATATCTGTGTGCTGAATTAAAGTAAGCTTGCCAATGTCTTAACCTTGCTTTCCTTATTAAGGCAGATCAAAAGAACCTGTGCTTTGGCAGGTGCTGGCAGCTTTCTGGGTGCTGGTTGTTGGTGGATCTTGCACCCCCACAGAAGCTGCTAGCCGGATTGTGGAAACAACGATATGCATAATTCATGAGACCTCAGTATTAGGGTAGCTGAAGGGGATTATACACACACACACACACACAAACACAAACACACACATATACATATACACACACGCGCATACATATATATATGTATATATATATATATACATATATATATATACATATATATATATATATACAGAGAGAGAGAGGGCAAAGGGTGAGTTGAATATGAAGGAACTATGTCTAAAAAATAAAATGAAATTAAGGGATGAGAGAGGAAGATATAGAGAGAGGTAGAAAGGGAGAGATAGAATGGGGTAAATTATCTCACATAAAAGTGGCAAGAAAAAGCAGTGCATTGGAAGGGAAGATGGGGTAGGTGAGGGAGAATGAGTGAATCTTGCTTTCATCAGATTTGACCTGAGGATAGAATAACATACACACTCAATTGGTTATCTTACCTCACAGGAAAGAAGGATGAAGGAGATTAAAAAGGTTGGGGGCGGGGAGAACTATATAATGTTGGAAAAATAGGGAGAGGAGGCAATCAAAAGCAAACACTTTCTAAAAGGGACAGGGTCAAGGGAGAATTGAACAAAGGCGGCAAGATAGGAAAGAGCAAAATATAGTAAGTCTTTCACAAGATGAGTATTGTTGAAAGGTTTAACATAATGATACGCATGTGGCCTATGTTGAATTTCTTACCTTCTTAGGGAGGGTGAGTGGGGAGGGAAGAGTGGGGAGAATTTGGAACTCAAAGTTTTAAAAGCAGATGTTCAAAAAAAAGTTTTTGCATGCAATTAGGAAATAAGGTATACAGGCAATGGGACATAGTAATGTATCTTGTTCTACAAGACAGTAAGGGAAAAGGGGATGGGGGGAGTGGGGTGACAGAAGGGAGGGCTGACTGGGGAATGGGATAATGAGAAAACATGCCATCTTGGAGTGGGAGGGGAGGGCAGAAATGGGGAGAAAATTTGTAAGTCAAACTCTTGTGAAAATCAATGCTGAAATCTAAAAATATTAAATAAATTTTTAAAAAAAGATTGTCAGTGTTGTTGGCATAAGTTTGGGCAAAATAGCTTCTAATAATTGCTTTTATTTCATTTTCATTGGTTGTGCATTCACCCTTTTCTTTTTTAATACTGGTAATTGTTTTTATTTTCTTTTCTTTAAATGATATTTTATACCCAATTACATTTTAAAGCAATTATTAACATTAAAAAAAGTTTTGAGTTCCAAGTTTCCTTCTTCCCTCCTCACCTCTTATCCCCCAAGATTGTAAGCAATCTGATATAGGTTATATATGTGCAGTCAAGCAAACCATTATCATATTATTCATTTTGTTCAACAAAACTCAAACTGTTCCCTCCACCCCCGGAAAAGAACGAAAGTTAAAAATAATATGCTTTAGTGTTTATTCAGACAACATCAGTTCTGTCTCTGGAGATGGCATTATGAGTACTTTAGGATTGTCTGGGATCATTGTATTGCTGAGAAGAACTAAGTCATTCACAGTTCTTTGTACAATATTGTTACTCAAATAAAAATGGCTACTAGTTTATCTACTTTATTGTTTTGTCTTATAAATGCCATTCCTAGTTTTATTTATTAGTTCAATAGAATTTTACCTTCAAATTTATTAATTTCTTCTTTGATTTTAAGGATTTCTCTTTTGGTGTTTAATTAGAGACTTTTTATTTTCTTTTTCTAATTTTTTTTAAGTTGCATATCAATTATTTGGTCTGCTCATTCTCTTTATTGAGGTATGTGTTTAGAGACACACATTTTCCCTTAAGTACTATTTTGGCTGTTCATTGTCATTATCCTTAAAAAATGTTGATTGTTTCCATGATTTTTTTCTTTGATTCATTCTTTAGGATTAGATTATTCAGTTTCTAATCACTCTTTTAATCTATGCTTTAAATGCCCTTTTAAAGTGGCAATTGAATTGAATGTAATTTTTATAATTTTATGGGATGAAAAAGGTACATTTAACATTTTGGTTTTTCTGCATTTTTGTGATTTTTTATGCCCTAATATATGTTCTGCATTTTTGAAGGTGAATCTACAGTTGAGAGAAAAGGTGTACTTCTCTCCATTGACATTTAATAATCTCCAGAGGTCTAAGATTATATCTAATTTCTCTAAAATTCTATCTATCTCTTTAATTTCTATCTTGTTTCTCTTATAGTTAGGCTTATCTAGATCTGAAAGGGATAAATTGAAACTTACCAGTATCATGGTTTTGAGAATAATAATTAGCCCTCCAAATATAAGGCAGTTTGTGTTAATGTTGTTATAAAAAGAATTCACAGCTCATATCATTTAAAAATTATAAACACAAAACCCCATATATTTCCAAGGGAGCAAAAAAGTATATACCATAAAATCCTGGGAGTATAATGAATAGTATATCATCAGTTCAGTGATTATATGTGACCTTAATTGATTAGCACAGTCTACTATAGTAATATAAAGAAAGAGACTGAAAGCTTGAATCTTGTAGCCTGAGGTCACATTAAACCAGCAGATGCCTTTAAGTATTTTGATTTCTTCCAGTTAAACCATGCAAAACAAATAAAGCTATGTAAAAGAAAGCTACATCAGAATATGCTAAGAGATTTAGTGTCAACCTGAAATCAAAACTGAATTGAAATAACATGTTGATGCAGTTAACACCTATGCAATACCAGGTTGGGTGTAACAACTTGTTTAAAATTGGCCATAACAATTGGAAATGATTTTAACAAAAACTCATATAGTGTTAAGGAAACAGAAAATTTATGATCCACAGGTTATAATGAAAGTTCTAATTCTTCTGCACTAAAATGTAGGAAAGGGATCGATAGGCATTTTTGGAACACATGATAAATGGTTAAAAACTGACAGTCATACTTTTGGAACAGGAGACATCACTTCACTGGATAATAGGCAAGACTAGCAATTGCTTCATGCTCATGATTGATCCAATATAATTGTAAGTGATTTACTTCAGGGAACCTATGAAAGGGAGAAGGGAAGAGGGAATAAAATAAATAATTGTATTTCTTTTTCAGTTGTTTCAGTCATGTCTGACATTGCGATGCTACTTAGGTTTTTCCTGGCAGAGACACAGGAATGGTTTGCTATTTCCTTTGCTATCTCATTGTATAGATGAGGAAACTGAGGCAAACAGGATTAAGTAAGTTACCCAGGGTCACTCAGTGACTGAGCCCAGATTTGAACTCAGGAAGATGAGTCTTCCTAACTCCAGGCCCCATGCTTTATCTATGCACCACTCAGCAGCTCTAAGCATTTATATGGTGCCTTCTATGTGCCAGGAACTGTGCTAAGCACTTTCCAAATATTATCTCATTTGATCCTCACAATAACCATGGCAGAGAGCTGCTAACATTATACCCTTTTATAGATGAGGAAGCTGAGGCAGCCAAATGTTAAGTGGCTTGCTAAGGTCACACAAGTGATGGTGAGTAGTGGTTACTACTAGTTGCTATGTTAAACCCTTAAGGTGGCTTTCCTTAGAAAAGCAGATCAAAGTACTTTTGCTAGCAGCCCTCTTGTTGTTGGTCTTTCACCTCCACAGCAGCTGCTAGCACCATTGTTCTTACACTTTTATAGAGTAAAGTTTTCCTGGCACTTTACAACACTAGGAGATTGGTGCTGTTATTTTCCCATTTTACAAATGAAGAAACTGAAGCAAATAGAGGTTAAGTGAGTTGTTCAGGGTTACACAGCATTAGGAAGTGTTTGAGGCTGTATTTGAACACTGGTCTTAACTCCAGATCCAGTGCTCTATTTACTACACCACTCAGCTGTCAAAAAATTACCACTGAAACTTTAAGAACACTACCAAATTATTGCATTGATAGAGTCTCCTTTGCTACTTTGTAAGTAAATGAAACTTCTGCTAGGAAAGATTTCTGGCTGAGATCTCTCAGCATCCCTGAGCTCCCAGTGTGGTCAAAGCCACAAGGATATGGCTTTCAATCATTACATGCTTTTATAAGTTCCTATTTTACTCTTTACAAAACTTGGTAGTTTTGTTACAGCTGTTAACAGGTGTTTATTACAGCTACATCAAGAATCAGTGAATGACCCACATTTTTTTCAAAACTGGTTCACCATTTTTATAAATAAGGTATTACGATTATGTAAAACAACATTACTTCATAGTACTAGACTATGAAGAGACTTTGTTCCGTCTCTTTGATTTCTTTTTAAAGAATTTTGGGTCATTATGAAATCTACTTTGTCCTTCTAGGATTTGCATTAACAACTAAAAATATTTTTAGTTTTGTTCCTCTTTATATGGCTCATTTCACACCAGTGTTGGCTATGAACAACTTGGCTTCCTGTTGTTTGTTATTGCCAGAAAGGTGCTAAGGCCACACTTTATGTTGAGTGAAAAAGGCTTAGGTTTATTTGTTTTTCTTTTGTAATGGATATGAGTATAAAATTCCAAATGTTCTCACTATATTCTTATTGGTTAAGAATTATATCAAATGATTAGTTATAATGTAATACCTATTAAGTTCATGTTAGGCAATGTGATAGGTGTGATGTGGTACCTCAGAGTTGCTTTAATTTGCATTTCTTGAATTGATAGTGATTTAGACCATTTCTTTTTTTTTACTTATGACTTTAATTTACTTATGGCTTTAATTTCTTCATCTGAAAACTGCCTGTTCATATCCTTTGGTGATTTATCAATTGAGGAATGACTTGAATTCTTATAAATTTGTTACAGTTCTCTATATATTTTAGAAATGAGGTGTTTATCAGAGACACTGGCTGAGAAACTTTCCTGCTTCCCTCCTAATCTTTTTTGCATTGGATTTGTGTTGGTATTATTATTAAGCACATTTGTTTTGGATTTGCATGTTTGCCCTTACTCAGAGTAATTTAAAAATAATTTGCTTTAATAAACAAGCATCATTTGTAATGAATGCATCAAAGCTCTGATTAATTGATGCATTAATTAATTAATACATCAGAGCTCAAGCAAGGGTTAGCCTGTAAAATAAACTGTGTCCATCTAATAACAAGCAATAAAACTTGTATGAAAAGTTTGTTTCCTTAAAGATAGACATTCTCCTTGTTGCCTTATATATGACATTATTTTCATCTAAACCTTCATTTCATTAAAATAATTATAAAGGCAAACCAGTATAAGTCCTTTCCAAATCTTTACAAAAGGCACAAAAGTGATTCTCTGATGAATGAATGAATTAATCAATGAATGAATCAATGAACAAGTCAACAAGTTCCTAATATTTGCTGTCAGGACACTGGTAATTGCTAGTGATAGGTGCAAAGATAAAAAAAATGAATCAGTATTGACGCTTGAGGTGTTTTCAGTATGACCTATATGGAGGATTTCATCTAGACAGAAGAGATCAATGAGATTTTCCAGTGGACTTTGAGCTAGTAGCTGAAACATGCCCTTGAATCAAATGTGCATCATTCAAAGAAAATTTATTTCTGGCATACACAGGGTCAGATCCTGGTACTCACTGCTTTCCACCCGAGTTTCCCACACATTCCTGCCACATCCATCCCACTACTTTGCAACAGAAATATCGGAAAAGAGTGACACTATAAATGGCTGATTATATGTCATCTTATGCTGATGGATACACTCCCATGATTGCTCAACTACAGTTGCTGAAAAGAAAAAAATAGAAATGTTAAATGACTGCATACAACTTACAAATATGTGTGTTTATATGTATACACATATATGAAACTCCATGCATGTCTTAAAATGCTTCAAGATGAATCCTACTTGTGGTTCCATATCTTTTCAATCTAATTTGGTGGCCAGATCTGTCAAATACAAGGTATTAGGGAAATGAAGAGATTAAGTAAAGTCATCTCCAAAGTCTTTCCATTAAATCCTAATTTTGGGTGATTTAAAGAGACATGAGCAAAAGAGATTATGAACTTAATTACAGGGAAAAAAACACCTTACCCCTTGAATCTGGGGAGTGAAAAGAGAAAGGTTGAATCTTTGCTGTATGTACGTAAAATAACATTTTTCCTCTTGATATTTATTGAATGGCATTTGTTTTGACTTAGTTCACTCATTTCACTCTGACTTCAATAATTTGTTGGTCTTATTGTCTCTAAAGGTCAGTTTTGTTTTCTGTATATGATATTTCTATAAATAAAAATATTTTGGGGGGCAGAGCCAAGATGGTGGCTGCAAAGCATGGACTTCCATGAGCTCCCACTGAAGCCCCTCCAAATACCTATAAAAATGGCTCTTAATAAATTCTAGAACTGCAGAACCCATGAAATAGCAGAGGAAATCAGGTTTCCAGCCCAGAACAGCCTATATGGTCCCTGGGAAATGTCTATCACATGGACCTGGGAGTGGAGCAGAGCAGAGCCCAGCATGGGTGGCAGCAGGACCAACCAGACTAGGAGCCAGGTGGAACAGGGCCTAGCTCCCTGAATCAGTGAGCTGTGGCACTTACCAGACTTCTCAACCCACAAACGCCAAAGACAAAAGACAAGGTGAGTGGAAAAGCTGCTGGAGACAGAGTGAACGGAGTCCCCAGTTCAGCCGCTGCCCCAGGGGTAGTGGAGGTGGTGCAGCTACAGAGCTACAGCTGCAGTTGCTTCTGGCCCCAGGCCACCTAGTGGGAGGAATTAAGTGGCACACCTGAGCTAGAGTGCAGAGCCTGCTCAGATTTGAGTCTTGGTCCAGGTTGGTGGTTCTTGGGGGAAGAGTAGTCCTGGTATGGCACAGCTTGCTGTGTAGCTCTGAAAACAACAGCACAGCCCTTCAAGCTTGAGACAAAGTACTCTATACTCTACAAGCAGTCATACCTCGAAGAAAAAACTCAAGGGATAAATAACTTGGCTGGGAACTTGGCCAGTCAATGAAAACAGACTCAAATTCAGACTCAGAGTTTGGAATCTTTCTTTGGTGACAAAGAAGACCAAAACATACAGCCAGAAGCAGTCAACAAAGTCAAAGAACCTACATCAAAAGCCTCCAAGAAAAACAAGAACTGGTCTCAGGCCATGGAAGAGCTCAAAAAGGATTTGGTAAAGCAAGTAAGAGAAGTAGAGGAAAAATTAGGAAGAGAAATGAGAGTGATGTGAGAAAAGCATGAAAAACAAGTCAATGACTGGCTAAAGGAGACCTAAAAATACTGAACAAAATAACACCTTAAAAACCAGACTAACTCAAATGGCAAAAGAGCTCCAAAAAGCCAATGAGGAGAAGAATACCTTGAAAGGCAGAATTAGCCAAATGGAAAAGGAGGTCCAAAAGACCACTGAAGAAAATACTAGCTTAAAAATTAGATTGGAGCAAGTGGAACCTAGTGACTTGATGAGAAATCAAGAAATTATAAAACAGAACCAAGGGAATGAAAAGATAGAAGACAATATGAAATATCTCATTGGAAAAACCACTGACATGGAGAATAGATCCAGGAGAGATAATTTAAAAATTATTGGACTACCTGAAAGCCATGATCAAAAAAAGAGCCTAGATATCATCTTTCAAGAAATCATCAAGGGGAACTGCCCTGATATTCTAGAACCAGAGGGTAAAATAGAAATTGAAAGAATCCACCAATTGCCTCCTGAAAAAGATTTCAAAAAGAACACTCCTAGGAATATTGTTGCCAAATTCCAGAGCTCCCAGATCAAGGAGAAAATATTGCAAGCATCCAGAAAGAAACAATTTGAGTATTGTGGAAACACAATCAGGATAACACAAGATCTAGTACCTTCTACATTAAGAGAGGAAGGGCTTGGAATATGATATTCTGGAGGTCAATGGAACTAGGATTAAAACCAAAAATCACTTACCCAGCAAAACTGAGTATCATGCTCCAAGCCAAAGTATAGATTCTCAATAAAATAGAGAACTTTCAAGCTTTCTCAGGGAAAAGGCCACAGCTGAATAGAAAATTTGGCTTTCAAACACAAGAATCAAGAGAAGCATAAAAATGTAAACAACAAAGAGAAATAACAAGGGACTTACTAAAGTTGAACTACTTTGTTTACATTCCTACATGGGAAGATGATGTGTATAAGACATGAGACCTCAGTATTGGAGTAGCTGAAGGGAATATATACATGCAGAGAGACAGAGGGCACAGGGCGAGTTGAATGTGAAGGGATGATATCTAAAAAATAAAATAAATTAAGGGATGAGAGAGGAATATATTGAGAGAGGGAGAAAGGGAGAGGTAGAATGAGATAAATTATCTCACATAAAAATGACAAGAAAAGCAGTTTGTTAGAAGGGAAGACGGGGCAGGTGAGGGGGAATGAGTGAATCCTGCTCTCATCAGAATTGACCTGAAGAGGGAATAACATACACACTCAAATGGGCGTCTTACCCAATCGGAAACAAAGAGGAAGGAGATAAAAAAGGTGGGATGATAGAAGGGAGGGCAGGTAGGGAGAGGAGGTAATCAAAGACAAACACTTGAAGAAAAGGACAGGGTCAAGGGAGAAAACTGAATAAATTGGATAGGGTAGGAAGGAGCAAAATTTAGTTAGTCTTTTACAATATGAGTATTGTGGAAGGGTTTTACATAATGATACACATGTGGCCTATGTTGAATTGCTTGCCTTCTTAGGGAGGGTGGGAGGGGAGGGGAGAGGGGAGAGAGTTGGAAATTCGAAGTTTTAAAAGAAGATGTTCAAAAAAAGTTTTTTGTATGCAACTAGGAAATAAGACATACAGGCAATGGGGCATAAAACTCTACCTTGCCCTATAAGAAAGTAAGGAAAATGGGGATGGGGGGAAGTGGGATAACATAAGGGAGTGATGACTGGGGAATGGGGCAAACAGAACATATGCCATCTTGGAGAGGGGGGAGGGTAGAAATGGGGAGAAAATTTGTAATTCAAACTCTTGTGAAAATCAATGCTGAGAACTAAAAATATTAAATAAATAAATAAATAATAAAAAAATTAAAATTGTATTGCTAAAACCTCATATGTACCAATTTCTGAAGTTTTAGTTTATTCTTTACAGATTTATTCTTCTGTAAATTAGTTTGAATATCCTTAGATCAACTCTCAGTAAAGTTCGGGATTGGAGTGTTCCCTAGCTTTGGACTCTGATAGGCTCATAGTACTGATTAGTACTATCAAAGAAGAGCAAAACTAGAGAGTGGAAAATATCCTCTAATTTGTTTACATTCTGAGTAGATGACCACTTTACATTAATATGTGGTAACTGAGTATCCAATATAGAGTTTAATCAAATAAAACATAATGAACTTAGTTTAAGCGTTTTTTAAAAATACGTTTAAAATTGCACACACATGTGTGTATATGTATAAATATGTACAAATATACAGTACATATTTTATATTTCCATATACAAATATCATAATTTATAACTACACAAACACGAATGTTTATATGTATGCATTTATACACATTTTATATCTGTATGTATACGTATGAACACACATACATAAATATGTAGGCTGTATATATGTTATGTCTGTACATATAAAGGCATTGGAAGGTATGATCATTGGAAATTAATGATAAGCAACTCATATCATGACTTTTTCATAGACAAATCAATTTTATTTTTCCTCATACTTAATTCTCCAATATCTATTATCACACCAACAGTATCAGTTTTCCTGTTACTGAGTAATATCCTCTTCCTTCTTTTCCTTCTCCTCCTTCTTATAAGCTATTAGCACTGCCATTGTCATCCTTTTCTTTAGCATCTTTGTCATCACCACCACTACTTTCATTATTAGCATCATCATAAATACATACATACTCTGACATTCATATAATAGTAACAATATTAGATCCAACTCCCCAAGGACAGCCATTCTTTTGACCTTGCATTCTTCCTCTTCCTGAATGCTAAGGCTTTGTATACTATGCTATTTCCCATTCTATTATGGACATGTAAATATCTTCATACTTGAGCGGGGTCTTTGAGAAGAAATCAAGTGTTAGAAGTGGCAGAAAACCTTGACCTTGAGACAATTGATTATGCTTAAAGAAGTAGAATCACTACATTATAGAAGGGAGGGAAGACCCAAACAAAGAGTAGTCAAAATAGGGGATGAAAGACACATTGTGAGAACGGGTTCTTCACCCTGGCTATATGGAAGCCTTTGGGCATCAGGATGGAAGGAAAAAAGACTAGAGAAATAGAAAGGAAGAGTCTAGTTAAAGCATACTTTGGCCATAAGCCAGTGATTCTATTTTCTTTTGAATGAAAACAAATGATACCTACTATATTTACGGCTAAGTTTTGCAAAACACTTTACATATATTATCTCATTTGTTCCTCATGACAACTCCTTGAGGTAGGTATTATAATTATCTCAATTATATGTGGAGGCTGAGCCTAAGAGTTTAAAACCTTGCCCAAACTCATACAAGTAGTAATGTGTGAGATAAAAATTGAACTCAGCTCTTCTTGATTCCAAAGCCAGGCCTATACCGACTGCACTACCTGGGTGCTTCACATGCTCCCATTGACAAGGTCTTCAACAGCTACATCTGTGGCTCATGCTCCCTAAAGGAGTGAGACAGCTATAGGTGAAAAGATTCTGATAACCATCCTCTTTAATGTAACTCCTATTGTGCCCACCCTGTACCTTCAGAGCCACCTAAAATAACTAGAACAGACTTATTTTCTAACAACTTTTTCGGTTAGGTGGTATAATTTGTGGGAGAGTCAAAGCTCTTCCTCCTCCCCAGTTTCCTATTCCTTTCCTCAGCTCTATTCTATCTACTCCAAATGCATGAGATTCTATTATAAAAGATGAATCCTGGTCCCAATAATCAGACACCAATATCCAGATTCCCTCTATGTGAGGTATTTCCCATGGGCATGGGGAAAACAATTCAAGGAGATAAACAGAGCAAAAAGGGGCAGATGATGAATACACAAGAAACAAAGGAATATTTGGGATATATATTAAGGAAGAAATGGGCTTTTTTCTCAAGGAATTTTTGTACTGATATGGTTAACATTGTAGATAAGCATGGATGTAATAAATAAAAATAGTCCCTCAGAGTAACCCTGTGGTCTACTGAATTGAGAGACTTCCCATGCAATAAAGGGTTCTGGGCCCTTGTTAATAGAATAGATTTGCATTAATTGTAGAGATCAAGGATTTCTGTAAGGCTATTTAAACAAGTCTGTTAAGCAACTGTGTGCCAAACCCTATGTTAGGCACTAGAAGTACAAAGAATGATATGAAATAGTGCCTGTCCTCAAGAGGCTTACACTTTGTTAAGGGAGATAATAAAGATGCACATGAAAAACATATAGGGTCATGAACTCTCATGAATTGAGGTGTTCTATCTCCCAAGCTAATGCTCTAAGAGGAGTATATGCATCCCACTTTGGGGATGCCTAATCCACAAATATGTGTACCCAGTCCCAGGAATCACAAATTAGAGCTCAAGGCAGAATCTAGTGACCACTTGGTAGTGGAATAGATGCCTAGTTTCATAACAGTTGTTCTCTAAAAGATGGATACTATTTCCCATAGACAACTTACTCAGTTTAGCCAAATCTAGCCTAAACCAGTCTAGATGTGTGAAATACAACAGAGATACAGAGGAAATGGTTTCCTTGGCAACAATACAAAAAAAAATCATTCTAAACTTGTTCATCTCTTTTTATGTTTTTGCTGCAGATATTCAAGTAATAAGGAATGAAGCCAATGGTAAATTGTTAAGGGGATGGGTGATTATTTCTAAATATAGAGAAGAAGATGAAGGCAGAGCTAACAGGAAGTCAGGTAACAGGGGATAAGTCACAAAAAAAGCTGACAAAAGGGGAGAAAATGACTTGTTTAGCTTACTTCAAGAGAACAGAGCTAGATATGGGATTATCAAATTCAGGAAAGAAAATGTAGTCTGTCAGGAAAGAAAATCACAGATAAAAAATGTTAGCTGTTAGATTACTAGACTAAAAAGTAGTTTCCTAGTTGAGGAAAGGTAGGGAAAACTCAAGCCTGCAGCATATTAAAGTGTGTATTGGACAAAATACTTAAGGGCCTTTTCCACATCTAAATGAATGTAGGGTTTATTTAAAACAAATCATTTAATATTTATGAGGGCATCCTAAAAACAAACTTACAATGTGTTAATCCAAGGGGTGACAAATAGAAAAACAAATTACAAGCTCAACTCTTTCTCTCACAGGCTGAAGAGGATTGTGGAAATAAGTGGAGAAACATCCATGGAAACATCACATGGTTATATAAAAATATCTGGCATTTGTTTAGTATTCTTCAAGGAAAGAGACATGGACTGGACCTTTGATTTCATTGATATAAGGAATTCTTAAATGAGGAAATTCCTTCTATCAATGCAGGTAGGCATTTTATTTGCAATTAGAATTGTGTCAAAATATTACTCAGAGCAAAGAGATATTAAATGACTTGACCCAGATTATGTGGATGCAGTTTTGAGATTTTACACAGTCCTTTTATATAATTAAGTTTACAACAGACTTGCAATATACCCATTTGGCAAATGAGGAAATTTGGGGCCAGAGAGTGCAGATTTAATCACCTACTAATGACAGATTCTTAGTTCATTTTGCAATCCTCTACAACATAGTTCCTTTCAAGATTAGAAGAGGATTTCTTCTTCCACAACAATGGAATTTTCTATGCAAATTTAATTTTGGGAATCCCACTTGGGATCATAGCTGAATGTGTGGGGGCATGTAATGGGATGAGTTAGAGCCTACCCCAGCTATCATTGGACCTCCATGCCCAGAACCAGCTGAGATAGCCTCAGGGCTCTGAGGTATGGGAGGAAGAAGATGGAGTCTGGAGGAAGGGTCTCGCCCTTGTTGGCAACATGGTGCCGGGTTCTTTTCCAGATTTACCTGTGCACAGGTGAATCATGGGGAGAGCGCAGGAAGGAAAGGGGAGGAGAATAGGAGGAGAACAGGAGGAGAGTAGGCGGAGAGTAGGCGGACCAAGGCAGTCCTAGGACTACGTAATGAAGGCTATAAAAATCTGGTCACTGACTTTATTAAACAGAGCTGCTCACCATCTTTGCTTCCTGCCTCATTCATTGCCTGCGAGATCAGGCCTTTGCTGGACAAAGGCCTGGGAGTATGGGGTAAGAGAGACCCCTACAGCGGCGGGGCGGGAGAGGAAAGTTTCTAACACCCAGACCCAAATATTTTCCGGTGCATGTTGCTATGATAAATTCATTACAAAAGTTTAACGTAGCTTTCAGAATATGTTTATCCAGGAGTAACTCTGGCTCCAATTGAGATTCATCATGGGAAATGCCTATTTCGAGCAAAGGACTGGAAAAGATTCCTGAGCTATACTAATGTAGCTTCTCAGGGCTGTGTGGTACCAAGCTCTAGTTCTAGAGTCTGAGGATCCAGGTTTGATTCTCATCTTTGTGACCTTGAAACTTGGTTTCCTCATTATCTCTATTTCCTTATCTATAAAATGGAAATTAGGGCCAGATGACCTCTTACAGCCCTACCTGCTCAAACATATCATAAATGAGGGAGAGTAATTATAATATCATAGATGGAGAGCTGCAAGGAATCTAAGAGGTCATTTAGTGCAAACAACTCATTTTGTAGATGAGAAAACTGAGGTCTAGAGAAGTTAAATGATTTGCCCAAACTCATAAGAGTGGTAAGGGACAGAGTTGAGATTTTGACCTAGGTCCTCTGACTCTAAACTGAGGGCCTTTTCCCACTACATTATACTATGTGACATAAGACAGTATATATACAGTTTGACTTTCACTTCTATGTAAAGAGGAAAATTCATTCTCTATTGTCAGTTCAATGTAATATTAATTAATCTAGAAGTTGGTACTTTATTCCCTTAATAATATGTATTGCTATAAAGTAACAGGCAAAAGTATTTATTATTACAATAAACATATATTGAGCTCTCATATACATGGCAGTATAAAATCATGTAAAAATTGTGCTTGATTTTTAAATTTTTATTTGTTTATCAAGAAACTTTTTTAAAAAATTATTTAGTATTTTATTTCCCCCAATTGCATGTAAAAATAATTTGTAAGATTTATTTTTAAAACTTTGAATTCCCAACTCTCTACCTTCTACCCTCCCCAACTCTCTCATTGAGAAGGCAAGCAATTCAATACAGGTTATAAAAAAATATTTCCATATTAGTCATGGTGTGAAAGAAAAGGTAGACCAAAAAAACCCCTCAAGAACGATAAAGAAAAAAACAAGTGTGCTTCAGCCTGTATTCAGACATCATCAGTTCTTTCTCTGGGGATGGATAGCATTTTTCTTTTTCTTTTTTTGTTTTCTTCTGATCGTGTGTTTTGATATTCCTTGTCACTGTAGTAACTTTCCATGGTCAGAATTTTTTTTTCTGTTTTTTGCTCATTTCCCCAGTCTATTTCTTGACTTTTAACTATTTGTTAAAGTGTGTCTCTGCTTTCTGGGTTCCAAGCTTCAGGGGTTTTGTGCAACTGTTTTCAGAGATACTTTTAGGAGCTTGTAAGTTTTCAGTTCTTCCAAGGTGCTATGATCTAGAAAGAGGTGTTTACTACTCTCCTGGCCTGTGTTCTGATGTGTGAGTGACCATAGGTACTCTTTTCTGGAATTGCGAGGATGGTGCCCCCTCCACTGTGGCCTCAAGCTCTGCTATGATACTGTTCATCCTTGCCCAGGGATTGCTGCTCAGAACTGGAACCCAGATCCATATATGTGCAAAGCAATATAATCTTACCCCCATTGTCAGCAAAAAGGCCCCTATGATCTCCTTCTGATCAGTTGCTCAACCCCTTCGCTGTCTGTGTGCTGAGAGCTTGGAAAGCAGCCACTGCTGCTGATTCAGTGGCTCCCTAGGTCTGCTCCTTGTTCCTTGGGCCAGTCTGAGCTGGCCCGGCCTGTGGTGGACTGTGCTCTACTCTCATCCAGATGTGACAAATCTTTCCTGCTGACCTTCTAAGTTGTCTTTGGCCAGAAAATGATTTCACCTTGTCCTTTTCTGGGTTCTGCTACTGCAGTAATCGCTTTGTGGCATCACTTAAAGGTGTGCAGAGGGTTTTTTTGGGGGCGAAATCAGGGGAGTTGCTGCCTTTTTTTCCACCATCTTGGCTCTGCTTCCTATGCTAGTTTTTATCTGTATATATCCTGCCTTTTTCAATATGCTAAAATACTCTCAAAAAAGAATCTCTGAAACTCTCAAGAGTTATTTGCCTCAGAGAAAATTGACCAAAGGATTATAAAATACACCAGAAACAGTGACTTCCAAGGACTCCCCTGAAGGAGCTGTTTCTAGTAGGGATGAGGAAATAGCAATTACATTCATGAAAGTTGTCTTCATTTTAAAATTTCTCTAATTTAAAACCATGGAAACAAGGAATTAAATAGAATTAGAATTTCAGCCTTTAGATGGAGACACAAAATATGTAGTATTAATTCTTTGAGAGGACATTGCACTTAGACAACAGGGCTAAAAAGAAACATATTGCCAGAATTTTCTTGGACAGGGCTGTCTGCTGATCCAGATCTCACAAATTCTGGAATTACTGACATTTTTTCTAGGATGCAATTAAATTTAAAATACCTATTATATGCCAGGCACATTTCTAACCAGCTTTTAAAAATAACATCTCATTTGATCATTAAAAGTTTGGTGCTATTATGATCCTCCTTTTTACAGTTAAGCAAATGAAAGGTCAAGTGACTTGCCCAAGAGCATACAACTAGTGAATGTCTGAGGACAGATTTGAATTCAGATCCTTGTTACTCCTGTGCCAGTTCTCTATCCACTGAGCACCTAGCAGCTTGAAGCCAAATACTCCAATGGAGCTTTGATCTCCTTGATTTGGATGTTTATTTTTATTTTCCTCAATGTAGATTAAAGATTCATCCTCACCCTTCCATCCTGTATGAAGCTTGTCCATGGTCTTCCCTACATTTGACCTATGCAGTCGGCCCAGATAGTTGAGGGACTTACTACTGGCATTGACCTGTTCATCGATTATCCTTTACTTTTGTTGAAGTACAGACTCATCTTTCTTAATAATGAATTTCCCCAGTGATGCTATTTCTTCCTTATCTTCACAGGTTCTCACCATCATATGTTGCAGTCTGCTCAGGCCCACCATGTTCCTTTCCATTGCCTTCTGGGAGATATTCGCTTCTAATTCATAAGAACTAAACAATGTAGTGCTCCATGATTCAGGAATAAAGTGCTGATCAAACACTATTTTTTAAAAAGAGAGAGATTGGACAGAGTCATTGAAAGAGCTGTGCAATTTCCTGAACATAATCCAACCCTCTTTCTTGCTCCTATTAAATTCTGAGACCAACTTATCCATTCATGCTGCATGCCCCAGAAAGATATTCTGATGGATGTATTTAAAATTGTCCATCTATTTGTATGTCATGTCATTCACAAAAGAAGCATCCAAAAGACCACACCAGCTGTAGCTAAATCCTCTTCATCTTGAACTCTTCTTCATCACAGCAGTAAATACCTTTGAAGAGCATGCATCCTTCCTGTTTTATGCTTTGCTTCATATTTACAGTCAGTGGGTTGTTGAACAAGGTCATCCCTATAGTGATATCGTTAAAGGAATCTTGAAAAAATCTTGTTGAAAGAGTTCTCTCAATGTTCTATTTTTTCCCAAGTGAATCAAGTGCTTTTTAATAATTCACAAACAAAAAACACCATGGAATTTTGTATTCTCTACATCTTTAAGCCATATGTGTGAGCCAAGATGTGTTCTCAGTGGAATATCACTTGTAGAAGTCTGCATGTTTCTTGCTAATATACTAATTGAAAATGTACTTGATATAGATGTAGATGTTTCTCATAATAATTATGTGTATGTATGTATATATATGTATATTTATGTACACATGTGAATATGTATATGTGTGTATATATTAATATGTACATATGTATATACATGTGTATATGTATATGTGTGTATATGAATATGTATACATGTACATGTATACATACACGTGTATATGTATATATGTGCGTATATATGAATATGTATATGTACATATGTATATTTATGTATATATATTATATATATGTAGGAAAGACATACATGTAATTAGTTAATGTTTTCTTGATCCACTTTTTTTTCAGTATTACTCAGATTCCTGCCATGCTTTTTGCATCTTCCCTTTATTCTGCCGTCTTATGAATTAACGTCCGAAAATTGTTTCACTCCTATATGTACACTTGGACCAAGTCAGCTCTTTCTCCAATACTTCTCTCTTTTAGTGCTATATCTAATTGATATCTAACATCTCCTACAAATACGTGTGAGCTTATGATGGTAGGCCAATTGTTGATTATTAAAACAAGTTTTTAATATAAATCTTTGCAGTTTTTTCTCTTTTCTTGTATTTGCCATCCTTCCAATTTCATCCTTAAATGCCCTCAAAATGACTCTGCTTAGTTGAGGCATCAAACTTTCTTCGTGTTATCCTCTATTTCATTATGTTTTATGAGGTGATATCTTTCATGACACTTTGTAAAATTTTACACATTTCAAAAGGCAATGTTGCATTTATCTTCCATCTGTCTCCTCTTTGCAAATAAAGCAAGTGTTTGCTATCTATGGCACTTTGGACTTTTGGTCTTCTTGCTATCACAATTGATTTACATTAGTTTAATTCCTTATGAAATTATTAAAATCTCTGCCTATACATTTTCTGGATGATAACTGGAAGGGACAATACCAAAGACATAGGAGGAAAAAAAAACTTCAGGTCTTATTTTTATTATAAAAATTTGGTGACCCAATGACTTAAGGCATGTGAAAGAACCCACAATTAAAAATTATATCCACTTCCAGAGAGAGAATCAATGAACTCTGAGTGCAGACTGAAGCATATTTTTTTACTTTTTATTGTTTTATTGTTTTAGATTGTTTCAGATTGTGTGTTTTTTTTAACATGGCTAATACGGAAAAATGGTTTGCATGACTTTACATATATAATTGATATCAAATTACTTGCCTTCTCAGGGAGGCAGTAGAGATGGGAGATAATCTAGAACTATTTTTTAAATGAGTGTTATTTTTTAGGATGGGTTAATGCAAGTTTTTAAATCGTAGCTAGCTAACCCCTTATCATGCTTGTTAATATTTGACTTTGTCCTGCTTAGTACGTATCTTGACTGCTTCTGTACCCTATGTACCACTATACCTTGCAATCAGCCCTGCCACTCATCATTAACTCTCTCTGCCCTGGAACTCCTTCCCGAAGGCACAAAATGTTCTGGTTGGTGAATGTATTATATGGTTCACTAAATCTAACTGGTACCAGCCTTGCTTCACATTCTGGTTTGGCTTCCTTCTTATCATCTGCCTTGCAGTCACGTGCATGCCCTTCTTCTTGGCCACTTCAGATGTCTGGAACTAGAATCAAGTAAATGCTGTCATTGCTGCTAAAAAAGCATGCTAATCCACTACTCCATGGTTCCACTTACCACATCTGTGACCACAAACCAAAACACTCTGATGGCTGCCTCTCTTTTTTGTGTGTTGTCTCTTACTGTTAGAAAGGAGACTCCTTAAAAACAGGGAATGCTGGGACTTCTGGTGGTGGAACCAATGTAATGGACTAGAGAAAAAAACTGAGCTGAGGTCTCCTAACATTATCCTCCAAACAATTTTAAAATAACGCCTCAAATTTCTGGAGGGGTACAATCAACAAGAGGTCAGAGTAAGACATTAGGACATATCAAGATGATATGGGAGGTCCGAAAGAAAGATCTGTGACATGGAGGTAGAGGATGGCACAGAGCTCATGTTGATGAAACATCAATGGTGGGATTGGGTGGTAGTGATAGAAGCAGCTGCTGCTTGAAGAGTTCTCAAAGCAGAAATAGTCAAAGCTGGAAATTGGTGAGGAATAGATTACAAGGGACTCCTGGGCTAGCACTAGACACAAGATGCTTTTTGGCAAGGACATTGTCTATGCCCATTCCAGTTCATAGTTCAAGGGCAGAGAGGAGCAATTTTGGTCAAGAAGGAGTGGAAGTGCTGAGGGGTAGTATCACTTTTGGTCACAAGGGATTAGAGACCCAGAGGAACAGTATCATTTCCAGTACTGAGGGAGCAGGGGCTCTGAGGCATGGTATCATTTGAAATTCCAAGGGATCAGGTTCTTGTCTGTGTAAAGACTAGAGTTCAGACCAGAAGAACAGAGACCACACTTTCCCCAGATCACAATGCTTAGAAAGCATTGAAAACTTCTAAACCCCAGAACTAGCTTTGAAAACAGTCATGTGAAAAAGTGTGAAGCTTGAGACAGTCCACCTTCCCTATGTCCTGTTTCCACAATCCAGCTAGCAGCTTCTGTAGGGGTGTAAGATCCACCCACAGCCAGGACCCAGAAAGCTGCCAGTACCCAGAAAGCTGCCAGCACCCAGAATGCACAGGTTCTTTTGATCTGCTTAACTAAGGAAAGCAAGGGGAAGGGGTTGGCAAGCTTACTTTAATTCAGCACACAAATATCATTCACTTAGTTCAGGGGAAAAAGCCAGCACCCTGAACTTCAGAGCAAAATACAAACAAATGACAAACATCAACAGACAGACCTTGTCTGATTCAAATCCCAATACATAGTTACCAGAGTTCAACAAAGTCTCAGCATCCGGGTTTACAAGCTGGAGATCTCCTTAGCTACAGCTGCCCAGAGTCTCCTCATCAACACCATCTCAAGAGCCCTAAACAAATTACAAATAGACAGAGCCAATACAATTCATAGTTACCAACATCTAGGTTCCGCCCAGGAGCTCGGAACAAGGGCTCACCCAGAGTCACACGCGCTACCGCTGCTGTGGCAAAGAGCTCCAAGGAAGAGGAGGCCAACCCCTGGTTTTTATATCTGTCAGTGTCAGAGGTGAGTCACACATGTGACTCACCCACGTGACATAAAATTGTCACAAAGAGGCGGACTTAAACCCACATGGTCTAAGAGCATCTGCTTTCCCAGATATGTAAACTAGACCCTTCCTGGAGTTAGCCCCACCTTGGGCCTTGGGCCCCAACTTAGTTGCCAATCCACACCCACATAGGTTTTACACCTAATAGGGGTTCGGGCCTGGGGCTCAGCACTTAGTAAGACTCAATGAAATACACTGAATTACTCAACAAAAACAAAAGCCAAACTCTTCAAGGGCACTTGTTGAACTAAGTGCTAAGGAGCCCATTTTGCTTACCAACACATGTCCACACTGGGAATGGAGCCCAAATCTAATATAAAATTCAAAATCAAGAATTAGGGTGGAAACAAATGAGTAAACAACAACAAAAAAGAACCTGACCATAAAAATCTATTATCGTGATAGGGAAGAGCAAGACACAAACTCCAAAGACAATGAAGTTAAAATAGCTATGAGCAAAGCCTCAAAGGAAAAAAAGAAGAATTATACAGAAGCCCAACAAGAATTCCTGGAAGAGCTAAAACAAATAAAAAAGTTAAAGAAGAGTGATAGATGAAGAAAATAAGAGCAAAGGAAGAAAATTAGGGACTGACAGTCAACAAGTTGGTAAAAGAAACACAAAAATGATTTAGAATAGAAGAAAACTAAATTACCAGTATCAAAAATGAAAAGGGTAAATCCACCACTAATGGAGATGAAATTAAAATGATTATTTTTTGAGTTATTTTACCCAATTATATGCCAGTAAAACTGGCAATCTAACTGAAATGGATAAAAATTGACAAAAATATAATCTGCCCAGTTTAGCAGAAGAAACACAATAATTAAATAACTCTGTCTTAGAAAAATGAAATGAGGGGTGGGGCAGAGCCAAGATGGTGGCTGCAAAACAGGGACTTTCTTAAGCTCTCCCCCAAATCCCTCAAAACACCTGTAAAAATGGCTCTGAACAAATTCTAGAGCTACAGAACCCACAAAATAACAGAGGGAAACAAGCCTCCAGCCGAAGATGGCCTGGATGGTTGCTGGGAAGGGTCTATCACACCGTGCTGGGAGCAGAGCACAGCCCAGCATGGGCCATGCCAGGACAGACCAGACAAGGAGTTGGGTAGAGCAGGCCTTAGAGCCCTGAACCACTGAGCTGTGGCAGTTAACCAGACTTCTCAACCCCAAAATGCCAAAGACAACTTAGCAGGTCAGTGGGAAAACTTCCAGACCTGAGTGAGAGAAGTGTGTGGTCCAGGCCCAGCCACAGGGGCTGTGGAGATGGGGCAGCAGCAGCAGCAGAACACTCCTGTGGTTGCTTGCAGAGCTCCAGCAGCTGCTGCTTCTGGCTCCAGGCCTACCGAGTGAGAGGAATTAAGCAGTGGATCAGAGCAGGAGTGCAGGGATTGCTTTGCTGGCACAGAAGCAGGGTTCTCTTACTTTGCCATGTTTGGATCTAGGTTATAGTTCTGGTTGGTGGTTGTTGGAGGAGAAGCAGTGCTGGTGTGGCAGAGCTTTTGGTCACTGTAGAGTAGAAGTAGCTCTGAAAACAACAGCACAGGACCCCTATAGCTTGGGACAAAGTACTGTCCACTCTAAAGGCAGTCATACACTAACAAAAAGCTCAAGGGTAAAGTAGTTGCCTGGGAACATGAGCAGGCATCATAAAAGGCCTCAAACTCAGACTATAGAATCTATTTTTGGTGACAAACAAGATCAAAACATATAGTCAGAAGAAGTCAACAAAGTCAAAGAGCCTACATCAAAAGCCTCCAAGAAAAATATGAATTGGTATCAAGTCATGGAAGAGCTCAAAAACAATTTAGAAAAGGAAGTAAGAGAAGTAGAGGAAAAATTGGGAAGAGAAATGAGAAGGATGTGAGAAAATCATGAAAAACAAGTCAACAACTTTCTGAAGGAGATCCCAAAAATAGTGAAGAAAACAACACAAAAAAACAGACTAACCCAAATGAAAAATAGCTGCAAAAAGCCAATGAGGAGAAGAATGCTTCAAAAGGCAGAATTATCCAAAGGGAAAAAGGAAGTCCAAAAGCCCCCTGAAGAAAATACTACCATAAAAATTAGATTGGAGCAAGTAGAAGCTAGTGACTTTATGAGAAATCAAAAAAATTATAAAACAGAACCAAAAGAATGAAAAATGGGAGACAATGTGAAATATCTCACTGGAAAAACCAGTGACCTGGAGAATAGATCCAAGAGAGATAATTTAAAAATTATTAAATGACCTGAAAGACATGATCAAAAAAAAAAGCCTAGACATCATTTTTCAAGAAATTATCAAGGAAAACTGTGATATTCTAGAACTAGAGGGCAAAATAGAAATTGAAAGAATCCACTGATCACTTCTTGAAAAAGATAGCGAATTGAAAACCAAATTCCAGAGTTCTCAGGTCAAGGAGAAAATATTGCAAGCAGCCAGAAAGGAACACTTTGAGTATTGTGGAAACACAATCAGGATAACACAAGATCTAGCGGCTTCTACATTAAGGGATTGAAGGGCTTGGAATATGATATTCCAGAGGTCAAAGGAGCTAGGATTAAATACTGGTATAGTATTGGAGCTAGTATAATACTCCAGGGCAATATATGGATTTTCAATAAAATAGAGGACTTTCAAGCTTTCTCAATTAAAAGAGCACAGCTGAATAGAAAAACTGACTCTCAAATACAAGAATTGAGAAAAGCATGAAAATGTAAGCCAGATAGAGAAATTATAAGAGGCTTACTAAAAGTTGAACTGTTTTGTTTACATTCCTACATGGAAAGATGATATTTGTAACTCATGAAACCTTTCTCAGTATTAAGGTAGTTAAAGGGAACCTATAAATACATACATATATATATACATATATATAATAGATATATTAATATATATGTATGTACATATATATATATTTATATATACATATATATATATATATATATGTATATATATATCAACAAAGGGCACAGGGTGAGTTGAATATGAAGGGTTGATACATAAAAAAAAATAATAAAATCAAGGAGTGCCAGAAGAGTATGTTGGGAGAAGATGAAAGGGAGAGATGGAATGGGGGTAAATTATCTCACATAAAAATGGCAAGAAAAAGCAGTTCTGTTGGAAGGGAAGAGGGGGCAGATGAAAGGGAATGAGTGAATCTTGCTCTCATCGGATTTGACTTAAGTAGGTAATAACTAAATTGGGTATCTTACCCTACAGGAAAGTAGGGGGGAAAGGGACAAGAGAGAGGGGATGATAGAAGGGAGGGCAGATCAGGGGAGGAGCTAATCAAAAGCAAACACTTTTTTAAAAGGGACAGGGTCAAGGAAGAAAACTGAATAAAGTGGGACAGGATAGGATGAAGGGAAATATAGTTAGTCTTTCACAACGTGACTATTATGGAGTGTTTTGCACAATGATACATGTGTGACCTATGTTGAATTGCTTGCCTTCTCAAGGAGGGTGGGAAGAGAGGGAAGAAGGGAGAGAAGTTCTTTAAAAAATTACTCAAAAAAAGTTGTTTTTACATGCAACTGAGAAATCAGATATACACGCAATGGTGTATAGAAATCTATCTAGCCCTACAAGAAAGTAAGGGGAAAGGGACTAAGGTTGGGGGAAGTGGCATTACAGAAGACAGAGTAGCCTGGGGAAAGGGGCAATCAGAATATATGCCATCTTGGAGTTGGGAGGAAGGGTAGCAATGGGGAGAAAATTTGTAACTTAAAATCTTGTGGAAATCAATGTTGAAAACAAAAATATTAAATAATAAAAATAATAAAACATGAAAAAAGAAGAAAAAAAGAAAAGAAGGAATTGAATAAGCTGCCAATGCCCCCCTTCAAATAATTCACAGGAATAGATGAATTCACAAGTGAATTCTACCAAGAATTAATGAACAATTAATCTTAATACTATATGAAGTATTTGAGAAAAAAGAAGAGCCCTAGTGAATTCCTTTTATGACAAAAATATGGTTTTGCTACCTAAAACAGGGATAGAAAAGACAGGAATAAATCTACAAACAAAGTACCTTAATGAATATCAGTGCAAAAATACTAAATGAAATTCTCTCAAGGAAATTATAGTAATATCACCAGGATCATACACTGTGACCAAATGGGATTTGTACCAGGATTGCAGGATTGGCTCAATATTAGGAAAACTATAAACATAATTGACCACAATAATAATAATAAATGATATGATAATCTCAATAGATGCTGAAAAAGCTTTTGACAAAACATAATACACATTCCTTTTAATAAATACTAGAAAGCATAAGAATGGATAGGGCCTTTCTTAAAATGAAGAGGAGTATCTTATCTAAAAATAATTAAGAATTGGAGGCGTAATGAGAGTCAAGAACTTATAAGCTATTGGGCAGGGAATAGCAAATACACACTTAGGAAAGTATGTGATATACACAAAGTAATTTTGAGGAGGACACATACCAACAGGAAAGGTGATTTGTTAATAATATAACAGGGTTCCACAGGGCACAAAAGAAAGTTAGGGGAGAAGGAACAAGGAAAGATGAATGGATACAAATGAGCAGGGGATAGTGGCCAAAGAAGGGAGAAGGGAGTTTTGGCCTAGGCAGCCTATGAGTGAGTCATACTGAGAGGAGCCATCAAGAAGAGCTTAGTGTTGTTTTGATCATCAATACTTGAGAAGGAAATGGAAAATGTGGGGGTGGGGAAGGGGGTTGAGAGACTGCCATCTCACTGAGAGACTGTTCACATTAGCATCACCATGAAAAAGAAAAGGAATAAAGCCCCCAAATAGTCAAAATAATGAGAAGAATAAACTTTAGCTTCTTGTTCGTTTATCATCCTCCAGCAAACTGCTCATTTAGTCCTCACTGCATATTTATCATTAATCACTGGCTATGCTTTCATTTCACATTGTTTACTAATGAGACATTGGACCCAGAGCAGTGCTATTGCCAACCATTTCCCTTTGAGATCTGAAGGACGGAAGAAGCCTTCATAATAAGTAAGAATTCTTGAATAGCCTTCAAATTTTAGACAAATATTGTCCCCACTGGGTGGAGCAAAATCGTGTCAAGTGATTTAATTAGACCTAAAGAATTGAATGTTGAGATAAAATCTGATTATTCATTTGAGCTGACTATGGATAATTTGCACACAAGTGTATGTCCACATACTATATATATATGTCTGTGCATGCATGTGTGTGTATGTATAGTTGTGAACTCACTCTCTATTTCGAAGTCTAAAAGCATGTATTGAAAAACCACGACTATTTCCAAACAAAAAATGCACAGTGGTCTTTTTCTGTGTTGCTGTTTGTATTTCTTCCCATTCCTCTTTAAATCAATCTTGTCCCTTTGTACAAAAAGTTGTTTGCAGATTCATGTAGTAGAAAGGGCTCTAAATTAGTAATAGAGAAGACCAAGATTTTAAAATCCCCTCTCTTCCCTCTTTTTAATTTTTTTTAATATTTTTTATTATTTTTAGTTTACAACATTCAGTCCCACAAGTTTTTGCATTCAAAATTTTCTCTCCCTCCCCCTCCTCCCCCCAAGACCCTAAGAGGGCATGTAATCCAATGTAGGTTCTATGTATATCTTCAAATTTAACTTATTTGCATAATAGTCCAGTTGTAATGAAGAATTATAACCAATGGAATGAATCTTGAGGAAGGAGAAACAAAACCAAAAAGGCTGAGGGGAAAGAGAGAGGCCCTCTCTTCCCTCTTGCTACCTATGCTAAGTAACTTAACTTAACCTCTTTAGGCCTTAGTCTTGTTTTTTATAAAATGAGAGGGTGTGACCAGATGACCTCTAAGGCATCTGTAAGCATTAAAAGCTACAATTTTCATTCTCCTCTTCTTTTCACCAAACTCCTTCAAAATGCTATATATTTTTATTTGTTTTTCTTTTAAATCACCTTGTATTTCATTACATACATTTGAAAACTAGTAATATATATCCAAGTCATTTGTACAATCTAAAGAAGCTACTAGGTTGTCAGCAATTCTGGTTTAATGAAAGTCTATAGTTATCTTCTTTAATTCATTTGGTTAGTGAAAGTAGCTAATGAGGTCAAGAGCACAAATTTGAAAAGAGAGAGGGGAAAAATCCTTTTCCTAGGTGTTATAGTGAATCTGGAAACCCAAACCAACCTAAAATGTATACTGTTTGTGGGTCAAGATAGATTGAATGAAAATGCAGGTAAAAAGCAAAGCTACTGTCACTGCTGGGGAAATGAGGCAAAACCAGCATCCTCCTGCACCAGGGGATAGTATAGAGTATAGTACTAGTATAATTCTCACTTACTAAGAAGTTAATTTCCCAGTCTTGAAAGTCATGAAGAATCTGTGCTTGCACCTTCTGCTTGAAATGCAGGGTGTGTCTATGTGTTTCTTCCCCTAAAAGAATATAAAGCCATTGAGAAAAGGGATCTTACTAAGATCACAAAATGGGAGTTAGAATGGACCTTGGAGGTCATCTAATCTGACTTTCTTATTTGGTCTGCCCCACTCTCTTAGCGTCCTTAATCACTTTAGCATTTTTTTCTCTACTTTGTCTCTTGGTGCCATCCCTGGGACTTCCATATTTATGTTGACATCTCCTCTAAATGCAAAACTGTAAAATCCCTGTTGTTTCAAGATTCAAACACAAAAATCTTTGTGGTGTTCAAAGCTATGTTTGCTTCAGTTTCCTCATTCACAAAATAGAGATAATAGCACATTTTTGTGAGGAACATAGGAAGTAATATTTGTAAAGACCTTAGAGCAGTTCCTGGAAAAGAATAGGTGCACATAAAGGGTGGCATTATTATTATTATCATTATCATTATTATATTACCTTCTCCACTCCTAGCTTTCCAGTCTTTTTGCTCACTACTCCTTGTCGCATATTATTTGATACAAAGACACTACCAAACTTGATAGTCCACCAATATGGCACTCCATCTCTTGGCATCTGGTATCTTTTCTGGTTATCTCCCATACCTGGAATGCTCTCCTTTCTTATCTCTGTCTACTGCCTTCCCTGACCTTGTTTAAGTTTGAACTAAAATCCCATCATTTGCAGGAAGCCTTTCACAATTAAACCTTTGTTAATTCTAGCACATTCCCTCTCTTAATTATTTCCTATTTTCCCTCTCTATAGCTTACAGGTACACATTTGTTTTACTTGTTTATTTCATCAAATGTGAGCTCATTGAGGGCAAGGACTGTCTTTTGCTTCTTTCCATATCCCTAGTGCTTAGTATAATGTCTGGTGCATAGTAGGCATTTAATAAATGTTTATAGACTAATTGACCCTTTTAAGTCACAGTTATGTCACAGTCATATGTTAGACCTCATAAACTCAAGGAACATTTCCAAGATCCTGACCTCCCAAAAGTCCACTCTGTAGAACATTTACAGGCAAACCAACAGACCCATGAGTTAAGAATTTTTTTTTTCCATTTTGAAATAAAAGTGCATTTAAAATGTAAAAACTTTCTTAGCTCAAGCCAAACACACAAAAACAAAAGCTAACAAAAAACAGGGAGTGGAATGTATTTGGCTTCTAGGCTGTGTAGTTTGATGATCCCTACTCCAGACCTAGACCACCTACCTTCCACCTTTAACACTCACACTAAACCTCTTGACCCATTTTTATTCTCCCAGTACATATTCTACACTCTGTATACGCTTCCCTCCATATACTGCCACATTACAAAAAATTAAGATGTAGAGTGGCCCTGGGGAGGAGACAGAGACAATATGCAACCTAGGTGTATATATGGGGCATTGTAACTAAAGGGTTTGTAATTTCAGGCTGGTGGTATTTCATCTGCGTACCTATGGAGAGACAAGATGGCCTAATGGATAGTATTAGCCTCAGAACCTTCGAAAAGGATGAAGTCCCATCTCTGGCACATGCTGGCAGTGTGATTCTGGGTAAATCACTGAATGTTTCAGTTCCTCAGGTGGCTCTCTGAAGCTTTAAGTTGCAGAGAAGTACCAAGATGCTTATTAGTATAGAAGGCTTCCTCAATGGGAGTTCCTGATACTAATGAAATCACGGGTTGTCCCTCCTCTCCCCCAATAAAAAATATATTAATTTGAATATAATTAATAATAATGGCCAAGTGCATGTTTTAAAACCTGTCATCAACCAGAAGCATTTTTAGTATGGCGAACTATGCATCACTCCAAGAAGAGAGGTAATTACTACCTCATCTTGTGTTACATTGAAGTGCCAATAAAGGGAGGCCATAAAGGAAGAGATAAAGGAGAAAACAAATAGCTGTAAATAGGGAGAATTTTCAAAGTAAGAAAACTACTTTCTCAAAAGGGTCTTGTAGTTACCAAGGAAGAAGAAGCTACTTCTCTTTATGGCTTAAGATCATAAGGTCATAAGATGAAGCAGCCTGGCATATCTATCTGTGGCTCTTTCTGAGAAAGAATAAATGCTTTTATTTTTCTCTTTCTCACACATAAACTCATCTGTTCTAGAATGAAAGACAAACAATAAGTTCTGTGAATAGTAGTAGGAGCTACCCCACTGGTCATTGAACTAGCCAACTTCTTTCTTCTTCCTTCCTTCCTTCCTTCCTTCCTTCCTTCCTTCCTTCCTTCCTTCCTTCCTTCCTTCCTTCTCCTCCTCCTCCTGCTCCTCCTCCTCCTCCTCCTCCTCCTCCTTCTCTCCTCCTCCTCCTCCTCTTTCTTCTTCTTCTTCTCCTCCTTCTTCTCCTTTTTCTTCTTCTTCTTCTTCTTCTTCTTCTTCTTCTTCTTCTTCTCTCTGCCCCCCCTCACTCTCTCTCTCCCTTTTCCCTTCCCTTCTCTCTTCCCCCTGTCCATGTAGGGTATCATACCCTTACCTGTGGATGTTATGCCCAAAGGAATGAAAATTTTGATCACTGAAACCTTGAAAGATATCTTGCTATTTACAAGCTAGATTTATTTTTTAAGGATCATGCCTTAAACCCAAATCACTCTGGCTCTCATTAACTGACCAACAATAGGCCCCAGGCCAACCTGCAGTTGGTCATTATTTGGGCCCTGATTGGCTTAGAATGAATGTAAATAGCAATTTCTGTTTTGGCTAGAAACCCTGAGGTTTTCTCTTCTCAAACCAATTTTCTCTAAAAGAGGCCATTTTTTGCCTCTTTTCTTACATAGCCTTAATTGCACATTGGGTGTTTCAGTAAAACTGAGACATGTTAAAGACATTAGATTAAAAAGGCCAAGGTCTCCCCCTGTATCCAGAACCAGCTCCAGTTGTCCTGATCTTTATCTTTCTACTGCACTGCAATATCTCTGGAGAACAAAGTGAGGCTGGTAACTTTGCACAGCCCTCTCTCACTTTAATCCAATTCACTTGCATGTCATGACATCATCTCCCTGATGTCATGGTCCTCTTCAAGAATGAAGGACAAGCAACCAACACACACACACACACACACACACACACACACACACACGTGCAAACTCTGAAGTAACCCAATTCTCAGACATTCCATATGGGATAGAATTTGCCCTCACTTTCATTCTTTGTATTTTTTAATCCTACTTTAAATATCATGGTTTTAAAAATCACGGTTTTATTATGTTTTTAAAATGTGTGTGTGTGTGTGTGTGTGTGTGTGTGTGTGTGTGTTATAAGCATTTGGGTCCTGTTTTCCCTGTGATCCAATTAACACAATGATTTCTATTTTTTAGCTTTTCAAGGGGGAAACTCAACTGAGCCATTACTATTCTGAGTCTCTCTCTTGCAGCTCAATTTACTAAAATCACAACCAGGATATGATGAATAATCCTTAGGAAAAGTAGCAGAAGTTACCTCTCTGATGGATAAAACTACAAGGTATAGAAACCCTGGATAATCCCATGAAAGAACTTATAACTAAGTGGGTTCATTTCCCCCTTTGGTTTCTGTGATTGGGTTTCTTGGCAGAATTCCACTCCAATCTTACCCTGACTTTTCTCCAGCACTATTAACAAAGCAAACATTTTCATTTTGCTGAATAATTACAACTATTGCATTACAAATGACCAATTTTCAGTCCTGCTGGGGATAATGCTCAGTGGAACTTTGTTCAATGTGCTCTTAGCACACAGCTTCTGAGCCTATCTTTTGAAAATCAGAATATAAACACCTGTAGTGCTAATAGGTTTATTATGTCAGTCATTTTGAGGAAAGGTCAAAGGAGAAAAATATGGCTGGAAATGGATTTTTGCTATCACGTCCTCACGGATTTGCAAGAATGCGTGCAAAACTCTAGCTATTAAAAACATCATTTTCACTAGTATGTGAATTGATCATTTGCCCAAATGTGATGTGCTGTGAATCATCCTGCTCATTGAAATTTCCTTTTTGATTACATTGAGATCATTGCCACGATCACCTTGAGGACATTAGTTTCTATGCAAGGACACTGACAGTGGAACCCAGACAATGGACACAATCATTTGAATGAAACATCTCACATAGCTGAAACAATATCTAAATTAAATAACTTTCGGATGACTTCTCCCTAAAACATTTGTTGACCTCACATCCCCTCAGACGGTAAAGCCTTTGGGATGACCCAATGACTCTGCAATGTCACTACAAGGAATGTCTCTTTTGATGAGAGGGAAAGGGAAAAATACAGAGTTCTATGAAATGTGTGAGGACCTCTCCAGCTCCAGAAATTGTCCAGGCAGGCAAGACATTAGAATTACTGCCATTGCCATGACTCAAGTGCATGACCAATGGTAGATGGAGGGATCTAGAATTATTTTACTGTTCAGAGGAGAGCAATAGATAGATTGGAAGGCAAAAATTTTATCAAAATAAGCAGTAAGCATTTGGCTTGAGGACAGATTGACAAAAAGGTTTTGTGGTTGCTTTGGTCAAGACTAGTCAAGGAACAAATATTTGTTGACTTGTTTGACTACTGATCTTTGAGCCTTTGGTCCAAATATCTCAGTTCTTGGATACTTAGTCTCAAAGTGGCCTAGAATTAAAGTAAGAAAAAGATGCTTTTTCCCTCTCTTATTTCTTCAGATCTTTCACAGCCTCCACAGTTTTCCTACCACACGCTACATTATTATTATTATTATTATTATATGAAAATATATGCAACATAAGGTTGTCCTGGCCAACATCTTTCTTCATCTACAATAAGTCATTATAGACAAACCATACAGAAATATCACAAAACCTTAACACAACATTATTCAGCTGGGTCTCCATTGTTACTGTTCCTATGGAATCATCTTCCTCCTCTAACATCGGTTTACCCAGAATCATTTTTTCTGTGGAACCTGTTAGTAACATTAGACAGAGGGCTTTATGGTCTGGTTATCACACATTTTGTTGTCATAGTTATTGTTGTTTGTCCTTTGTTCTCAAAGAGAAACAATGACATCATGACAGTGATGTCTTGACTTTCACACAAATTGGATTTAAGTGAAACAGCTGCACAAAGTCATCACCCTCATTCTCTCCTCCATAGCCATTGGAATTCTGTGGCAAGGCAAAAGTCAAGACAACTGGCAATGACCCTTCATATCATATATTTCCTGTTAGCTATTTCTAGGCTTCAGAGACTGAGTATCTTTGTAACTGACAGTATCAGCAGAACTTTGTATATAGTAGGAATTTAATAAAACCTTGTGAATTAACCAATCATATGATTATAATGGATGAGCTGCTGGTACAGAATGTGAAATTTCTGTGCATGAATGTATCTTGAGTCTATACTACATAAGTTATTGTTAGTAAAAAATATATTGGCCTTGTAGTCAGAAGACCCAGGTTCAAAATCCACTTCTGACACTTGTTATTTTATTATTTTACCTTCCTTGGCCACAGCTTCCTCATATGTAAATTCATAGCATTAGACTAGATAGCTTTTCAGGTCCTTTTCAGGTCTAGGTCCATGAAACTATGAATTGTATGTGATCTTCAAGTGTTTTGTGTATACTCGTCACTGTAAATAAATAAGGTCCTTGAAAGCAAGACTCATATCTTCTTCTCTTTTAAATATCCCTACAATATATAATAGAAGCTCAAGAAACACTTGTTTGATTTATTAATTTTTAATAATATATCATTATTTGTGGTATAATGACTAACCTAATAATGATATAAAATTACACAGGTAACAAAAAGAAGACCCTAGATTTGCATTCATTCTGTAATTTTGAGTTTGTCAGTGGGCCTGGAAAGACCTGGGATAGGAAGAGGTATAGATTCTAAGCTATGATTTGAAGGAAGCTAAGGATAGAGCTAGATGAGATGGAATTGAGAAGGCCTGTAGGTAGAAATAGAGTATCATCAGTAGGTATGTAATGGTAAGCAAATTGGTTTGACTAGAATACAGAAGAGGAAGAGGAGTAATATGAAATAAGACTGAAAAGTAAAAACTATTTTCACTTTTCATTGAAATTCTAACTCCTAACAATTTTCACCTGTTTTCTATAGACATAATAAGCAAGACAAGAAAACAGCCAAAAAAGCTTCCTAGCACTCTTGTGCTATTTAATGTCTTTTTCTTTGTTGTTAGGCTCTTTATCTCTGTCTCAGATTCCCATACAGAAAATGAAGATGGTAATTCTTACCTGATTTCCATAGGTATTTGGGAAGATGGATTAGTTTGTGATGGTAATATATTATGAAGATGAAATACATTAGATAAATGGAATACATTAGATAGATGGTTGCATATTATGAAGACTTTTTAGAACAACTAATAGATTGCCAAGAATATTTACCATTTCAAATCACTGACAAATGTTTCCATCATTATGAGTTAATATACTGAAGGCAAAGTAATGTGTATTCATTCCAAATAGGAATAAGTTACTAGATATTTGCAATGGTTTGAGTTGTAAAATGTTCATTTTTTTTCTTTTTAAGAAAATCAGGTTATCTAACATTAAAGGTACATTTCTAAAACTCAAATTATACAAATTCCACAATCTTTGTAAATGCATTTATTTTATGAAATATTTGAAGATCATGGTGCCAATGAGTAGTTAGATACAGTAAACCCCTAAATATATTTTTTCTTAATGCTTATTCATGTACAGGTTTTTTTTTTCAGTTACAAATTCCTTAGAAATTGTTGAGTCACTGTGAGTGCTCATTGTAAAGAAAATCAGATAAACCTTGGTAATACAACTTGTAAAAAATATTAGAAAATGCCTATGCTGATTATGTAAATGTGACTGGCATACAGTATCTACCCCTTCTAGGGAAGACTATTTAAAATTAATGTACACATAAAAAGATGATAAATAAAGTGGGTGGATCTTGTATTAAAAATAAATGAAGTGAAAATTCAATTGAATGAAAACTTTGTTATTCAATCATACTCAACTCTTTGCAACCTTATTTGGGCTTTCTTGGAAAAGATAATGGAGTAGTTTGGCATTTCCTTCTCTAGCTCATTTGACAGATAAGGAAACTGAGGCAAACAGGCTTAAGTGACTTACCCAGGGTCACAGAGCTGGTAAGTGTCTGAGGCAGGATTGAACCCAGGAAGATAGGTCTTCCTGACTCCAGGCCCGGCACTCTATCCACTGTGCCATCTAGCTGCCCAGACAAATTGGAGCCAAATAGATGTAGAGCCAGATGAGATCTTAGAAGTAATTTAATCCCCCCCCCAATTTGTCAGATGAGCAATTTGAGGCACAAAGTGTGACTTGTATAGGGTCTCATTGCTATTAGGTGTCCAAGGCAGGATTTGAACCCTAGTTCAAATCCACCTTCCTTGATGGCTCATGCCCTATCCACTCAACTGGGGAACTCACATAAAAGCACATTTTCCCTTTTCTATACTGAAGAATATAGGGAGGTCGCATTCTAAAACCACACATGTAGATCACTTCTTTGCCACTTTTGGTAGTGGTTCAGGTCAACAAGCATTTTATCAAGTACGAGCTATATGCCAGGCATTGTATCAGGTGCTGGAGATACGTAAACAAAAAGGAAATCATCTCTCTTCTCAAGGAGTTTACACTCTAATAGGGGATACCACATAAGCACAGATAACTTACACACACACACACACACACACACACACACACACACACACACGAGCACATGTTCACACGCACACACGCACACATAGCACTGACACTTGGAGAACTAAGAAGAAAGGTAAATGTACTGGTTTTTATGAAGCCTGGTAACCAGGAAGTTGGTCATTTTGATTACAGAGTTGGTCACTACAGAGTGTTGTAGGAAGTAATCTGGAAGTAATCCAGTAGCCTAGAAAGATGGCAGATTAGAATCTGACTGTGAGTGGCTTTAAATAACAGAATATTCAATTTCATCCTTTTGGCAGCAGAGAACCACTGAACCTTCTTTAATCAACCTGTGCTTTAAGAGGGTCATTTTGGCAAATATATGGAAAAAAAGATTTGAAAGAGGAGAGGCTCGAGGCAGGGACATCAATGAGGAGCCTGTTGCAGTGGTCTGCATGAGATGCAATGAGGGTCTGAATTAGGGTGGTTGTGGAGTAAGTGGAAAGAAATGGATAGATATTATAGAGATAGAGCCAACAAGACTTGCCAACTTGGGGGTGAGAGAAGAGTAGATATTCAGTGCGAATAGCTATATTGTGAATTTAAGTGGCTGGAAAGGTGGTGCTGTCCTTGACAGAAAAAAAGAAGTTAAGAGGAAGAATGGGAGAAGGGAAAAAATATAGTAAATTTTATTGTGGTTATGTTGATGGCCTTCAGCACATGGAAGAATTTGGACTGGATCTCATGAGAGAGACAAGACCAACAAAAAAAGTCATTTTTAATCTTAGTAAACACCTTATTAGAAGGGAACTACGAAGACCATGTTGTGTTTGCCTGAGTCAAATATAGTTAGGTAAGGATTAACGGGGGCCAAATTTGATTTAATGTAAATTATAAAATGATACCAGGTCACAATTAATGCATGCCAGAATACAATTAAGGTGACATGTGTGAGCTAGTCTGGGGTTTTAGCACACTACTAAGTCAACAATCTATTCTCACTTATTGTCAAATGTGAATATGATATGCTGCTATGTACCATATCACCAAGATTTGTGTCAAAATGCCTAAAAAAAACAGACAAAAGAAAGAATACTTCAGATATAGACACTGCCAAAGGAAGAAGAGAAAGAAGGAGGAGGAGGAGGAGAAGAAGAAGAAGAATGAGGTAGAGGAGGAATTATTGAATTTATGATATTGTCTGTGATATTGAATATTATAAAACATACTGGTGAAATAAAAGGGAAAGTTGCATGAGGTTTTTTTCTGATTTGCTGCAAAATTAAAAGGAATAACAAGTGTTTATGATAATAGAAATGGAGAGTCTTTTAACTGTATGGATAGTATTGAAATAAAAAAAAAAGTCCCTTATAGCAAAGCAAGGCATTTAGACAAAAGCTTCAAGTTATTTAAAACAGTGAAAGAAAATGGAAATGAAATTAATAGTGAAAAACAAAACAAACTGAATGTATTACTTGGTGCTATTTCTTTAAACAGTGAGTTCAACTGTATAAGGTTAAAAATACCAGAAAGGAGGCCAGTACAGATGAGGAAGTAGGGGAGGGTGTGGAAGTCTATTTTACCATATTGTGCAAATAGTAATTTGATGGTTTTCCCTCTCAAAAGCAGACTGATGATTTTTCGGGAATTGCTCAATTCACACTAAGAAGAACTGACTGTTGCTCTTTATTTAGATCGATGACGAGTGTTTGAAGACATAAACAATGATGTCAAAGGAAATAATGTGCAAATGAAGGATTTCACTCTCAAAGAATTTTAAGATATCATTTGAGCTATAGAAGTCATGAATCCAAAAATTATAAGTGCTGACTTATATGTAGATTGAAGCATGTAAATTCAGCAAAATGAGGATACACCTACCAGTGTATTCATGAATAGTTAAATTAAGAGAAGACATTCCATCTACACTGCTAAAATATTTTAAATGACAATAATGATGTTTTCATCATATCATGACTTAAATTTTTTCTTTTCTATAACTGCTCTTTTAATCAGAAATAAAATTTTCTTACCCTTTGCCATCATTAAAAGCAGATAAAAATTTTTAAAAAGCATTGCCTATTTCCACTGTGCTAGAGCTAATGACCATTTTACATGTACTTATAACTTCTAATAATGCAAACTTGAATATTGTAACTACTTTATGGAATTTATTATTAGCACTAATTGGGATCTAGCTGCACTACTTTGTAGTGAATACATGTGAAAATGAGCAGGATCTTATGATATCTTTAATCCTCTCTCAGTTGTGTTACTGTGAGCATATGGTCTACTGTAAAAATGAGAAAAGAAAGCCTTTACTCCCTTCTTATATTTTCATCAAAGAAACCTTCAGTGTAGGAATAGGCCATTCTCATAAAGAATATCAGATATCAGAATGTAGACATTTTTATTGTTAATTGCTGCTGCCTTTAAAATTGTCTTTTCCAGCATGAATGTCTTCTGCTCCATGTCTTTGGTCATGTTAAGTAGCTTTTCCTTACTCTGTCTTCTTAAGTACCATCTTAATTACCTTTTGTAAATTGTCATGTACTGAGGTTGGTGGGACAGAGGATAGAGCTGGGCCTGGAGTCAAGAAGACCAGAATTCAAATAGCACCTCAGACATTACCTGTGTGACCCTAGGCAAGTCACAAGACAGAGGTAAATCTGTCTATTTCAATCTCCTCATTTGTAAAATGCAGATAATAATAACATCTACCTTCCACGGTTGTTGTGAGGATAACATGAGATATTTAGGTGTTTCACAAACCTTAAAGTGCTATACAAATGACAGAAATTATTACATTTTTAAAGTCCAAATATACTGGTTCCACTATTATTAGTAATGACAATAGGCTAGCTGATTTGTTTCACTTAATATTTACATGGAATGTGTTTTCCTGTTTCACCCATAAATACTTTTGGGATTATCTAATTTAGCTAGGTCCTATTCTAAGCCTTCAGTTTTGCTGTTTTTAAGTGAATAAGTCTTATAATCTTCCATTATCGTCTCCCATAATACTTTGAAAATGTGTTTGTATTCTCAGCTGTTCTTGCCCTTGGCTGTCATGTCTATTTATTTGGCAAGGAGATCAAGTATTTGCTGGCTCATGGTGGTTTCTGGGTTCTTTTTGCCTTATTTTGGCAACAACTTTATAGCACTTATATTTAAAGAAAATATGATCATCAGAGTCAACTTTCATCCATTTCCAGTTTTTCAGAGTCAACAGATATAGTCAATTGAAATGTTTTTTTTTGTAATGTTGCTCAGTGTTCTCCACGTCAGCAGCTTCCAACTCTCTTGTTGACATGGTTATTCATGATGTACAGGTTTGCAGCTTCAAAGTAAGCTATGAGCCTTTGGTTTCTTTCGTTTTTTAGCACTGAGCAAGGTGTGTGTATGTGTCTTTGTCTGTGTCTCTGCATGCACAAACAAATGTACATATATGCACATGCATATAAATTGTATATGTGCATATAATTGTAGATGAGATATATGATGTGTACACATAGTATGTGTATATATAATTTTAATTCAGATATTTTAATACATTATACATATTATATACTGCATATATATCATATATTTATCCATTTCTATATTTATATGTAGTACATATTATGTTAAATATTATAGCTGTCTTTATATGTATATATGTATACATGTACACATATAATACATGCATATTACATACATATGCGCACATATACATATAGATGCATGTACATACATATATACATATACATATGCATATACATACATACATACGCATACACACCTACATACCTACATCTATCTATCTATACAAAACTTTTAAAATTTGGTCTCCATATTTCATCTAGGCTGGTGGCACAGTGGTCACTTGCAGGCCAGACTCCACTGTTGATTGGTGTGGAAGTTTTCACTCACTCCATTTCCAATGTGGGCTGCATCAACCCTTCTTATTCAACATGTAAGCCTCCTACCCATGAGACCTCACCGTATTTATGACACGCTTAGTACAGCCACCCAGTAAGTTTTAACCCATTATAACTCAGAACTCCTGAGGTCAAGCAATCTGAGAGCCATGGCCTCCCCTGTAGTCAGTCAGTGAGTCAATAACCATTTATTAAGTGTCTGCTGTTTGCCAGTTGTTGTGCTAAGAACTGAGGATCTAAAAAAAGATGAAAGACAGTCCTTATTCTTATGGGGATCATAATCTAATGGGGGAGCCAACACATTTACAATCATATACAAATACACCATAGACAGGATCAATTGGAAATAAACAACAAGAGGCAGGTGGTATAATTAAGAAGAGTTGGAAAAGACTTGCTGTAGAAGGTGGAATTTAAGCTGGGACTTGAACGGAGTAAGAGAAGCCAGGAGATGGAGATGATGAAGAGCATTTCAGGCATAGGAGAGTCAGGAGATGGAGTGTTTTGGTCAATCAATAGCAGTAGGGACTATAGGTATGCACCACCTCACGTGGTCTATATTTTTCCAATATATATTTTGTTATTCTCCTCTGTGCTTACCTGTACAGTGAAGTCAGTGGGTAAAAAGCTAGAGATTGATTTAATTTAGAGGGTTTTAATCAGGATCTTTGTAGAATTTTTCCATAACTTGAACTTTGAAACAAATGTTGGCAAATGATTTCATCATCTTTGCATTGATCTATTTGCTTGGATTTACTGTGATTACTGCAAGGGGAGATAATCAACTATCCTGTGAAATTATGTAGTTTATTGACGCTGGGCAAGAAAAAAACCAAATTGAACAACTTTTTTGTTTACTTATCAGAGAAAAATCTGTGAAGCTAGGCTTCAGTTTCACTGTATTTTTTAGGTCTTTTGATTTTGTTTATAACAAGAAGAGTGAATGCTAACGTTCCTTAGTCCATCTTCAATTCTTCAATCTTGTTCATTAGGCCAATGTAGTACATTAATAGTATTCATAATTAAATTAATGTTTGTAGATAGTTTGAAAAGTATGCATTTTTTTCATGTATGAGTACATACCTGATTGTCAGTCAATGAAGATGTATCAAGAAAAATATCAGCAAGCTTGAAAAAAAAAGAAATATGTTGATTCCAGTAAAAATGAAAAATGCATAAAAAGAATGGAGAAAGGAAACTGGAAACTCAGGACCAATAGTGATTTTATGTTACAAGATGCTTTCCCCCGCATGTAGCATGGGGGTGTCATTGTGTGGCTTGAAAAAAGCCAAAATATATGTCTCTATATCTTTCTGCTCCTACCTTCTCCAAGGGAGATTCTTGTTCCTGCCAGGAGAGGAGGAAGGAGATGGAGTCCAGAAGGGCCACTGTGTGCACTTCAGTTAGGAGGGACACCAGGCTACAATTATATCTATCTGTTCCCTTAAATATTTTTAGTCTAGGGCATATGATTTTCAAGTGCAAGCTAACTTCTCATCACTACTTCATTAATGGTGGGAAAGGAGGACCCCCAATCTCAATATCCAAGGCTTGACTCCTTTCCAACCAAGTATCAGTTCCACAACGTGCATACAAAGTAAATGGCAAAGAACTCATTTATCCAAGTTGATAGAAAAAATGAAACTTAGAAAAAAACATATTCATAAGACCAAAAACCAGATGATATAAAGTAAAAGCTTTCTCACTGGAAGCAAGATTATTCAGCTCAACTGAGAGCGAGAGAAAGAGAGAGAGTTCTATCTCTCAAGGGAAACTTCGTCAAATCTCTAGTGTAGCAAGTTTGTGATAGGGGAAGGATCCCAATACTCAAAGAAATTTCAGAGAATACTGAAGACTTGAGTTCTCCCACTCTGCTGCACACCTTACACATGTATAGGACCTTGATCTCCACCAATGAGAATATAGTCCTATACCAATGAGCTTTAGGATTCAAGTTACACTTATTAGTGTGGGGAAACTGTTCAAGGGTACCTGATAAAAATACGAATACCCCTGAAAGGGCTCAAAATTATTTTTATCAGCTAACAACTCCATTGTTATTAAATAGTTTAGCAAAATTTAGGTTAACTAGGACAAAGAATTGGAGATTTGTTCCAAGAATTACCATGTGCACACCTAAGAATTGTCTGGGGAATTCATAGAGCCTCCATAAAATGAGAGAAGTTGATTAATACAAATAGCTCACTGACAGATAAATGGCCTAATGAATAGAGTGCAAGGTTTGGAGTCAGGAAGACCCAAATCAAATCCTGCCTCAAATACTACCTCTATGATGTTAGGTGAGTTACTTAACCTCTGAGCCTCAGTTTCCTCATTTGTTAAAGGAGGATGTTGGATTGCATGTCTTTTAAATTTGCTTCCAGTCTTAAAAATTATTGTTGACTTCTCTGGCTTTCTTTGTACTCACCTTAGTCCATTCAATTTTGTGTAAGCTGGAGAAAACCAGGCTATTGACCTGGTCAAGTCTTTGGTGTAAATTGACTTCGTAATAAATTTCATGCCTATACTACTTCCCCAGGGATTCCCCACCTCACCTTCATAGTTATCTATGATGAGCCAAAATATATCAATCTCCCTGGAAAGAGACTGATGACGAGTTGGATGAGGAAACCTGTAGAAGGATGGCCATAGTAAAAAGAGTTGCTACCATATATCAATTATTTCTTTAACCACAGCTAGTCTTCTAGTATACTTTGACTTGTGGGCCAATTTGGTATTTGTTCCCTTGGCTGAGTGTACTGAGTATGGACAGAACTCTGAATGATATTGAGTGAACAGTGCCCAAAAGGTTGAAAAGCGTAATTCTACCAAAGCCTTCTGTTCTCTTTTTTGCCTCTTCCTTCCCCCAAACAAAACATCTGTGTTGTTACAAGATGCTGATCCAGACTCTTTCATTTTTTTCTTTTTTATTATGAACTGAATAATCATCAGATGATTTCAGTATTAACAGATATTTCCATGTTAAAAAAAAAGCCATAGAAAGTATTCTTAAAAATGTTTTCAATCATCTCTTGGAATGTCTTATTTCTTAAATGTGAAAGAAAAGAAAGAGGATGGGGTTAAATTAGATTTTAATTCAGTCTTTATAAAATTGCCATGACTTAGCATATTATATAAACCTGTGTGTTTTTTTTAGTTAGATACTACTAAGGTTTACTTTTTGCATCATCAAAATTTCCCCCAGTATCCATTCCCCTCTCAGAGAGATATCTCATATAAGAAAGAATATTCTTAAAAGACTAAGGAAAAAAAGGAAAGAAAAAGAGGGGAAAATTAGTGAAACTGATCAACATGCAAAGAATATGAAATATATATGCAAAGTACTAAATTTGTGGATCTCCCATCTCTGCAAAGAGGTGGATTACAGGTGTCTTCTTATAGTTCCTCCTTCAAAGTCATATTTATTCTTTGTAATTTCACAATATTCACTTTTGATGTGTATGTGTGGAGAGGTGGTATGGAGAGGTGTGTATGGGGTGCATTCTTTCTATTTACATTGTTGAATTCATTGAATTCATATAGATTTTTTTTGGTTTTACTCACTTCATTCTGTACCAATTCATATAGAACTTTCCAGACTTCTTTGTACTCATCATATTCACCATTTCTTGAAGTATAATAATATTCTACTCCATTACTGTACAGTAATTTGTTTAGCCATTAACCATCTATGGAGTCCTTTGTTTTGATTTATGTTTTATAAACAAAAGACTGATAGGTTCTCTTCATGTAAGTGATAAGAAATACATGAAATGTGATTTCATATATGTATATATATATATATATATTCATTATATGTAAAAAAAATGAATTGTATAATTTATTTCCTAAAGCTTATATTTCAAGTTCTGTCAAGGAATCTGAATACATCTATTTAGTTGATAAAGCCTTTAAACAAAATATTTGTTAATTATGATTAATTTTAAGACACTTTTTTATTATTTACCCCATATAGATAATACAATATTTATTAAATCAAATGAAACAAATATAGGAAAATAAATCAACTTTTAGTCTGGCCTACTATACATTGATACCATATAACTTCAGCTAAGCCATCACTGCTATTCTGGCATTATATCGTTCCTTAGTTAAATTCATTTAAAAATATTTATTTTAATATTCTTTTCTTTTTATATTTAGTTCAAAGTTTCTTCTTTCCCCCATCTTCTCCCTCAACCACTGAGAAGGCAAGCAATAAGGTATCAACTATAATGCAAAATGCTATATTAGATACATTTTTAAAGAAAGAAAAAATAAAGAAAGTGAGACAATTATATTTCAATTTGGACTCGGAATTCATCAGTATTCTCTCTGGAGGTGGATAGCATTTTTTCAAAATGAGTTCTTTGAAACTTACTTTATCATTATATTGATCATAATAGCCAAGACTTCCATGGTTGAGCATCATTCCAACTTTGTTGTTACTATGCACAATGATGTTCTGATTCTTCTTCACTTTGCATAAGTTCCTATACATCTAGCTGTCTTTTTCTGAACCTCCCCCATCATTTCCTACAGCATAATAGCACTTCATCACAATCATATTCCACAACCTGTTCAGCCATTCATCAATTGATGGGCATCTCATTGATTTCAAATTCTTTGACACCCCCAAAAAGAGCTTTATAATATTTTTGTACATATGGGTCCTTTCTTTCCTGTGATCTCTTTGGGAAACAGAACTCACAGTGCTATGATTCGATCAAACAGCATAAACAGGTTTAAACCCTTTTGACATATTTCTAAATAGTTTTCTAGAATGGTGAGACCAGTTCACAATACCACCAACATTTCATTAGTGTTCCTATTTTTCTCATCCCCTCCAGCATTTGTCATTTATGAATAGGTATGGGTTTCATCAACTAATTTCTATGAGCTCTCCCTACAGGGGACTTTCCAAACGAGAGAGAGTGATGCTCTTTAATCTCATATTCCCTAACATAAGAAATGAGAAGAGAGAGAAAAACATTTAAACACTCGTCCCTTCATCTACCTTCCCTCTTACTTTGAAATCTTTTGGTCTTCATATCTATTCTCTCATTTACTCTTAGTAGTATATATTATATAGAAGATTGCACCGTGAAAAGATGGAACTACCGGAGCTCTCTCATAAATTCTGTCAGATGCGTCTAAAAAGGCGAATCTGTGCAGATCTGAGAGAATTAGAAGCCACTAGTAGACTGAGAGGGGTAGGAGCAACAGGGACGCAGAATGGCACCAGACCAAACCAACCATGAACAGCGGAGGAATCCAGCCAGCCTGCAGCTCTGGGAGAGTGCCGAGTGAGTGAAACACTGGGGCAGAAACAGGCCTGGTGCGGAAGTACCGACTTAAGGCCGCAATCAAGCGCCAGGCCTCAGAGCCTGCAGCTGCTGGAGCAACTAGCTTGGAGGCCTCCAACCACAGGCAAACTCAAGGGCATCAGACCAAACCAGCTGTGAACAACAGAGAAACCCAGCCAGAACACCAGTCTGGGAGGTCTCTGGGAGAACAAAACTCTGGAGCAGTAACAGGCCCAGGGCGGGCTACTGGATACAGCCATGATCAAGCCCCAGGGCTCTCAGCCCAGAACCAGAGTGTGTTGGAGTGCAGAGCCTGTGACCATGGGAGGAGCTAGCTTGGAGGCATCCAACTCACAGTCTAAAGGTTTGAAACTCTCCTTCTTGAACCTCTGGGAGCCATGATGGCCAGGTAAAATGACTCATATTCCTCCCTTGAATAAACCCAGAGAATAAAATCTCAGGAGAAACAGAGGAGCCAGAAGGGGAGCTTCGGTAGCAAGAGAAGTGGGGGAGAGGGGCCTTCTTGTGGTGGCAGAAGGAGACTAGTGCCAGAAGAGAGGTGTCCCAGCAGCCCTCACCTCAGCAGAACAAGGAGAGTAACTGAGCTCCAGGAAGTGGAACTAACTTCAATGCCATAACCCCAGACTTGGCTTTGCACAGCCAGGGGAAGTGGCAGACACCAGCACAGACAAGAGCTGAGACCACCCATTCTGTAGAACAGTCCAGGGGAAGAAGAGACCCCCTAGCACTCAGACCATACCTCCTTCAAACCTCACAAAACCAGAGGCCATTGCACATAAAGGTAGATCCCAACACAAGAAACTTGGGACAGAGCCCCCTGAGCCCCAGAAGCAGAGATCTACTTCGGAAACCAGGAGGAAAAAAAAACACCATGAAAAAGAATAGCAAGAAGTTTTCAAAGATGATACATTCTATTATGGAGACAGGGAAGATCAAAATGCCAATTCAGAAGAGGACAGCATGGACACTATGCCCACATCTGAAACCTCAAAAGGGAAAGTGAACTGGTCTCCAGACCTAAAAGCATTCCTTGAAGAACTCAAGGAGGACTTTAAAAACCAAATTAAGGATGTAAAAGAAAAAATGGAAAAAAAATTCAATGAGGAAAACAAATCTTTAAAAGATAAAGTCAGGGAATTGGTTAAGGAAAATCAGAATATAATTGGAGAAAATGTCTCATTGAAAAGTAAAATCAACCAAATGGAAAAGGAGATAGAGAAGATAAAGGAAGAAAACAAAACACTAAAAATTAGAATTGGACAAGCAGAAGCTAATGACTCTACGTGACATCAAGAATCAGTCAAACAAAATCTAAAGAATGAAAAAAATAGAAGAAAACATGAAATATCTAATGGGAAAAACAATCAACCTGGAAAATAGATCCAGGAGAGACAATCTAATAATTATTGGTCTACCTGAAAGCTATGATGAAAAAAAAAAGAGCCTGGACAGTATCTTCCATGAAATCCTTAAGGAAAATTGACTGGAGGTCCTAGAACCAGAGGGTAAAATTATCATTGAATGAATCCATTGATCACCCCCTGAAAAAGATTCCAAATTGAAGGCTCCAAGAAATATTATAGCCAAATTCCTGACCTACCAGGTCAAGGACAAAATCCTGCAAGCAGCCAGAAAGAAACAATACAAATATCACGGAACTACAGTCAGGATCACAGAGGATCTTTCAGCTTCTACATTAAAAGACAGGAGAAATTGGTATACGATATTCCAAAAGGCAAAGGAGCTTGGACTACAACCAAGGATCAACTACCCAGCAAAATTGAGCGTAGTTTTCTGGTAAGGAGATGGATATTCAATGAAATAAATTCCAGACTTTCCTGATGAAAAGGCCAGAACTCAATGGAAAATTTGATCTCCAAATACAAAACTCAAGAGAGACATAAACAGGTAAATGGGGGGGGGCACCTAGTTAATCAATAAGGCTAATTAATTACATCCTTATATAGGATTGTTTAGTTTTATATACATTATATATGTATGTCGATCTTGAGAACAGTATACTCATTTTGACAATTGAAAGGGATATTCATAGACTGTGGATATCAGTATAAAATAACCAATATTATGATAAAAATATAATTAAGAGATATAAAGGGATGGTTCTGGAAGAAGAGGTAAGGAGGTAGTAGAAAACAGTAAATAATATCATGTGAAAAGACATAAAAATGTATTGTAGTAGAGGAAAAGAAGGGAGGGAGAAGAGCAGTGTTTGAGCATTACCCTCATCAGATTTGGTTAAAGAAGGGAATATCATACCTTGATAAGTATAGAAATCTAACTTGTCCTACAGGCAGTCAGAGGAGAAAGAGGAAAAAAAGGGAAGGGGGTCATCAGAAGTAGCAAGGGGAAAATGGTAAGATAAGGGAAGGGAATCGAGAGGGAGGGTAAATTGAGGAAAGCAGCAGTCAAAAGCAAAACGTTGTTGAGGAGTGGAAGGTGAAAGGGAGAAATAAAAGCAAAAACGGGGGGGGGGGGAATAGGATGGAGAAAAAGACACAGTAATCATAACTGTGAATGTGAATGGGATGAACTCTCCCATAAAATGGAAGCAAATAGCAGAATGGATTAAAAACCATGATCCTACAATATGCGATTTCAAAGAAGCACATTTGAAACAGGGGGATACACACAAGATAAAGATAAAAGGCTGGAGTAGAATATATTGTGCTTCAGCTAAAGTAAGAAAAGCAGGGGTAGCAATCCTAAACTCAGTAAAAGCAAAAGCAAAGATAGATCTAATTAAAAGAGATAAGGAAGGATAATACAACCTGCTAAAAGGCACCATAAACAGTGAAGCAATATCATTAACATACATGCACCAAGTGGTACGGCATGTGAATTCTTAGAGGAGAGGTTAATGGAGTTACAGGAAGAAATAGACAGCAAAACTATAATAATGGGAGACCTCAACCTCCCCCTCTCTGAACTTGATAAATCTAACCTCAAAATAAACAAGAAAGAACTTAAGGAGGTGAACAGAATTTTAGAAAGGCAGATATGATAGAGCTCTGGAGAAAACTGAATGGGGATAAAAAGGAATATACTTTTTTTCTCAGTGGTAATTGGCACATACTCAAAAATTGGCGATGTACTAGGGCATAAAAACATCACAATCCAGTGCAGAAAGGCAGAAGTAGTAAAAGCATCCTTTTCAGATCACTATGCAATAATAATTATTTGTAATAAAGAACCATGGAAAAATAAGCTAAAAATTGATTGGAAACTAAACAATCTAATTCTAAAGAACGAGTGGGCCAAAAAACAAATCATAGAAACAATTAATAACTTCATTCAAGGCAACAACATACCAAAACTTGTGGGATGCAGCAAAAGCAGTTCTTAGGGGAAGTTTTATATCTCTAAATGCTTACATGAATAAAATACAGAAAAAGATAGATAAATTGGGCATGCAACTGAAAAAGCTAGAAAAAGAACAAATAGAAAATCCCTAATTAAATACCAAATTAGAAATACTGAAAATCAAAGGAGAGATTAATAAAATTGAAATCAAGAAAACTATTGAATTAATAAATAAAACCAAGAGCTGGTTTTATGAAAAAAAACAATAAAATTGATAAACCTTTGTTCAATTTGATTTAAAAAAGAAAGAAATCAAATTACCAATACCAAAAATGAAAAGAGTGAATTCACCTCCAATGAAGAGGAAATTAAAACAATAATTAGGAATTATTTTACCCAATAGTATGCCCATAAATTTGACAACCTTAGGGATATGGATGAATATCTACAAAAATATAAATTGCCCAGGTTAACAGAAGAGGAAATAAAATTCCCAAATAACCCCATCTCAGAAAAAGATATTGAGCAAGCCATCAATGAACACCCTAGGAAAAAATCTCCAGGGCCAGATGGTTTTACAAGTGAATTTTATCAAACATTAAAAGAACAATTAATTCCTATACTTTATAGATTATTTGGGAAAATGGGTGAAGGAGTCCTACCAAATTCTTTTTATGACACAAATATGGTACTAATACCCAAACCAGGAAGAGTCAAAACAGAGAAAGAAAATTATAGACCAATTTCCCTAATGAATATTGATGCAGAAATTTTAAATAAAATATTAGCAAAAGGATTGCAGGAACTTATCACGAGAATAATACACTATGACCATGTAGGATTTATTCCAGGAATGCAAGGCTGGTTCAGTATTAGGAAAACTGTCAGCATATTTGAACATATCAGCAACAAAACTAGCAGAAACCATACGACCATCTCAATAGAAGCAGAAAAAGCCTTTGACAAAATACAACCACCATGCCTATTACAAACACTAGAAAGCACAGGAATAAATGGAGCCTTCTTTAAAATTATAAATAGAATCCACCTAAAACAATCAACAAGCATTATTTGTAATGGGATAAGCTAGATGTATATCCCATAGGACCAGGGGTGAAACAAGGATGTCACTCTCACCCCTACTATTCAATTTGGTACTAGAAATGTTAGCTGTAGCAATAAGAGAAGAAAAAGAAATTGAAGGAATTAGAATAGGCAAAGAAGAAACTAAATTATCACTTTTTGTAAATGGTATGATTTACTTACAGAATCCTAGAAAATCAAGTAAAAAACTACTTGAAATAATAAAGAACTTTAGAAAAGTTGCAGGATATAAAATAAACACATATAAATCCTCAACATTCCTATACATAACTAACAAAGCCAAATAGCAAGAGATAGAAAGAGAAATTCCATTCACAATTACTATAGACACTATAAAATATTTGGAAGTCTACCTGCCAAGACAAACCCAGGGCCTATAGGAACATAATTATGAAACACTCTTCATGCAAATACAGTCAGGTCTAAATAAATGGAAAAAAAAAATATCAGTTGCTCATGGTTAGGATGAGCTAATATAATAAAAATGACAATTTTACCTAAATTAATTTACTTATTCAGTGCCATACCAATTGAACTACCAAAAAATATTTTACAGAGCTGGATAAAATAATAACAAAATTCATCTGGAAGAACAAGAAGTTTAAAATATTGAAGGAATTAATGAAAAGAAATGCTAGGGAAGGTGGCCTAGTCCTACCAGATGTTAAACTGTATTATAAAGTAGCAGTCATCAAAACTACCTGATACTGGCTAAGAAACAGAGTCATGGATCAGTGGAATATGATAAGTACACAAGATGCAGTAGTCAACAAGTATAGCAATCTACTCTTTGATAAACCCAAAGAATCTGGCTCCTGGGCTAAGAATTCACTATTTCACAAGCACTGCTGGGAAAATTGGAAAATTGTAGGGCAGAAAATGTGCAGAGACCAATATCTTACACCATATTCCAAAATAAAGTCAAAATGGGTTCATGAGTTAGGAATAAAGGTTGATACTATAAACAATTTAGGAAAGCAAGGAATAGTTTACCTATCAGATTTGTAGAAAAGAATTCATGACACAACAAGAGATAGAGAGCACTAGAAAATGTAAACTGGATAATTTTGATTATGTTAAATTGAAATGTTTTTGTACAAAATAAAAAGCCAATGCAACAAAGATTAGGAGGGAAGCAGAAAACTGGGAGAAAATCTTTACAACTACTGTCTCTGATAAAAGTGTCATTTCTAATATATACAGGGAACTGAGCCAATTTATAGGAATACCCATCATTCCCCAATGGAGAAATGGTCAAAGGATATGAACAGGCAGTTTTCAGAAAAAGAAATTTAAGATATCTATAGGCATATGAAAAAATGCTTGAACTCACTACTGATTAGAGAAATACAAATCAAAACAACTCTTTGGTACCATATCTCTCCTGTCAGATTGGCTAAAATGACGAAACAGGCAAATGATAAATGCTGGAGAGGATGGGGGAAAATTGGAATATTGTTATATTGCTGGTGGAGTTGTGAAATGGTCCAACCATTCTGGCAAGTAATTTGTAACTACCCACGAAAGGCTATAAAAATGTTCATACCTTTTGACGCATCAATACCATTTGTAGGGTTCTGTCCCAATTGGGCAAATGACCCATGTGTACAAAAATATTTATAGCAGCTCTTTTTGTAGTGGCAAGGAATTGGAAATCAAGGGCATGCCCATCAATTGGGAAATGGCTGAACAAGTTGTGGTATATAAAGGTAATGAAATACTCTTGTGCTATAAGAAATGGGGAAGAAAGATGGTGGCTGGAAAGCAGGTACTTGCGTGAGCTCCCCACCCCCCAGGTCCCTCCAAACACCTATAAAAATGGCTCTGAACAAATCCTAGTGCTGAAGAACCCATGAAATAACAGAGGGAAGCAGGGCTCCAGGCCAGGAAAGCCTGGATGGTTGCTGGGAAGGCTCTATCGCACGGAGCTGGGAGTGGAATGGAGAAGAGCCCAGCTTGGGTGATGCCAGGATGAACCAAATGGGGAGCTGGGTGAAACAGGTGTAGCACCCTGAATCAGTGAGCTGTGGCAGTTGCCAGACTTCTCAACCAATAAATACCAAATAGAGAAGGTTAGTGGGTAAAACTGCTAGAATAGAGTGAAAGGAGTTTGCAGTCAGCCTCAGCCACAGGGGCGCATAAGTGGTGCAGTTCTGGGGCTGCTTCCAGATGCAGTTACTTCTGGGCCCCAGTCTCACCAGGTGAGAGAAATTAAGCAGTGGCTCAGAGCAGGAGTGCAGAGCCTGCTTGGATCTCAGTTGCAGTTTGAGTTGGTGGTTCTTGGAGGATGGGGTGTGCTGGTGTGGTAGAGCTTGCTGTGTAGAAGTAGCTCTGAAAACTGCAGCTCAAAGCCCCTAGAGCTTGGGACAAAGTTCTCTCTACTCTACAAGCAGTCATACCTTTACAAAAGGCTCAAGGGTCAAGTAATTGGCTATGAACATGGCTAGGCAGTGAAAATGGACCCAGATTCACACTAAAATTTTGGAATCTTTCTTTGGTGACAAAGAAGGTTAAAACATACAGCCAGAAGAAGTCAACAAAGTCAAAGAGCCTACATCAACAGCCTCCAAGAAAAGTATCAATTGGTCTCAGGCAATGGAAGAGCTCAAAAAGGAGTTGGAAAAGCAAGTAAGAGAAGTAGAGGAAAAATTGTGAAGAGAAATGAGAACAATGTGAGAAAACCATGAAAAACAATTCAATGACTTGTTGAAGGAAGCCCAAAAAATACTGAAGAAAATAATACCTTAACAAATAGACTAACTCAAATGGCAAAAGAGCTCTGGAAACTCAATGAGGAGAAGAATGCCTTGAAAGACAGAATTAGCCAAATGGAAAAGGAGGTCTAAAAGACCACTGAAGAAAATACTGCCTTAAAAATCAGATTGGAGCAAGTGGTAGCTAGTAACTTTATGAGAAATTCAGATATTATAAAACAGAACCAAAGGAATGAAAAAATGGAAGACAATGTGAAATATCTCATTGGAAAAACCACTGACCTGGAAAATAGATCCAGGAAAGATAATTTAAAAAGTATTGGACTACCTGAAAGCCATGATCCAAAAAAGAGCCTAGATATCATCTTTCAAGAAATTATTGAGGAAAACTGCCCTGATATTCTAGAGCCAGGGGGTCAAATAGAAATTGAAAGAATCCAACGATCACCTCCTGAAAAAAAGATCCCAAAAAGAAAACTCCTAGGAATATTGTTGCCAAACTCCAGAGCTCCCAGATCAAGGAGAAAATACTGCAAGAAGCCAGAAAGAACTAATTTGAGTATTGCGGATCAAACGGCTTGGAATATGATATTCTGGACATCAGTGGAGCTAGGATTAAAACCAAGAATCACCTACCCAGAAAAACTGAGTATCATGCTCCAAGGCAAAATATGAATTTTGAATAAAATAGAAGACTTTCAAGATTTCTTAGTGAAAAGGCCAGAGCTGAATAGAAAAATTGACTTTCAAACACAAGAATCAAGAGAAGCATGTAAAGGTAAATAAGAAAGAGAAATCATAAGGGACTTACTAAAATTGAACTGTTTTGTTCACATTCCTACTTGGAAAGATGGTGTGTGTAATTCATGAGATCTCAGTATTAGGGTAGCTGAAGGGAATATATATGTGTGTGTGTGTGTGTGTGTGTGTGTGTGTGTGTGTACATATAGACAGAGGGCACAGGGTGAGTTGAATATGAAGGGATGACATCTAAAAAGATAGATTCAAATTAAGGGATAGGAGAGGAATATATTGAGAGATGGAGAAAGGGAGAGATAGAATGGAGCAAATTGTCTTGCATGAAAGTGGCAAGAAAAAGCATTTTGTTGGAAGGGAAGAAGGAGCAGGTGAGGGGGAATGAGTGAATCTTGCTCTCATCTGATTTGACTTGAGGAGGGATTACCATACACACTCAATTGCGTATCTTACCCCACATGAAAGTTGGGGGAAGGGGATAAAAAAGGGGGACAACTGAAGGGAGGGAAGATAAGGGGAAGACATGATTAAAATCAAACACTTTTTAAAATGTACAGGGTCAGGGGAGAAAATTGAATAAAGGGGGACAGAGTGGGAGGGAGGGAAATATAGTTAGTCTTTCACAACATGACTATTTATGGGAGTGTTTTGCATAATGATACATTTGTGGCCTGTGTTGAATTGCTTGCCTTCTTAGGGAGAGTGGGAAGGGAAGGAGGAGGGGAGAGAATTTGGAACTCAAAGTTTTAAAAGCAGATGCTCAAAAAAAAGTTTGTTTTTGCATGCAATGGGAAAATAACATATACAGGCAATGGGGCATAGAAATCTATCTTACCATACAAGAAAGTAAGGGGAAAAGGGATGGTTGGTGGGGGAGGTGAAGAGGAGTAATGGAAGGGAGGGCCGACTGGGGAATAGGGCAATCAGAATATATGCCTTCTTGTAGTGGGGAGAGGGTAGAAACGGGGAGAGAATTTGTAACTCAAAATCTTGTGGAAATCAATGCTGAAAACTAAAAAATATTAAATAAAGAAAATGATCCCCCCCCCTCCAAAAAAAGATTAAAGAGGATTGGGAAAAGGTTCCTGCAGAAGGTAGGATTCTATTGAAGAAAGCTAAATGGCAGACATGAGGAGGGAGATTTCCAGAGACAGCAATAGACAACCAAGGAAAACACCTGGAATTAGGAGATGGAATCTCTTGTCTGAGGAACAGCAAGAAGAGCATTGTCCCTGGGTCACAGTGGAAATAAAAAGTAGTAAAATATAAGAAGATGGGAAAGGTAGCAAAGAGGCAGGTTGTGATGAGCTTTAAAAGTGAAACAAACAATTTTATATTTGATTCCAAAGATGATATTAGCCACTAGATTTTATTCAGTAGTGGCAAGAGAAGGTGTTTTAGGAAGATGAATTTGATAGCTGAGTGGTAAATGGACAGGAGTAGGGAGAAAATGAATGATGAATTAAAACCAAAAGAAATACCATGGCCTGTAGAAGCAAGAAAATTGTCCAGTAGCTATGACATATCTGAAAGTGATCTTGGGGGCAATGCTTGTATTAACTGTTTTATGTATACATTAACTTTCTTCAAGAACAGATTTATAGTAAAGAAAGTTCTCTCACACTCCAAAAAAAAAAAAAAGAAATGGGGAAAATATGGACTTCATAATAACCTGGAAAAACCTGCATGATATAATGCTGAGTGAGCAGAGCAGAACCAGGAGAACATTATACACAACCACCAATATATGGATTCTGTGAAGACTAACCCTGATGGACTTCACTCTTCCCAGCAAGACAAGGTTCAAAGACAATTGCAAAGGACTCATGGAGAGAGCTATCTCCATCCAAAGGATGAACTATGGAGTCTGAATGCAGATTGAGGCACACTGTATGCTCTCCATTTTTTCCCCTTGGTTTTTCTTTCTTTTTTTTTCTCTTTGGTTTTTGTTTTTTGGGTTTTTTTGGGTTTTATTTCTTCTTTTTCATGATTCATTGGTCATATTTCTTCTTTACACCTTGACTATTGTGCAAATAAGTTCAATGCAAAGTTATATGTAGAAGATATATTGGATTCCATGCCATCTTGGGGAGGCAGGAGATGGGGCAGGAGAAAATCTGAAACTCAAAATTATGCAGAACTGAATGTTGTAAACTAAAAGTAAAAAACTCTTAGTTATTAAAAAAAGAACATATTATATATCTTAGAGGTTAACTAAGTCATTGTTGAATGAATGGATTTCTGAAGCTAAACTCCATGATTATTCAGAGAAAAAGTGTCAATAAAATATAACACTATGTTGAATCAATGAAAAAACATTTATTCAATGCTTACTATGTTTGAAGCACTAAAAGAAGTGATGTGGATACAAACAGGAAAGCAAGACATTCCCTGCTTTCTAGGGCCTCACATTCTAATGGTGGCAGAGAACACATTATAATAAAAAAATAGTTGGCACTTATTTAGTGTTTTAAGGTTGCAAAGCATTTTAGATATATTATATCATTGGATTGTTCCAACAGCCTAGGAAGGTAGGTGTTATTAGAGGTTTATCTCCTTTTACTCTACTTCACTTTTTTGCAGTTTCCAGATGTTGCATTTTTTTTTTACAAATTGAAGGTTTGTGGTAACCCTGGGTTGAGCAAGGCTATTGGCATCTTTTTCCATTGGTGTGTGCTCACATCATGTCTTTGTGTTACATTTTGCTAATTCTCTCAATATTTCAAACATAATATTAATAATATTATATCTGTTATGGTGATCTGTGATTGGTAATCTTTGATATTACTATTGTAATTGCCTTGGGACACCATGATTGCACCCATACAAGATGGCAAACTTCATAAATGTTGTGTATTCTGAGTGAACCACTGACCAGCCATTTCCCCATCTCTCTCCATCTCCTTGCGCCTCCCTATTCCCTGAGACACAACAATGTTGAATAATATTACATAAAATTGGTCGATCAAGCAGTGGCAGGTTTTGAGAGGATTGACTGCAATTCTGAGAAAACTTTTACTGGGGTAAAATGGTATGAAATATCATCACATGCTACAGAGAAATCTTTTGTGAAAGGAAGAGGCATTTGATGTGGCAAACTTCATTGTTTTTTAATTTTAGGAAATTGCCACAGCCACCCCAATATTCAGCAACCACCACTCTGATCAATCAGCAGCCATCAACCCTCAAGGCAAGACTCTCCACCAGTGAAAAGATTTTGACTCTCTGAAGGCTCAGATGATGTTTTGCAATTTTAGCAATACAGTATTTTTTTTTGCTTCAGGTACATAAATTTTTTTAGACATGAAACTATTCACTTTTGTAGCACATTACTCTATAGTGTAATTTTCATATGCACTGGGAAACAATAAAATGTGTGTTACTCACATTAATAAAACATTCAATTTATTGGGGCAGTCTGGAACTGAACCTGCAGTATCTCCCAGGTTTGACTTTATTATTCCCATTTAAAAAGAAAAAAATAAACTATTACAAGTTTACAGTATTACAGTACAGAAAGTGAATATCTGAGGTAGGATTTGAAAACGGGTCTTCTTGAATCCAGGTCAAACACTATCCACTACACCATCTAGCTGCCCTAAAATAACATAAAGAGGATTCAGTTAGAGGGTAGATGGAAAGACTTTGTCATCCTTGGCGTAGAACAACATTGCAAATAATAATACATATTTTTAAATGTAAATGTATAAATATCCATTTATAAAATGTATATAGATTTCTGTGTTGGACCACTTGACAATGCCAAAGATTTTGAATGGAGAGAGCTTTCTTTTCTGATTCTTTAGTAGTTACATAGAGGCTGATGAGGTGGGAGCTGTAGTTCCTGCAGTAGGAGTATCCAGGTCTCATCTCCATGAGGGTTGTTTTCTTATTCTGGTTTTAGGGGCTAGGCTGGAAGCAGGGTTAAGAGCTAGGGTTGGAGAGGGTGCTGCTGTTTCTGGGGCTTTGGCTTATCAATGGCAGTGGTCATCAGTTGGTGTTCATGATGGTGGAGGTGACAGACTCCTTCTCCTTAAGAGTTGCCTCCTGTGCCAACTGTGTGGGTTGGATTAGAAAGAGGGCCCTTTTTGTAGAAGGCACAGCTCTATCCCAGGGCTAGTATGCCTGAGGTCATGATGCCTCCAATTGAGACTGAGCAGAGGAGACAATAATAATTTAATACACATATCACCTGCCATCTATTCCTCATTGTGCCTCATATTACCTCCTTTGGATCCTGCTATCTACACCACACATCCTTTTCCCCAGAATCTTTCATTTTTACTTCAATGGACACTTCCCCATGATCTTCAGATTTTCTCAGATCTCTCCTAGCTTTCTTTGTGTAGGGGTAAAGGGGCATTAATAGACCCTACTTCTTCCTCTAGCCAGTGGTTTTATTCCCCCCTTTGTCAAATTTCTTCAAATTTCCTCAACATCATTACACTAGTCATATTGAGATTTTCTAAATTTACCTCTGCTATTCTAAGCATTAAATAGATTGGCTTTTCTCTCATTTTCTACTTTTTTGAGTTGACAGAGTTAATCACTTTTTTTGTTCTTGAAACTTTGGTATTTCCATGTCCTTGCCTTATTTTCACCTCCTCCTACTCCTCTGCATAATCCTGCGATTGACATCTATAGCAAGTTGGAGGATTTTCGTGCTAGTTATCTGACTGTGAATGAGATTTTTGTTTTTTAAGATAAATTTACAATATACCCTACCTTAAAATAGTTACAGTATCATTTCTGAACTTTGTCTTTCATGTGGGGGATTATATGATCAACTTCCCAATTTAACCCCTGGAAATTTCATTACATTTTTTTCTCTCCATTTGAAGGTGCTACCTCTCTCTATAGGGATGCTACTGCAGCACCTGCTCTGATGGCTACCTGTCTGTGAAATATAAAGGTTCAAAGTTTGCTGCCAGTTGTCCTTCATAGGAATAGTACTTTTTCACATGTTATATAAAGGAATGGGCCGCTCGGTGGTACAATGGATAGAATACAAGGCCTGGAGTCAGAAGTCTCATCTCCCTGAATTCAAATCTGGCATCAGATACTTACTAGCTCTGTGACCCTATACAAGTCACTTAACCTTGTTTACATCAGTTCCCCATCTGAAAAGTGAGCTAGAGGAGGAGATAGCAAACCACTCCAATGTCTTTGCCAAGAAAATTGCAAATGGGGTCACAAAGAGTCAGTTACAACTGAAAAAATGAATGAACAGCGACATCAACAACCACAAATAAAGGAATAATCCTCTAAGAAATGTGGAACTCCACCAATTTTCAGTCTTTAATGCATAAATGCAGAGAGCACCCACCCAGTGAAAGTAGGGCCTTCCCATGAGCTTTATCATTGCCTGCCAAATTATGACGTTATGGACTGCACAGAGTAATATTTCACATTCATCCTTCTATTGTATGACATCCATCTATAGAAATAAAGTATCTCCTGACATCAAGTGCATTCTTAAAATGAGATGTTTAGAGCACTAGCTTCAAAAGGCTGGATTTCCAAAGCAAGATTATTAGAACAGGACATTAGCTCGATGATGACTGAAGTAAATACTTTCTTGGCCCCAAACTTCATAGAGAACAAGTTCAAAGTATAAATGACTTCATACTGTCATTAAAGTGTGCTTGAAATTCAGTGAATTCTCCTTTAACAAGGAAAATCTCTGATGTTCTTCCTCCTCATTTGCCCTAGTCTATTTCAAACAGGCCAACCTCAACATGGGCAAATTTTGGATGCAGCCTTGTGAGCAACATTGGCCATGATGCAAACACATTCAGATCTCACTCCATTTGAGGCCATTCCAGGATGAACATAGCCTCATGAAGGTTAGATCATGAATGCAATTCTTTCTGTAGCTAAGTTTTTGGGAACTAGAGCATGTCACATAATTTATTGGCATTTTACCCAAGAAGACAGTTTCAAACAGTGTCTCTTTCTTTCAGGTGTTGAAAGGTACTATTCTCTGAGCCTAAACAGGCAATGATTCATTAGCATAATGGCATAGAAAAACAGATGACCTTGAAATGTATGAATGGATTATTCTATTACTTGGGTTTGTGGCAATGAATCATCATTTCCTCCTCACACTCCTCCCTTCTTTTCTACTTGGATGTGTTCCCTTCCTGAATAATTGGGACGGGATTTAAAACCATGAGAGTCAAGGAATGGTGGCTTGGAATTTGGACTGATGAATTTTGTCTTGAGGATTTCGTTGACTGTACCATGATTTTACAGTCAAGTTCAACTTCTTTTTTTCAATCCAAGGGAGAATTTTTTGTTCTTGCAGTAGGTTTTAGCATTCCTAATTTCTTGAAATAGGATATAAAAGAAGACATCCATGACTGGTTAATAACAAAGTGATAAAAAGTCTATATGTTATGGTTCTTTTTCCATTTGAAAAAATGTTTTATCTTTTTAGGTAATTGTCTGTATTTTCAAAATATGTGAATAAATAATTATATTATATAGACCAGGCTGGGATTTATATCATTGCCTTGTTTTTAAGAAAGTTGTTAGTCAAGAAGGATGAAAGAAAGAAAGAAGGCTGTGAATAAATAGGCCAGAATGAGAAGAGTAGTCAAGTCTCCGACCAAATTCTCCTGTAGACAGAACAAATTGATGGACTTGTGAACCAGTGGGAAATGAAAGAGAAATACCAAATCTGTCCACTTTGAATTAACTTATAACCACATGGTCTCTAACCAAAAAGCAAGGACTATTTACTGTACTGGACTGTACTCTACTCTACTCTACTCTACTCTACTTTACTATACTATACTACACTACTGTGCTGTACTGTACTATGCTATACTATGCTATTCTATACTGTGCTATGCTACATTATACTATACTATGCTACTAAACTATACTACTGTAACATTAAGAGAAACTCATCTTGGGCCAAACTTAAGAGAATCCAGCATCTAAAAAGCTGGGAGTGGGCCTTGAAGGTTGGTTTGAAAGGGTATTCAGAAAATCTAGTGATGGTAGGAGTTTCTCCCTCTCTCTTCCTAATGTAGACCTTTGTAGAGAATATTTCCCAGATGTTTTTCCTTTGGGAAGCCTCTGTGGAATGTTGACTTTTAACAGATCTGAAACGCTATGAAGACTCAGTTTCAACAACTAGTCTTTCTTCCTTGCCTTCTTCATTCTTGTCCTTGGGGTGGGAAGAAGCAGCCCTAATCCCTCCATCACTTTAGCACACACGACACCTTTGTTCCAAGTCCAAACAGATTTTCTCACCCCAAAATACTCTGAGTTAATGCAGAAAGACAGCATTATTATACATAGTAAGCACATGGCTTCACTTGTCAGGAGAAGCCAAAAGCCTTAGCCCTAGTGCAGGCACATGAGTTTCAAAGGAAAAATGCTATGAATCAACCTGGTTTCCCAGAATTGTCCCATCCATTCACCTGTTTCCTAATGTTATTCTTTGGGCTTGTCAGCTATGGTCATCAAGTGGCAGTAATGATTAGCTGATAATTTTACATGCAAATTTGTCCTACAGATCTACTCCCTCCTGACATCCTACCCATCTTTTAAAGTCCAACTTAAATGCTATCTCCTTTGTGAAACTTTCCCTAGTTGAAAATCACTTTCCCTTTCAGCCCAGGTATAGCACTTTGTTTTGTCAATCAACCAACATTTATCGAGCACATATTATGTTTCAGGTAATGCCCTCAGAGCTAGGGATACAATGAAAAGCATAAAAACCCCAAAAAACAAAAAACAGTCTTGTTCCTCAAGGAGCTCACAATCCAATGCACTTATGTAAAATTATTAATTGTAAAGTGCCATCCTTCCAATATACTAACTCAGTCACAACTGGCACAACGTCTTCTCAATTAAATTCAACATAACAGACAGTTTTAAAGCATTTACTGCATAAAAGGCACTATGCTTGGTGTTACGGAAGCAGATTCAAAGGAAAACAGTTCCTGTCCTCAAGGAGGTTATATTATCAAGTAGAAAACAACATGGACAAAAATGGATACACACATATACATACAATATGCATTTCGTTTATTTAAACACATACATGTATACAATACATGCATGTAAATATACACATACGTGTATTGTGTATGCATTGGGAAGATGTCTACCTGAAGGGTGTGAAAACTTCCCCCAGTGGAATGGACAGATGGGAACAAAACAGCGATGGAGGCAGCTGAAGCAGGCACTGTGAAGCACTTATGACTTCATCAGTTATTGAAAACTCCAAGGTCATCCAATGCATCTGAGTCATTGCCAGCTATATTGACTCTTGCCTTATCACTGGACTTCAATGAATCTGGAAGAGAGAGTGAAGCTAACAATTTTGTGCAGCTCTGCCTCACTTAAAACCAATTTACCTGATGTGAGGTAAGACATCACCCCTTGATGTCATTGGTTCCCTTTAAAATGAAGGAAGAATGACATGTGTGTATACACATATATCCATACAGACACACATATATATATATGTGTGTATGCACACACACATATATATATATACACATTGCATAGACATATATCATATACCATATACATATAGTATCTGTATAGTATATAAACACATTTATAAAATATATATACTCATATATGTATGCATATGTACTACAAAAAGAAGGAAATAAGCCTTTATATAGTACTTACTGTTTGTCAGCCACTGTGGATAAGCAATTTTTTTCCAAATATCATCTCATTTGATCCTCATAATAACCCTGTGAGTTAGGTGCTCTTGTAACTTCCATTTTATAGTTGAAGAAACTGTGGCAAAAAGAAGTTAAGTAATTGGCCAGGGTCACACTGTTAGTAAATGTCTGATTTGAAATAAGGTCTTCCTGACTCCAGGCCCAGAGTTTTATTTGCTGTGCCATCCAGTTGCCTAGAAAGTGGTGACATTTTGTAGCTAGGCAGGAGAGGTTAGAAAAGCACTAACAACTGAGGGAATTAGGAAAGCTTCTTGTATGAGGTCACCTTTGAGCTGAGCCTTAGAGAGGACTGGCCAGCAGACAGAGGTAAGTATGGAATTCCTTTCTTCTAGGCTTTGGGGATAGAATGCCTATACAAAGGGAGATGGGAGATGGAACATCATGTAAATGGAAGAACAAGGAGGCTAGTTTGACGATGACGAGGGTGTGCAAGGAAATAATTCGTAAGTAGCCGAGAAACCATAGAAAGCCATTGAATACTCAAGAGCATTGGAGGAAAATGGTCAGTCTTATGCTTTAGGAATATCAATGTGGCAATCCTGTAGAGGCAAATCACTTTTTTATAACAAGGGAATTTTAAGAGAGATCAGAAACTCTCAATTCCGGAGAAAACAAAAGGATATAATTTCAGTAAGGATGGAAAATAATAGTTGTTTGAAGAGATGAAATGGATATTCATGGGACTCACCAACCAACTTAGATTTTGAAAAGAAAAGCACAGAAGACGCTTTTTTTACAGAGACAAGTAGCAGAATATGACTAAGAAGATGATGGCACTATTTTGTAAAAGTAGTGCCACATATCCCAACTCTCATAATGAGCTTAGGCTGGGTCAGGAAGCTAAGGACAACACCAACAACAACAACTTAGGCTTTGTTCATTTGGGGTCACCCTGTGAGAAAAAAGGAAGGTCAGAGAAGGGAAGGAACTCGTGTTTGAGATGAGAGATAATTACTGATGATAAAAAGGAGGCAAAGGTCTTTTTTTTCTTAGTTTGTTTTCTCTGCAAATAAGAGTGACCTCTGTATTGGAAATGACAAGACAAAAATGAGGCAGGGAGATGATGATGATGTTGATGATGATGATGATGAAGAATAAAATCTTGATGATGACCATGACAACAATGGTAATAATATAAGAGAGATCTGGGTAGTAATAGATTACTGTAGAGGATAGAGCACTGGGCTTGGAATCAGAAATACTTTTGTTCATACGTTCAAATTTGGCCTCAGACACTTACTAGCTATGTGACTCTTGACAAGTTACTTAACACTGTTTGCCTCAGTTTCCTCATCTGTTAAAGACCGTAAGAAGGAAATGGCAAACCACTCCAGCATCTCTGCCAAGAAAACCCCGAGGCATGAAGAGTAGGACATGGCTGAAAAGAATGAAAAACAGCAGTAATAATGGCAATGCATGGAAATATCTAGCAAATGCGTGATGGTAGAACAGAACTCAGGGAAGAGATAAGGATTAGATATGAAGATTTGTGTAGAAATTATCATTGAAATTGTGGGAATTGATCAAGTTACCAAAATATTGAATAGAAAATTTGATCCAGGGCTCTTAGAGAACATCCTCACATAATACAGGATCATGCATCCTGTAAAGAATTCTAAAAGCATCAGTTAGGAGAGGCAGGAGAAGCAGGAAAAGACAGTGTAATGAAAGGGCCAAGTGCTAAAGAGGACAATTAGAATGAAGTCTAAAAAATTTGCTTTTACCCCTTGATGCTTAGCACAATGGGCTATCCATAACTCTTGTTTTTATTATATTAAATTATTGAGAGATTTGAGCTCCAACTCTGTAACTCCCTTCTCCAAATGGTGAGGTCCTTTGGGAACTGCCATTTTGAGAAGGCACCTAGAGCAGCCATCTTCATTCTCTAGACTTCACAACCACACTCTTTCATTTCTCAGCTCTTTTTAAAGTGTTGCCTTCTGCTGAAGTAGAGAACTGTTGTTATTTGTGCTTGTATTTGTATTCACAGAGGCTAACGCAGTCCTTGGCACATAGTTAGCACTTATTAAGTACCTGTTGATTTGATTTGAACTGATACTCTCAGGCTTTAATACTTCAAGCCTGAACAATTGCAACAGCACCATAATTAGTCTTCTCAAATCTAAGAATTTTCCTTTCAAATCAATCCTCCACATTCACGAATAATTTGATACTCCTTAAGCACAGGTTTGACCATGTCACTCTCTTACTCAAGACAATCCAGTGACTCTCTCTTTCCCCTAGGATCAAATTCCTAACTCTTCAAAGTGTTCTGTGTGGCTGCAACCATTCCAGGCTTATTACCTATGACTTTTCACACCAAACTGATCTCCTTGCAGTTCTTTGTACACTATGGTCCCATTCCCAACTCCCATTAACCTTTGCACAGGCTGTCTCTGAGGCTGGGAATGAATTGCTTCTTCACCTGTGTTGTATGAAATCCATAACTGCCTTCAAACTCAGCTTCCATCCTGATCTCCCAGTTGATTTTGTGCTCAGAAATAACTTGTGCATATTTTGTATTTAGTTAAATGCATATTAATTGATTCCCTGTCTATTTGTTTTCTTCTCAAGAGAAGGTACGTTCTTTACATTTACATTTGGGGAAGTTTGTGGAATTGTTCTGTTTGTTTGAAATACACACATACACGTGAGTGTGTGTATATGTACACACACATAAACATATATATATATATATGTATATATGTATGTATATGAATGTATGTATATATAGTATTCTCAATGTCTAGTCCAGTGCCTGGCACATAGTCAAAACGTGATAAATGTTTTTTGAATGAATGAGTGAATGAATGAACTGAGGAATTTGAGACTTGATCCAGAAAGAGTGATTCACTTAAACAAAATCGCCCAGAGTCCTGAAACTGAGCAGAGAGGTAGGCAGTCATTCAGCATTGATAGTGCTTAATATGTTTAGGTTTGGTAAAAGATCCCCTAGTAACAGACATTTTCTTCCAAAAACTACTTTAGAACTAGATGTTCACTAGAAGACACCGTTATTTCTTTGTGATTAGTCCTCAAAACTAATTGGATAATGGTGAGCTATTGGTTGAGAGGAATACACTTAGGATTTTCCAAAAATATTCTCGAAAGGATGCATTTTCTTTTTTTTTTTAAATTTCATTGACATTTTTTCAAAGTTTCATTGAATGAAGGGCCCCCTCTTCCTTCTTTATTCCCTCCAATCACTCTTGGTGATATTTTATTATTTAATATAAAAATATATTCTTTACATATATTTTATATTTGCATAAGACATATTTATAAATTTCCATATACATATATTTATATTTTTATGTATTATATATCTTCATATGTATGTACATTTTCTACTTTTCATAACTGAATCTCTATCTTTATTTTCCCTCCGACCATCTTCCAGAGAGCCATCTCATATTGCAGAATATTTTTAAAAGAAAAAAGGGGGGAGAAGAAAAAAATTCAGTAAAAATGATCAATACATCCAAAATAACATGAAAATATATGTAATGTTCCACTATGATGGATATATGTATATCATGATTCTGCAAAGGAATGGAAGAGAGTTACATCTCCTATTTCTTGTTGAGAGACATGCTTATTCTGTTATATTGCAACCTTTTATTATTTTGAGGCTGTGGCTTATTCTATTTACTTTGTTGAAGTCACTGTGTGTATATCTCTCTTCCTATCTATCTATCTATCTATCTATCTATCTATCTATCTATCTATCTATCTATCTATCTACCTATCTGGCTTTGTTTACCTCACTGTGTATTAGTTCATGCATATATTTCCATGTTTCTCTGTATTCATCATATTCAGTATTTCATGCAACTCAATAATATTCCATTATTTTCATGTGCTATAATTTGTTTAGCCATTCCCTAATGGGTAGCCATCTACTTCATTTGCAGTTCTTTGGTGCCACAAAAGAATAAAAAAATTCAGCTATAAATATTCTGACTTTCCATTTATCAATGTCTTGAAAGGAGAAATGGCAGTAATGGAATCTCTGGGTCAAAAGGTATAAACATTTTAGTCATTTATTTGCATAATTCCAATTTGCTTTCCAAAATGGTATACTAATTCACAGTTTCATTAATAATGTCCTAGTGTGCTTATCTTCCCATAATCCTTCCAATACTAACTATGCCCTTCTTTTTCATCTTCACAAATTTGCTAGGTATGAGGTGAAACCTCAAGGTTGTTATGATTTGCATTTCTCTTAATATTAGTGAATTGGACCATCTTTTCATATGTTTATAAATAGCTTGTAGTTCTTATTTTAAGAATTGTTTGTTTATATGCTTTTATCACTTATCTAATAGGGAATGGCTTTTAGTCTTAAATACACATATACATACATACATACATGCACACAAATTTATGTGTGCACACGTCTAATTTATGCTCTCCTCTCTCTCTCCCCCTCCTCTGTCACTGCCTCTTTCTGTCTCGTTCTGTATCTCTGTTTCTCTATCTCTCCCTTTAACCCCATCTCTCCTTCTCGCCATCCCTCCCCATCTATATATGGCATAACGATCTTATTTGAAACACTGTATCAACTTGCCTTAACATTTTAGACACATTGATTTTGTTTTGTAAAACATTTTCGTTTCATATAATGAAAATTATGTATTTTATTTAGGCAATTGCCTCTATCTCTTCATTCTTTAAGAACACATCTCCTACCTGCAACTGAGAAACTTCTCTTATGAGAAATAGTGTGCTTCTCTTACAACCTTTTATGATATGTTTTTAATATTCAGATCAGGTATCCATTTTGAATTTATTGTGGAGTATAGTATAAGATTTTGATTTAAGCCTAAATTCTGCTAGCTTGCTTTCCAGATTTTTAGCAGATCATAACAAATGGAGTTCTTTCCAAAGTAATTTATATTCTGGGTTTATTCAACACTGGGTTATTGAACTCCACTATTTCTGATTATCTTTTTTTTCTAGCCAATTCCACTGATCTATTTATGTTTTGACCAATACCAAGTAGTTTTGACACCTGCTTTATAATATAGCTTGAGTTCTGGTCTCTTGGTGATCTTATCAGCTCCTAAGGGCTCCACTATCATCTCTAGGCAGATGATCCCAAAGCTACCAAGCCTTCATCTCTCTCTAGCATCTCAGCTACCTGGTATGCATCATCTAAGTGACCCATAGGCATCTCACACTCAACATGTCTGAAAAAGGCCTATCTTTCCTCCCAAACTCAAATCTCCTCCTACTGTTTCTATTCTATCAAAACTACCACTATCCTTCCAGTTACATTGAAGTTATTCTGGATAGTTCATTATGACTTACCACTCCCCACCCCAACTCTGCTCATATCCTTTGCATCCAGAGGAGGAAGGAATATTGAGCAATTCCATTGACTTTATCAATGACCAATTAACACTTTGGTGGAAGAAGTGAGGGAACTGAAGATTAGATGCCAGTTCTTTCAGTGCCCAAGGATGAGTTCTGTATAGCATGGCTGCTCGAATGCTATTCATTCACCATCTCCTTGCTTTTCTTGGATTTAAAGTCTCCATAAGCCATTTTTATATTTTCTTTCCTTTTTGTCAAATATAATATTCCTAAAGAGAGAAAACAGAAGCAAGAGAAGATGTGTGATTTTGCCTTATTTCTACCATCCATTATTTTCCTACCATCAAATGCAAGCAGCAGTTATATCCCTTCTTTGGTTCTCCAATTGCTGTTGCTAATCTAGGCACATTCTGAGCTTCAGCACTTTTGACATTGTTCTTAAAAGACCATGAAACTCTTTTGAATTGATTCTGTTACCTGCCATTGCTTCCGTCTTTTGTTCAGGCTTTGAAAACTTTAACTCCCCATTTTATCACATTGATTTCTCAAAGATTCTCCCACTTTTCTAAATAATCAGAATAGTTTCTTTTTCAGGTGTTCTTCTCCTTGTTGGCTTTTCAGGCCTCTTTTGACGTTTGGGGCAATCTACTTTTTAAGTTATTATTTTCTTTAGTATTTTTTGACTCTCCTTTACCAAGCTGTTGACTCATTTTTCATGATTCTCTTGTATCATTCTCATTTCTCTTCCCAATTTTTCCTCTACTTCTATCACTTAATTTTCAAAATCCTTTTTGAGTTCTTCCATGGCCTGCAACCAATTCATATTTTTCTTGGAGGTTTTGGATGTAGGAGCTTTGATTTTGTTGTCTTCTTCTGGTTGTACATTTTATTCTTCTTTGTCACCAAAGTAAGATTCTATAGTCTTAGGTTTTTTTACACTGTATGCTCATTTTCTCAGCCAATTACTACACTTTTGAGCTCTTTGTCAAGGTAGGACTCTGCTTCCAGAGTGGAGAGCACTGTGTCCCAAGCTTCAGGGGTTTTGCGTAGTTGTTTTAATAGATACTTTAGGCACCTGTAAATTTTCAGTTCTTCTAAGATGCTATGATCAAAGGACAGGTGTTTATTCCTCTAGTAAAGAGATCCTTGCAATCCACATCTGATCAGCAGTTTAATCCCCCCCCCCACTTTCTGTGGGCCTAGAGCTCTGAAGCAGCCACTGCTGCCAGCATCACCACCTCTGCTGCTCTAGGGATGGGGCTGGACCATGGTCCTCTCTCACCCAAGTTCCATGAAGTTTTCCCACTGACCTTCTACACTATCTTTGGCATTTGTGGGTTGAGAAGTTTGGAAACTGCTGCAGCTGCCAGTGATTCAGTGCCCTAAGGCCTGCTCTGCCCCATCTGTGCTGTCATGGTCCAGGTTGAACTGCACTCTGCTCCCAGCCCAGTACAATAGAGCATTTCTGTCAGCCTTCCAGGTAGTCTTAGGCTAGAGATTTGCTTCACTGTCATTTTGTGCATTCTGTAGCTCTAGAATTTGTTTAGAGTCATTTTTCCTGGAATTTGTAGGGGTTTAAGGGACAGTTCAAGCAATTCCCTGCTTTTATTCTGCCATCCTGACTCTGCCTCTCTGAATAGTTTCTTTTTTCATCTTTAGACTTTGAATCTGCTATGCATTTTGGGTTCAATCGCCCTGACAATTTTTGACAAGAAAAAAACACTGGTCAAAGAGTATTTAATAAATTCTTACTACTAACATGGCTAAATGTAACAATAACTCTTGTAAATTGTACTTTAAAGATTACGAAGTACTGAATATTTATTATGTCATTTAAAACTTAAAACAACCTCATAAACTAAGTTAATACAGGTATTATTTTCTTTTTTAGACAAGGAGGGAAAGTAGTCAACAGGTTAGATGATTACTTGAGTCATTTTTATCAATAAGGCAGGATATTCTAATAGCATAGGGATTAAAATATATTTAAATAAAAGGTTTGGTCATCTGCTGGGGGAGAGCATGTTTACTTTCTTTTCCTAGGAGCTATTATTCTTTTACCACTAGGAACACATCTTCCTTTCTTTGAATCGTATACTGCCATGATCTTGGTCAGCTATACTCAGAACGCTGCTCCTCAGTCTCTTCATTTACAAGCTAAGAAGACAATTCATATTATGTTCCTACATGAATGGTCACATAGAACTTCAGCTTTTCCTTCTCTCTCTGAGGCAGTAGAATTTCAGTCACCTCAAGGTGAAAACAGCTGCAGGCCAAAAGGGTTTAAGTTTTACCTGCATCCTTTCTCTCTAGCCCACAAAAAAGAAGCTACACAAAAATATTCAAAATGACTAGATACAAAGCAAGTGCTCATAAGTTTGAGAATGAATGAATATAGGTATACACACATACATGTATACACACATGTATATGTGTATATATGTATATATGTGTATATGTATGTGTGTATGTAAGTGTGTAGATGTATATATGTATATGTATGTATTTGTTCAGGAACCCTTGTATAAACTGATGTAGTAACAACTAAAAAAAAATCAGAATAAAGCAGAAAGAATACAATAAAGTAAACAAAAGCAACACCAGAAAGCAGCTGAAATATTAGGTGAATGATGAATTTCAATAACCAAATTTGGTCCTAGAGGACAGATTATAAAACTCATTTCTCTCATCTCAGTGGCAGTGGCTGGGGGAGGGGAAGGAGGATGGATTTGAGTTGTCCTATATGCTGTGAAATAACGTCATTTTGACAGTCACTTTTATTTGACTTTGTTGTTCAAGGAGTTCAAGGTGTACAAGTATAGATGAATCACTTTCTATGTTTTTCCTGTTTTTGTATTTTTTTTAGTTTATTTAATTTATTTAATATATTTCATTTTCAGCATTGATTTTCACAAGAGTTTAAATTACAAATTTTCTCCCCATTTCTACCCCCCCATGCCAAGATGGCATATATTCTGGTTGTCCTGTTCCCCAGTCAGCCCTCCCTTCTGTCACCCCACTCCCCTCCCATCCCCTTTTCCCTTTCTTTCTTGTAGGGCAAGATAAATTTCTATGCCCCATTGCCTGTGTATCTTATTTTCTAGTTGCATTCACAAACTTTTTTTTTTGTTTTGAACATCTGTTTTTAAAACTTTGACTTCCAAATTCTCTCCCTTCTTCCCTTCCCACCCACCTTCCCTAAGAAGGCAAGCAATTCAACATAGGCCACATGCGTATCACTTTGTAAAACTCTTCTACAACACTCATGGTGTGAAAGACTTAACTATATTTTGCTCCTTTCTAACCTATCCGCCTTTATGCAGTTTTCTCCCTAGACCCTGCCCCTTTTCGAAAGTGTTTGTTTTTGATTACCTCCTCCCCCATCTGCCCTCCCTTCTATCAACCCCCTTTTTTATCTTTTTCCTCCTTCTTTCCTGTGGGGTAAGATGCCCAATTGAGTGTGTGTGGTATGCCCTCCTCAGGTCAAATCCACTGAGAGCAAGATTCACTCATTCCCCCTCACCTGCCTTCTCTTTTCTTCCTACAGAACTGCTTTTTCTTGCCACTTTTGTGCAAGATAATTTACCCCATTCTATCTCTCCCCATCTCCCTCTCTCAATATATTCCTCTCTCATCCCTTAATTTGATTTTATTTCTTTTAGATATCATCCCTTCTTCTTCAACTCACCCTGTGCCTCCCCTCTCTACATATATTATATATATATACACATACATATATACGAGCATACATACACGCATATATAAACATACACACACACATATATATATGTATATATATATATACATATATATATGTATATTCCCTTCAGCTACCCTAATACTGAGGTCTCATAAATCGTACACATCATCTTTCCATGTAGGAATGTAAGCAAAACAGTTCAACTTTAGTAAGTCCCTTGTGATTTCTCTTTCTTGTTCTTTTTCTTGATTACCTTTTCATGCTTCTCTTGATTCTTGTGTTTGAAAGTCAAATTTTCTATTCAGTTCTGGTCTTTTCACTGAGAAAGCTTGAAAGTCCTCTATTTTATTGAAAATCCATATTTTGCCTTGGAGCATGATACTCAGTTTTGCTGGGTAGGTGATTCTTGGTTTTAATCCTAGCTCCACTGACCTCTGGAATATCATATTCCAAGCCCTTCGATCTCTTAATGTTGAAGCTGCTAAATCTTAGGTTATTCTGATCATGTTTCTACAATACTTGAATTGTTTCTTTCTTGCTGCTTACAGTATCTTCTCCTTGATCTGGGGGCTCTGGAATTTGGCTACAATATTACTAGGAGATTTCTTTTTGGGATCTATTTGAGGAGGTGATCTATGGACTCAGATCTTCAGCAGGCTCTGCACTCCTGCTCTGATCTGCCACTTAATTTCTCCCACCAGGTGGGCCTGGGGCCTAAAGCAACTGCAGCTGTAGTTCTGTAGCTGCCCCACCTCTGCTGCCCCTGGGGCAGTGGCTGAACTGCAAACTCTATCACCCTGTCCCCAGCAGCTTTTCCCACTAACCTTCTCTGTGGTCTTTGGAGTTTGTGGATTGAGAATTCTGGTAACTGCTGCAGCTCACTAGTTCAGGGTGTTAGGGCCCGCTCTGCCCAGCTCCTGGTCTGGTTGTTCTGTGTGGCCCATGCTGGGCTCTGTTCTTCTCCCAGCTCCATGTGCGGTAGACCTCATCCAGCAACTGTCCAGGCTGTCCTGGACTGGAGCCCTGCTTCCCTCTGCTATTTTCTGGGTTCTGCAGTTCTAGAATTGGTTGAGAGACATTTTTATAGGTTTTTGGAGGGACTTGGTGGGGAGCTCACGCTAGTGCCTGCTTTCCAGCCACCATCTTGGCCCTGTTTTTGTATTTCAATGTTTTTAATCAGCTCATGTCTTTCCATCAGGAATACTTAGCATTCCTCTATCATATGACAATAACTGTGAATGAACAATGAGAAAACACTAGTATTTACTTGCCTTGGTGGGTTGTACAGAGCATGCACAACATACCTTTCCTGATTTCAGATAAACACATGAGAACTTAGTGAACCTTCTCATAGTGGTGAATGCCTGGGATTTAGGTGGGGGGGGGGGGATGCTAGTTTTGTGTGCTACTGAAGGGTCTTGTGGAAGAGATAGAAAGACTAATGACTCTGTATGTAAGGAGTAGGAACTGAGATTTCATTCGAAAGGAGCAAGCCCTTTTGCACGTTCTTTCATGTTGGTGAGCAAGGTAAGAACTACTGTGGGTTATAAAGTTGGAGACAAGAAGTGGTTACCCTCTGTCCCACTTACTTGTAAATATGTCTGTGAACATATGATACTTTTGTTTCTTTTGTTTGAATTCTTTCCTGATCCTAGGTGAGTATTTTAAGAAGTGCCTTCGTTAGTAGAGAGATAGGCAGATCCATTAAAGAAATTGTGCCAGAAACTGGAGCCAGTAGCTGCAGTGGGCATTTTCTATTGGACAGCAACATAGTGCATGATCCTGAGGAAATTTCTTGACCTAGCTCATGTATGGATTGATGCATCAGTCAAAACATCATATTAGCCCAGCTGTGAAAGGGAACCAGCTCTTGCAGTCCTGGTACCTTGGCTGTAGGTGAATATGATGAGGGTTTTGGAAAAGAAGAAAAAGAAGCTCCAGGGCTAGGAGCTTAATCCCACATGTTCACTATATGTGTGCATCACTGCCATTGTGCATAAAGTTGGAACCTACTCTGCCTAGAGTCCTCATGTATGTGTAGGAGGAGAGTGTAACTTTGGGCTGGTGGTTTGAGGTTTTGTAACTATTTTCACTACATTTTCTCCGTAGAAAATTAATTGATGTTCACTGTTTGAGAGTTACTGGGGAGCACACTGGATAGGGACTTGTGTGACAGTATTAGAAAGCTCCTACTCCCTCTGGGTTACTCAATGGTGGAACTTCCCTTCTCTAAGGGAAAAAGTAGTTAGTTGCGTTCTGGGGGACCCAACCTGACGGCTTCACTTGGAATTAGCAGAATGAACACAAGAGAATATTGTGCTCTGAAAGGTTCCTTTTCTTCCTTTGTAAGGATTATACTTAGTTTTTCAGGGGAAATTATCTTTTGATGTAACAAACCTTTAGCTTTTGCCTTCTGAAAAAAAAAATATATATATACATATATGTATATGTATATATGTATATATATTTGGAAGATTTTTTATTTATTTGTTGTACCTGCAGGGTAGTCTTGTGTGAGCCTGAGTGTGGTGCTTTAACTTTTTTAGGTGTTTTGCAGTATGTTTATATATATTTCAAGATTTTGGCTGTGGCTATGTTAAATTTGGGATTTCAAGAAGGAGGTGATAAGTAAAACCTTTCTATTTTCACTGACTTCTAATAGATTCATGTGGTTTTGTGATTTCTTGAAATATGCTATCCAAACTTTTTATTTTATACTCATAGTTTTGGTGATTTTGATGATTCTTAAAGTATCTCTCTTTGACCTATTTTCCAGGTTACTATTTTTATAGTAGATATCTGACATTCCTTTCTATTTTTTAGTCTTTAGATTATTTTAATATTTCTAGTTCCTCATGGAATTATTAGGTCAGAAACTCCATCCTAATTTTCAGGGAGTCTAGAGTAAGTTTTTTCACTTTTATTTGAAGCTATTTATTTTCCTTCCATTTTTAATGAGTATCTTAATTTCATTTAAAAATATTTTACTTCATTTCTTCTATCTAACTGTAGCCCTTGTGGTCAGACTAATTTTTTGGGACTGTTCATATTTGTGAAATTACTCTCTTCTAGGTTTATCTCATGGGCTTCTCTCAATAAATAATATTTCTTTTTATTTGGCATTTTTGTTTTTCCATATTTCCATACTTATATCCATATTTTTGTTATTCATTTTTAAACTTTATCCATATTTCTAGTCTAGAGTTCTTTATTAGGGCTTTTTGCTAGGGTCAGATATCATTCCTTCCCAATACTTGGACAGGGTACCCAAGGTTTGATTGGTCTTATTCCCTTTTTAGTCCAATTGGGAGTTTTATAGCAGCTGGTTAGGTCTAGCCTTACCCCCTTTTGGAATCTCTGGCTTCTTGGTTCTCTCCTGGTGACCCAATTCAATAAAAACACCTTGAACATACCACTCCAGCATCCTACCTACTCTTTCTCTGAACACTTTGAAATGTATTCTCCCAAAATCTAGGTACACATTAGACTATACTCAGCTTTTCTGGTAATAATCATAATCTAACATTGATATAGTGGATACTATGTGCCAGGCATTATACTAAGTGCCTTAGAGTTATTATCTTATTATATCCTCACAACTACCCTTAGAGGTAGGTGTCTTTATTTTACCCATGTTGCAGATTGGAAAACTGAGGCAAATAGAGGTTGTGACTTGCCCAGATTCACACAGCCACTACCTGGGAACATATTTGAACTCAATCAATTAACAATCACTTATTCAGCACTAGTCATTTTATTAAACACTGAGGGAAAAAATACAAAAGTCGCACAGTCCTTCAGGTGACTTTGCGTTCTATTAAGGGGAAGCAACAAGCTAAAATATAAGTAATGACACAATACAAAATAAATCTATAGTGATGTGGGTTGGGGTTGGGAACCATAACTGGGAAAATCAGGAAAGACTTCTTAGGAGGTGATACTTCAACTAAAAATTCAAGGAGCTAATTCTAGGGGATGGACCTGAAGAGAGAGTAAATTCCAGACTTGGGAAATGCCAAACTGTAACAAAGCATATGGGGAACAGAATGTAGACTAGTTTGGGAGGAACATCAAGTACATGAGGGGAAATAATTTGTAAAAAGCCTGGAAAGACATGCTGCAGTCAGATTGTATAGACCTTTAAAGAAAAAAAAAACCAGAAGAGTTCATTTTTCTCCTAAAGACAATATGGATGAGCATCTAAGTGGTTCAGTGAATGGAGCACTGGCTCTGGAATGAGGAGAACCTGCATTCATATCCAGCCTCAGACGCTTGACATTTATTAGCTGTGTGACCCTGTCCAAGTCACTTTACCTTGATTGCCTCCAACAAAGCAACCACAGAAAGACAATATGGAGCCAGTGAATCTTCTTCAGTAGAAGGAAAAACCTGTTCTGGCATGTATCATGTATTTTACAATGGTCAATTTCTTACTTCCCCCCAAGGTTCTCAGACTTTCTGTTTCAGCAACGATTTCCTACTATGGATCAGAAATTCATCCAAAATAACAATCCACCATATTGCTTTACCATTTCAAGGATATAAATTGTATCAGTTACTTTGTATTTGTGTGTGTGTGTGTGTGTGTGTGTGAGAGAGAGAGAGAGAGAGAGAGAGAGAGAGAGACAGAGAGACAGAGAGAGACAGACAGAGAGACACAAACACACAGAAACAGAAACAGAGACAGAGACACAAAGACAGAGAAAGAAACAGAAAGACATAAGCAGAGAGAGAGACAAGTGGGGAGAGAGAGAGAGAGACAGATATACCATGGAAATAGAGACAGACAGGCAGAGAGATAGAGAAAGAAAAACACTTCTGCAAATGAATAAATAATTGAAGTGCCTTCTCACTACCATAACATTTTATATCACCTGTAACCTTTTTTTCCCTCTCCAAACTCCTGATCCATTACCTTTTTGCCCAAGTGATCTGCAATATATTGCCAAAAATATATTCCTTCAAGTTATCAAGTCACATTAAAAATGCTTTAAATCACTATTGATTAGAGAAATTAAATTAAAATTTAATTAAAGCAACTCAAATTAAAGCAACTCTGATTTACCAATCCATACCTATCAGAACATGACAGAAAAGGAAAATAATAAATGCTGAAGGGGACATGGGGACACTAATGTGCCATTGGCGGGGTTCTGATCTGGCCCAACCATCCTGGAGAACAATATAGAACTATGCCCAAAGGGTTTTAAATCTGTGCATACCCCTTAATCCAGCAATACCACTATTAGATCTATGCTCCATAGAGATCAAAGAAAAGGAAAAGGACCCACATATACAAAAATATTTATGGCAGCTATTTTATGTTGGCAAAGAATGTAATTGAGGGTTTCCCGTCAATTGGGGAATGGCAGAACAAGTCGTGGTATGTGATTTCGATAGAATACTATTATGGCAAAATAAACAATGAGAAGCATGCTTTTGGAAAAAACCTGACATTGATATGAAAAGATTGTACTTATATGAACATTGTACATAGCAACAGCAATATTGTAAGCATGATCAACTGTGAAAGACTTACCTATGCTGATCTAAACAATGATCCAAGAGAATTCCAAAAGATCTATGAAAAATATTTTTCCAAAGTGAGAACTGATGAACTCTATGCCAATTGAAGCATTGGTTTTTTTGCACTGCCTTTATGCTTCTTCTTTCTATTTGGTTAATATGGTTAATGTGGAAATATATTTGCATGATTTCATATGTATAATTGAAATCATATTGCCTGCCTTTCCAATGGGTGGGAGAAGGATGGGAGGGAGAGAGTCTGAAACTCAAAAAAATTTAAAAAATGAACGTTCAAAATTAATTGATTAATTAAATATATGTGAATAGATAGCTTCTCTTTTCCCCTCCACTGATCTTTATCCAAATGCTTTCTACCATGATTCCAAGCTTTGTTTAATTTCCTCATGTAAATATACATCTTCTTAACATACAATGATTCACTGATCCCTCTTTAATCTATTTTGTTCCTTTTAAATTAAGTATATATATTCCTGGAGCTATATTCCAATTATGAGTCACATCTCATTGAATGTCAGTGACACCTATTAATTTTCCTTCTGCATTAACACTGAAATTGCCCCTGCATTAAGCTCTCTTGTTTATTTTCCCTATTTTATATACTTATCCCTAAACATCTAAAGCTATAGTATGGGTTTAATTGTTTCCTCTCATGTATTTTGCCTCCTATGAATTTCGTCTACTATTATCTATCTTTTGCTATTCTATGGTATCTCTTTTGGCAGCTATATGTGGAAAGGTTTCTATATTCTCCTCCATTTTCTGTTTAAAACATTCTTAAACATATTTTAAGACTAGGAAATGCATAGCTATTGGTCTTCATTAAGTCCCTAGAAAAGAGTACATTACTCTTATCTTATAAACTCTGGTCCAGAAAACCAAATTCCATTCTCAGATATCAGAGCAGGTGTTGTGTCCAGCAGTGTCCCCAACATAGTGCCAACAAGCAAAAAGATGAACACAGGGGACCAAGGACAGACTGGACATAGATTCAAGGTTCTACAAAGAGTGCATGGGAGATGCTACAGTGTACTTCAGGGAAACATCTTGAAGACTTTAACAAAAATACTCTCAGAGCTCTATTCCCGTTTTACTACATGTACTTTCTAAGCTTGAGCCACCCTCCTCCAGGGGTCCACATGCATTGCTAGAAGAGTATGTCACAGATTTTTGGAAAGGCTGGGTTGTATTTTATTCCATGCCATGGTTACTATAGTGCATCAGTAGTGAATACCCTATTGTTAAATTTTACTGGCTAATTAATCAAAATAAACTATTAATCATGGTTCAATTGGTAGGGTTTCATTGCTTATAGTGGGACAGGTAGGTGGCATTTTGGATAGAACATCATGCTTCTAGTTCTCCCTGAGCACACATCCCACCTTAGAAACTACCTTTCTTCTGTGCCTATTCTACTCTTCCAACCCCCTTCCAGTATGGCCTCTGGAACCTTATTTTATTGTAAAGTACCCTTCCTATTAGAGACAGCTAGTTGCCACAGTGGATATTGTTTGCTGTTGCTGTTTGCCCTTCCTTCTTGAAGAGGACCATGATATCAGGAAGGTGATGCCATGACTTCCATGTGAACTGGATTTAATTTAGGGAGACTGTGCAAAGTCACCAGCCTCACTCTCTCCTCTGGAGCCATCTGGGCCTGGTGAAAAGATATAGATCAGGATGACTGGAGATGCCCTGGATGCAGAGGGAGACATTGGCTATTTTAAGCTAAGGTCTTTCCCAGGTCTCAGTTTGACTAAAGGAATTCCCAATCAGTGATTAAGGATAGATATGAAATGAGGTAAAGAATGACCTCTTTTACCAAGTCAAAAAAAAAAAAGTAAATCTGGGAAGGGAAGATTCTCAGTTGCTATTTACATTCACTCTGAGCCATCAGGGTCTAAACAATGACCATGATGTGGTGAGACTAGAGGAAAACTTGAATTGTCTGGTTTCAGACACTTACTAGCTGTGTGACCCTGGGAAAGTCACTTCACCTTGTTTGCCTCAGTTTTCTCATCTATAAAATGAGGTGAAGAAGAAAAGGCAAACCACTCCAATACCATTGCCAAGAAAACTCCAAATGGGGTCATGAAGAGTCAGATATGACTGAAAAACAACTTAACAACAAGAATATTAAGTAATAAGGATAGAGGGGTAGTCTGGCACAGTAAAGCGAGAGCTACCCTCTAAACACTAATCTTTCAATGGTGGAAGAGTGATGTAGAAGTAAAAGAAGGGAATGAACACCCTCAGAAACTAGTTGTGATTTTGTAGCATGTTAATTTGCTGAGAGGGCTTTGCATGAGTAGTCTCAACCTGAGGAAAGTACATATTACCTGTATATTCAATACATGGTCAAAATCCATGAGTTTTCTATAGATATTAGGGGTATCCATGGTCAGACTTAACAGAGAATGCACCAATATTCATCTGCACATGAGCATGTGCCAGCCATCATCAAAGTTTATTCTGACAAATAACTATACATTTAAATCCAGGTGGGAGATTAAGGTAACCATATAGAAAAGTTGAGCCAGATCCCATTTTACTTAAAACACTGATGAGTAAACAAATATCTTTATTTTAGGGCTTGGGAAAAACAGAGGAGGGATAAACCAATTATCTTGGTAATGACCGTATTTTTTCATTTACTTTTGTCCACAGAAACAGAAATTGTGAAGAAAACTAACATCTATTTGTACCTATGTTTGAGTTTGTAGACATTTGAGCCCTGCACATGGCTAGGGCTAGTGATAAGGCTGCCTTAACCAATACACATGCCCAAACTTGTGTTCTTTGAGAAAAAATGCATAAGTACACACACATACAATATAGGTAGATATAAATATACACATACATGTACAGATACACACATATATGTGCATGTTTATGTATATGTGTATATATGTGTGTGTGTATATATGTACATATATGGAAAATAAAACATATTAAAGAACTGTTAGGCCACTTTTTATTGCCATATGTCTGTAGTTTTGTGAGGATTTGTTCATTTTAACTTCCTTGATTCACAGAATGGACAAAACGTTTCTTTCTTGCCACACGAGAATACACTTGGCAATACATTCCTTTGCGAGAGTAGCTCCTTTCTAAACAGAAAATCCAAATTTCAAATATCATAGTATGGAAAAGAATCAGGAAATAAATCTGGTAGCTTTCACTTTTGCAATGTTCAGAAATCAAAGGTTCTGCAGGACAAATCCCTTTCTTCATTCTTTGAAAGGATAGACTTTTTAGTAGGTGGATGCAGAGAAATGACAAAAATATCATTCTCCTTAAGAAACTCCAGACCTTGTAAAATAGCTCAAATAAAATATCTATCTCATATGTTGGATAATTTAAATACTGTTAGAACTCACCCACATAGCATTCATTTGTTATAAATTCTTCTTAAAATATGCCCAATGCCTAATAAATCTGCCCACGATTTCCCTCAACCCTGTTCTCCCCACCTCTCACCCCTACTGTGTATTCCCCCACATCAGCTGTGCTAAACCTTCTCCTCCTTCAAATGCTCAGTACTGGCCCCTCCCTTCCCTGTTAGCAGATTACTTCACTTCCTCTTTGGCTGAGAAGATGGAGGCCATCTAGCATAAATCCACCATTTACTTTCCCACTTTCTTTCTGTTGATATTCTTGCCTGCACCTCCAGTCTCAAAAAGAAGAGATAGCTCTACTCTTCTCTAGAACTAACCTTCAGGGCAGCTAGGTGGCCCAGCGGATGGGGCCTTGGAATTAGGAGAACCTGAGTTAAAATCCTGCCCCAGATACTTAACTAGTTGTGTGACCTTGGTCTAGTCATTTGACCTTGATTTTCTCCAAGAAAAAGCCAACCTTTTTACCTGTGTTCTAGATTTTATCTTTTCCTAAATTCACATAGAATTTGTTCCTCCACTTAACTGTTCCTCTATTTTTAAAAATCTCTCCACCACTGACAAATCTCTACTATTCTTTTCATATGTCTTGAGGAATCTTCCCTTCTTCATTACTCCTACTGTTACTTTGGGCTAAGTCTCCCCTGCTCTGTTCCAGGACATTTAGTTCCCTAACTAGTTTACATGCTTATGGTATCTTCAGTCAAGAGAGTGACACTAGGAATACTTCTACTGCCACTTGTATAATTGAGACTCTGTAGCTTCCTTCTACATTTGTATGCATACGTTAATCTTAAGCCAGAACAAGAAACTTGTATTTTGTTTGGCCCAATGAGCAGAATCAGGAGAATCAAGTGAATTAGCACATAGGCAAGTGAAAGGAAAAATGTCCAACCTATTAGAATTGTCCAACAGTGGAATGGTGAGGGTGGTATCTGGTAAGGAGGGGGAAAGAATTCCCCCATTACTGGGTCTGTTCCTGGAGAGTCTGGATGACCACTTGAGAGAGATGCTGAATAGAAGAACCCCACTCAGGTGTAAGATATAAGGAATAATATTTGAGATTCCTTCTAGTTTTAGAGAGTCTGCCTTGTTGATATTGCTTTTGTCTGTGTTACAATATAAGTAGGGATGTAGACAGCATCTTCCTTCATATTTTATAAATTAAAAATAATATAAACAAAAACAAAATAAAAATAACTTAAGGAGGAAATGGTAGGAAGTATCTCCAGTCTAGTCCTTTATGATGGGGTGTGTGTGTGTGTGTGTGTGTAAATGTGCTCAATTACATGGATAAAAGGGTTATTAGATATTATCTGATGATAAAAGTAATTATGATTTATTTTGTAACTCAAAATCACAGAACTAACATTCTCTTCTATCAACACTGTCACAGTGAAAATAGCCCACAGCAAAAGAAATGCAGTGGTTTCTCTAATTGACTCCAATAACATTGTTTTGGTGCACTATCATGCTTGGTTTAGAGCTTTGCTTGCTGGTTCCCCTTAAAGGTCAATGCATAGTGGTTTGCACAGGTTCAAGAAGGACCTTGGTGAATTATCACTTTTGGAAGCCTATTAGTGTCTTCCTTTCCCTTTCACTGTTCTGTAATTGGCTATCAAGTGACTTGATTTGACTACTTAAGGTCTCTTACTGCAATTAAATTAACCCAGGTTGCACATGTTTATGAATCAAAATATGCTAAGTTTACCAAAGAACAATCCCCATGGTATTTCATTATAACTAGTAGTAATAAAAAATAATCAAGCTATATTGTGGCCTTGGGGAAGGAGCCATCCATACTGATTACTAATGATTCACAGTAATTTTGAAGCAAAAGAGAAAAAAAAAAGCTTCTGTTTATTGCTTTCTAGCAAACCAAAACAATTATTCTGCATTTTTCCCATTGCTGTTTGAAATTAAATTCATTTTGGAGATGCATCTGCTGCCCAAACATTGATATTTCAATTGCTTAGCATGCCTTGAGGGCTCATTTAATAAGTCATCATTAGTAAGATACTTTACAAGGGAAATAATGTTAAAGATTTATGTTCATTCGGCTGATTGCTCACAAAGTAAGGGTACAAGGGCTTGTACTTGCTTAAATAACTTCAAAATATTCTGATCAGCAACAGATCCCGACTTTAATAAGCCACGTTTCCTCCTTCATTCTACCTTTCCAGCCCTGTCTCACCTTCTTTCGTTCTCCCCTAACTTCTATTCCACAGCCAAGTTGGGCTTTATCTAAATCTCCCTGCTGCTGTTGATCAGTGATTTAGGTCATGTCTCACACGCCATGACCCCAGTTGAAGTTTTACTGGCAGAGATACTAGAGTGGTTGCCATTTCCTTCTCCAGCTCATTTTATAGATAAAGAAACTGAGGCAAACATGGTGAAATGACTTGCCCAGAGTCTAGTAACAACCTAAGGCCAGATTTGAACTCAGGCTTCCTGACTACAGGCCCAGTGCTCTATCCAGCTCTACCTAGCCGCTCCTAAGACGTCTCTGTGGGTTGCACTTTTCTGAATATATGTGTATCTGAATCTGTATATTCCTTACACAATTCATTACATTTGGATTGATTCTCTACCAAGATGCATCTACTAAAATCTTACTCCTATAATGTTTAGCTAAAACAGGACCTTGTTCATGCAGCATTCACTGATCCCACTACCCCCAATCTATCATCCCAAAGTGACCGGTTTATTTTTTTAGCTCTCTATACATTTCCCCCTATTTTCAAATTTGTGTTCTATTTGTGTTCTATACTATGGTCATTTATGTATATGCCTTCACCCCTTGTGACACTCCCCACCTTTCTTCCTCAACCAAATCTGTAATTCCACTGGAAGTTCTGGGAAGGAAAGCATCTCTACCAGCACATATTAGTGCCTGTTATGTAACTGAAGGTCTTAATGAATTGCAGGAGCACTTACAGGTTAAATGTCTTGTGTAGGTTCATACAACTAGTCTGTGTTATATGAAAGATTTGGGAGCCACGTGGCTTGAATCCTAATTCTCTATCCATTTGAACAGGAATGGGGAGCCTGTGGCCTTGAGGCCACATGTGACATTCTAGGTCCTTGGGTACAGCCTTTTGACCTAGTCCAAGTTTAACAGGATAAATACTTTTATTAAGAGGATTTGTTCTGTGAAGTTTAGATTCAGTCAATGGGCTGCACTTGAGTACCTAGAGGGCCACATGTGGCCTCGAGGCTGCAGGTTCCCTCTACCCCTTGAACTAGAACATACTTTCACTCCCTCATTCCCTGAAGTTAAGTAATTAAACTACTTTCCAGTGCAAACGTTATAAAATACTTTAGTCTTTTCTAATGACTATGGCAATGTGGAACTATTATAGTGTGTGTTACTTATTCATGTGACTTTGGGCAATTCACATAACCTCACTGAAATTCAACTTCCTCACTCTTAAAGTTATAAAAATTCTGGTTTCCCTCCTTCTCAGGATTTCAATGAAGGAAAGTAAGATACTTGGCTAAAAACTTAGTAAATTATACAATTTTACATATGTGAAATGGTTAAGAAAAAGCATTTCTTAATCACCAACTTCATGCACTATGCAAAATGCATTTGAAATATTATCTTATTTTATCCTTACAACAACGGTGTGGGTTAAGGTGCTGTTACTATATCCCCCATTTTACAGTTGAGAATACTAAGTCAGACAGAGGTTAAAGCAACTTGTCCAAGGCCAACAGCTACTATGTGTCTGAGGCTAGATCTGAACTTCAGTTTTTCTGATTCTAGGCGCAGTATTCTATCCACTGCACCACCCAGCCAGTAAGGGAGAAGTATTAGGAAGAAATCACAGTGAGAACTTGAGGGGGACTGAATGGTATGAATCTCTTTGTACCTCTCTCGATAGAGAGATGAAAGATTTTAGAAGTAGAATGTTACCTCAATTTTAAGATGCTCATTTTTGGTTGGTGTTGCTCATTTTTCTTTGTTGCAAAGGATCATTCAATGGAAAGGAATTTACCAGGAAATCAATGTAAGAAAAGTTTAATGAACAAGCATTCATTGAGTTTCTAATATTTGTAGGCACTCTGCTTGATGTTGGGAATAAAGACAAACACAAAACAGACCTTTACTTCAGGGATCCTACCTCTCAGGGGATACAACATGCACATAAATATATTCAAAACAAATACAAGGCACACTTTGGGGAGCATGAGAACAATAGTAATGGAAGAATCAATAAATGCTTCATTTAGAAGGTGGCATATGAACAGAGGTTTGAAGGAAACAAGGACTTATAAAAGGTAGAATTCAGGTGGGAATGTATTGTAGGCATCAAGGATGGTCAGTGTAGAGAAGCAGATATGGGAGAAGGAGCTTCAGCTGTGTGAGAAACAGGAAGAACCCTACACTGTTTGGATCATAGAGCTTATAAAGGGAGCAAGGTAGCAAATATGCATGCATAAATAGATGTGTATTTACATATATATGTATACACACATAGGTGTGAGTTTGTGTGTGTGCATGTGTAACCCCCATCCCAAAGCCCATTAGTATGAGACTCTTTCTTTATTGGCAGAGATGAAGACCCCACCCTGCATGAGGAACAGGATGGAGTTGGCCAGAGATAGTGAGCTTCAATTGTCCAGTCCCTCCCGCCCCCACCTTGAGAACAGGTCAAGCTTCAAGTTTCCCTTCAAGCATTGAGTTCTTCCAGCCCCAAGAGAGAAGGAAGAAGAGGTCATTTCAGGTTGTTGAAGCAAAAGACTCCAGGAAGACAGGAGAGAAGCTGGAAGTCTTTATTATATCCCTATTCCCAGCTTGCTGCTCTGGAAAGTCGGAAGAGTTTTCTTTTTGGTGAGATCCAGAACCCTCTTTTGGTTGATCTGTTACGTCACTCCCAAAGGGGGAGATCTTTTATTTTGTAATATCTGTTATATCTTCTACTTTATATACCTTAGCTGATCTCTATGTTGCTATGATTTGGATAAATGGGCTTACATGCTATTGTCTATGTGTGTTTGTTATAGAACTGGTATGAGGTGGGAAAGGGGGGCAAGCTTTGTATATAAATCTTGGGGTCCCCCATTCCCTCTAAAATGAAAAAGAAGTCACAAGTTAGATGAAACCCAATACCATCCCATAGACTAATATTTAAGGGAGCAAATAGATATACATCTAAGCTTGTACCTACTCTCTCTGAGGAGAGGAGAATGGTAGCCTACAGCCTCAACCTCCTGGCAGAAATAGAAGTCTCCCTTGGAGAAGAGGAGTGATGGTGGGGAAACTGGAAAAGCCTATTATGCCTTCCTTTGAGCCTCATAAGCACAGCAACCTCACCATGCATATGGGGCCCACTCTTTGCTACATGTGTGTATTATGCATATCTGTATATGTGTGTGCATGTGTACATGTGTGTAGAAAGTACCTATATATTATGTATATAGATGTAGGCAGCTAGGGAGATGACATATTAGGAATCTGGACTCAGGCATTTATTAGCTATGTGACCCTGGAAAAATGACGATTTCTCTGCGCTTGTAAAATTGGCATTATAAGGAGCACCTATCTCACAGGAATATTGTGAGGATCAAGTGATATAGCATTTGCAGTGCTTTGCAATCCTTAAATTGTTATACAAATGCTAACTATTATTATATTTATGTGGTTTTTGAAAGCATATTGATGTCATTCCATAAGAACTTTATTTAATTTAAAACGTTCCTCGTGTAAACTAGCAGGCTTATTTTTCTTAATATTACAGAAGATTTAGGTTATTAGTGATGGTTACTGGTGTGTCTTTTTCATTCCAATTTTGCTGAAAACACAGAGGAAAATATTAAATTATTATGACAGATCTAAAGCAAAGATGTATTTGGATTTTCTTATCAAGCTTCTCTTTCTTTTCAAGCTTCTCTTTTTTCTAAGAACTCTCTGTCTCTCTCTCTCTCTCTCTCTCTCTCTCTCTTTCTGTCTCTCTCCCCTCATTTGATTCTTATGGTTTGTTTAGATTCCTTGCTTTCTGCTTGGCCCCTCAAACACTTTTTTCTTTCCACACCAAGGACCCTTTTTCTAAGAAGGGAGAAAGGTGAGGAAGCAGAGTCATGCTGTTCCATGTACAGGGACAAACCAACCAGAAAACCCAGGCAGGAGTATATATGTCACCATGTCTTACTTGTGCCTGAATGCCTTGATCCACCAATATGTAGGAAGCTGACTGGCAATGACATCTCACTGTGGTGGTTGTTTTCCTTTGCTAAGCTATCACACAGAAAACAGATGGCAGCAACCTGGCCATTAGGGATTCTCGGTGTGTCCCTATTATCATCAACTACTACTTTCCATTAATCTTTCCTTGTCATAGCTACCACTGGTATTATCTGATTTCTGAGAAACACATTCATTCAGTAAATTTCTTGGCATCCCTCAGATGAAAAGGACCATAGTGATACAAATACTTATAATTTTGCTCTTGCCCCATGCTATCATTACCACTATAATCAGACTAATAGTTACTCTTTACTACAAAGAGCTGAAAAGTTTGAGAGCCTGTATTTTGTGAATGCTGGGGAACTGCAAATATAGCTCAGCGATCTTCCCCCACTTTGGGAATAACTCCCACCAATGAATCACTGGCATGTAAAAACTGGCTTCACTGGGAATTTGGGGGCTAGGTGGAGTGACATAGGATTGGGATGGGGAAAAGGTGTGGCCTTCAATCTCACATAATATTAAGGTGTCATGCATTTTCTTTCATAAGTTTGGGAGAAAATAAACTATAAGAGCAGGCATATAAAACTGTGACCAGAGAGAACACCTGAGAATTTGCTGTGCACAGATGACTAGCACTTGGAAAAGTTCCCTCTTCATGGCTAATCTTTTGATTTAGAGGAGAATGTGACATTCCTTAAGTGACACCAGAGACAATATCTTCATGTTTGTTTGTCTTCACAGGTGAGAAATCTAAGATCTTGCAAGGTTAAGTAAGTTGTCCAACAAGACACAGGGAGTAGTAGTAAAACAATTTGGGTTCATATTCTTGACTCCTGACTCAAAATCCTAGGCTCATTTTATCTTTCTACAGCATTACAAAGTACAAAACAATTGCTACCAACCAGAAGTGGTTCAAGAAGAGTGTACATTTCAGCCAAAGAACAGTCTTTTTAATTTTATGTGCTACTAAGACCTCATTTTAGTTATGAGATAGGAAGGGTCCATCACTGGCATCATTCCCAGGACAAACCATCTTATCTTACATGGCTTCCATTTCCGACTCTTTGGAAATGGCTCCCAATTGTTAGTACTTTTAAATCTACTTTTTGCTAAACTCTAGTGTGCATTTGTTCATGTTCTTTCTCTCTCTCTCTCTTTCCCTCTCTTTCCTTCCTTCCTTCCTAAGCTCCACTTAATGCTATATTGTGGGCTCTCCTAGGTCAGAACCAATGTCAATAGCAATTACATCTCTTTTGGCCAGCAACCCTGAGGATTTTCCCCTACCAGTTTGATTTTTTTCAATTAAAATGGCCATCCCTTGACTCACTTCTTAAGTAGGCCTATTCACTGAATGAGTGTTACCTCACTGAAAATAACCTGAAAAGACCTTAACCTAAAGATGCCAGGGTCTTCTATTGCATTCTGGGCCATCTCCAGTTGTCCTGATTAATATCTGGCCACTGGATCCAGATGACTGCAGGAGATAGTGAGAGTGATAACTTGCACAGCCCTCCCTCACTCAAATCAAAGTCAACTGCAAGTCATGTCATCATTTCACTGATGTCGTGGTCCTCTTCGAAAACAAAGGACAAATATAACATATGACTTCTTGATCAAAAGTTCCATGCTCAGGTACTTTCTTTGAGCTGAGTTTCCCAGTGGCTGAAATGAATGGGAGCCCAGGAGAGTACAGTTCTCAGGCTTTCTGGCTTTATAAGTATGCAAATGATTTGATGGCATGCAAATTCAATCAGGGCTCCCTGAGCTAATTAAATCAAATTTCACTCTTGCTTATTAATCCTTAAAAATGATTCTGATTTGCTACCATGGTATCAAAAGCTGAGTCAATCAATCCTCCAGGAAACATTTATGAAGCACTTGCTATATGCTACATCCTGTTGTAGATGTAATAGAAACAGTTCTGTAGATTTTTTTTCACTTCACATTTTTCACAGTACCCACTACCTCACTCCTCCCCAATGGAAGCCTCCCTTTGTAACAAAGCTATATATTCAAGGAAAATAAATCAATCTGCTGGCCTCTTTCTTGCACTTTGTGTATTGAAATGCTTATGTAAGCTGATGATTGCAATGTTGTTAATTAAAAAAAGAAATAGTCTCTATCCTCAAGTAACTTACATTCCATCCAGGGATATAAAATATATCATGTAAATGTGTATAGAAGATGGAGCATCTCCAAAGAACTAGAAATTGAGGGGATGCCCATCAATGGCTGAACAAGTCGTGGTATATGAATGTGATGGAATACTATTATTCCATAAGAAATGATGAGCAGAAAGATTTCAGAAAAACCTGGAAAGACTTACATGAACTGATGCTAAGTGAAGTGAGCAGAATCAGGAGACCACTGTACACAGTAACAGCAACATTGTGCTATTACGACTTTGATAGACTTAGCTCTTCTCAGCAATGCAATGATCTTAGACAATTCCAAAAGACACATGATAGAAAATGCCTTTCACATTTAGAGAAATAATTATGGAGACTGAATGCCAATGGAGGCAAACTATTTTGTCTCTTTCTTTCTCATAGTTTTTTCCCTTTTGTTCTGATTCTTCTTTCACAACATGACTAATGTGGAAATATGTTTAATATGATTGTACATGTGTAGCCTATATCAGATTGTATGCTATCTTGGGGAAGAGAGAGGGGAGGTGGGAAATTTAGAACTCAAAATTTTATAAAAGTTAATGTTGAAAACAATAAAACAAAGAAATAAGTAAACTTCTACTAATTTTCTTTTCAATAGAAGCAGTATCCTCCAACTTATCCATACTGTCAACTCCTTATTCTCTCTCATCATCACCCCCATAGCCTATCCACTGTCAAGTCTTGTCCATCCAACCTTCTACTCTGCCATCATCCTCATGCCAACCCCCACCACCTTAAGCAAGTTGAGTTACAATAGTCTTTGTTCCCCCTGCCTCAAGTCTTTCCTCACTCCAATCCATTCTCCACTCAGCTTTCAAACTCATTTTCCTAAAGCATATCACCTTCCTATTCAGTAAACTCCAATGACTTCCTGTTACCTCTGCCAAATATAGAAACCTGTGTTTGTCATTCAAAGCTCCTCATAGACTGGACCCCTGCTACCTTTCCAGTCTTCTTATACCACTGGCCTCCTTGCTGTTCTATATACTATATATTCCGTCCCCTAACTCTGGGCATTTACGCTGGCTATCCCTCATACCTGGAATTCTTTTTCCCCCTCAAATCTATCTCATGGCTTCCTTAAAATCCCAACTAAAACTGTCTTTCTACTACTTCTCTAACAACTCTCTTTCTTCTACTACTACTACTTTTTCCTGTTCCTGCCTAACATTAATGTCTTTTCATGTGAGAATATCTCAATTATCTGGTATATAATTTGTTTGTACATAGCTATTTGTGCAGATTGCACATTCCTTGAGAGCAGGAATTGTTTTTGCCTTTCCTTGTATCTCCAATGCTTAACATAGTGTCAGGCACATAATAGGTGCTTAATAAATGCTTTTTGACTTGACCAGGGATCAGGGTTGCAATTTCATTGGTCTAAGGAACTCCCAGGTGAGGAAATTCCCTCTATCAGTGTGTCAGAATATTTCTTTCACTTTACAGTCTTAGATAGTTAATTAGTACCCTGTAAAGTTTAATGATTTGGGCAAATGGTGTGTGTTAGAAGGGGATCTTGAATCCAGGACTTCCTGGCTTTGTATCTATCCACTATACTCTACTGACTTGTCTATCACACACACATATGTATGTATATCTATACACACGTATATGCATACACACACTTACACTATATATCCTATGTACACACATACATACATGTTTATATCTGTCTGCCTATCTATCTATCTATCTATCTATCTATCTATCCATCTATCTAATCTATCATGCAAAATAAGTCCTAAGGAGAGGAGCTACTAGCTGATTAGGGAAGACATCCCATAGGAGGTAACGCTTGAGCTGAGATTTGAATAAAGACAAATATAACATGCATGTTTTGGCCCTACTTTCTTAAGGCCAGGTTTGATCCATATCTCTTTGGGGTTTCATGGGACCCACAGGATCCTGGAGCAGCTTTTTCTCTAGTTCTATTTGTTCAAGTTCCCATTGGACATATTACTATCCTATGGGGAAAATGCCCTGCTCTTATACCCATTTTAATTTATAGGCATACTTCATATATTGTCCAGAACATTGTAGCTCCACAATACAATCACAAAGGACAGTTCCAAACCCTGCTTTTATGTTTCCTACAAGAGTAGATGTATCAACAATCCAGCTATCAGCTGCTGTGGGTGTAAAACCAACAACAACCAGCACACAGAATGCTGCAAATATAGGTCCTTTTGATCTGCTTTATTTAAGGAAAGAAATGTTAAAGGGTTAACAATGCAACTTTAATCCAGCATACAAATATCATTCACTTAATTCAGGGGAAAAAACCAGCACCCTGAATTACAGACCAAATACAATTCATAGTTATCAACACCTGAGTGTTCAGCTGGGGAGCTCATTACAATGACTGGCCCAGAGTCACATGCCCCTTCTGCTGTAGCACAAAGCTCTGAGAGAGAACTCTAACCTCTGCACTTATATATCTTGTTCAGGGCCCCAAGGGCCCAGACCTTACTCAGGCTGGGTGTGGAAAAGTTCCCCACCCCCAAAATCACATCAAATGCAAATCAATCAATTACTCCCAGATGTCTCAGTGCTGAGAAATACAAAAACATCCCACTTTATCTGCCCCATTGGAACAAAGGCCAGAATTCTTAAAGGTCAACAGCAGAAAGTCCCACCTTAATTAATATTACAGTAGATCAGGCTGACCTCTGTTCATTTTTCTTACACTGTTTCTAACTGCCCTACATAATGTTGTTTAACCTAAAATCATTTTATTGAGTATGTTTGGACCATAGAGGTGATATGATAAATAGTATCCTAAACAGTATACTCATGAGCTGAATGACTTGATGTGCCTTCCTGTCTACCTAAAATATTATAAAAGAACATAAATATCATATGGAAGTCTGCCACATGTCATCAGGGTAACACTACATTAAATCTAGGGTACAATGAATAGAGTAAGAAAGACATGAGTTCAAATAAAGCTTCAGACACTTTACTACCTGGGTGACCTAGGGCAAGTCACTTAGCTCCTCTTTGCCTCAGTTGTCTTAACTGTAAAACAAGAATAATAGCATCTTTCTCACAGACTTATGATGAGCTTCAAGAGTTAATAATATGAGCAAAGTACTTAGCACAGCGTCTGACACATTGCAAACCCCCTTTAATTTCTTATTATTCCCTGAGAAATGTTTATTTTCTCCTTATGCATTCTTTCAAAGTTAGAATGTCTGTTTATTGGCCACAAATTTAGTTTTGATTCCATGAAGCTTAGAAATCTTATCTTGTTATTCATTTATTTATCATCCATCCACCATCTATCCATCCATTCAATATTGAATCTTCACTACATGCAAGTCCATAGTGTGGATATAAACAGAATACACACAATTCCCTTGTAATATCCTCCACCAAAGCAGCTCAGTATCTATTCTGAAAGTTATAGTCTTAGAGAACTGCCTTGCATTGAGTGATGCAACCAATATATGCAAGAGGGACAATATGGGGGGGCAGAGCCAAGATGGCAGCTGAGAAGCAGTGACTGGCGTGAGCTCCCTACCAAGTCCCTCCAAAAACCTATAAAAAATGGCTCTGAACCAATTCTAGAGCTGCAGAACCCACAAAGTGGCAGAGGGAAGCAGGGCTCCAGCCCAGGACAGCCTGGATGGTCTCTGGGTAAGGTCTGTCCCACACGGAGCTCCCAGCCCCCAGCTGAGGGGAGCAGAGCTGAGCCTAGCATGCACGGTGCGAACAGACCAGACGCGGACCTTCCAGAGCAGGAGACAAGCAGAGAGTACCCTGGCATACTGAATTACTGAGCTGTGGCATCTACCAGACCTCTCAACCCACAAAGAGCAAAGATATCAGAGAAGGTTAGTGGGAAAAGCTGCGTGACTGAGTTTGTGGTTCAGCCACTGCCCCTGGGGCAGCGGAGGTGGGGCAGCTTTAGAACTAAGGCTGCAGTTGCTTCTGGCCCCAGGCCCACCAGGTGGGAGGAATTAAGTGGCTGATCAGAGCAGGAGTGAAGAGCCTGCTGAAGATTTAAGCCCAGTCCAGGTAGGGGTTCTTGGGGAAGGAGGAGTGCTGGTGAGGCAGTGCATCTGCCCAAG
>CM053623.1:297679387-297731788 GCA_028646595.1 Phalanger gymnotis | reverse complement strand
GGAACAGGGCAACCAGAGTGTATGCCATCTTGGAGTGGGGGGGGAGGAAATGGGGAGAAAATTTGTAATTCAAACGCCTGTGAAAATTAATGCTGAAAACCAAACATGTCTAAAATAAATTAAAATAAAAGATAAAAAAAAGGGACAATATGAACTCCAGTCTTCCTAACTTTTAGGCCAGGTCTATATCCATGATGTCTCACTATCTTTCATACACACTTTATGAAATTAGGAACTATGGCACAAAATAGAATATAAGAGCATTAGAGGTATGATCATGGTGCAATGTGAATTCAAAGGAGGAAAAAGTCACTTGCAGGTGGGAAAATTCTGTTCAACGCAATTCAACTCAGTAAATATTAAGAACTTAATACATGAAGGCAATATATGAGCTACTCATTATAAATACAGCTTCCACAATTGGCACTATAGGAGTTTATAAAGGAAAAGGAGAGAAAAGCAGAAATAAGGAAATGAACACAAATAAATAAGATAGAAGAGGGTTCATTATAAATGCAAAAAAAATAAATTACTTAAGAAATCCAAGAAGGAAAAGATCACTTTTGTATGGGAAGAGAAGCAGTTTTGAAAAGACTTTAAAAAGAAGGAGCCCTTGAGCTGGGCTCCGATATAATGGAGGGGATTCTAGAGATAGGAATGAGAAGAGGGGAATCCATTATAGGCATGATCAATAACATAAAGAAAAGCATAGAGAAAGGAGAAGGTGGGACAAGAATAAGGGATGGAGATTAGTCCAATTTTGCTGGAATGGAGAATACATAATAGAGTTATTTGGACTGGTTGGTTGGGCCTGAATTATAAAGGGCCTTGAATTCCAGAATCAGAAATTTATACTTTTTTTTCAGTAGAGACTGAGGAACCATTGAAGATTTTTGAATCAAGAAATGACATTACAGGGATTTTCATGGAAGAAAAGACATTTTAGAAGAAAATGGATTTAAATGGATGAATAGGAATTAGGCTGGTGGAGCTGGGGGAAAGTTAATTTCAGATGGAGGAAAGAATAAGATCAAAGTGTATCAGACAAGAAATCATGCAATTTGTTTTGGAAATACTGTATGGGCTAGTTTTGGCAAGAGCATGGGATGGTGTGGTGGAAGAATTAGAGATAGTTTCTAGAAAGGTAGGTTGGGAGTCACATCATGATGGGCCAAATTAAAGAATTTGGATTGTAAATATTGACCTTAAATTCCACTCATAATTCTTTAAATTCTCAATCATCCTGCTTTCATAATTAGAAAACATGTTTACTTTCAGTCGGTTTTCAAGAAGGCATGAGTTGTTAAAGATCAATCATTCTTAGATTTGGAGAGATTAAAATATTGATAGGATGTGTATCCTGTTATGTCTTCACATTCTTCAGTGAATAGAAATAATTGACAGTCAATGTTAAGTGTGTGGACACCAAGAAATGTTGCACTGATTTATTTATGGGTTGGATAGGAGGTTGTACTTCACCATTGTATTGAAAAAAACTTGGATCATGTTTTGAGTTGAAATTTTATATTATTGCCTCCCTTGGACATATTGATGTTCATACATTTCTCCCTCACATTTCTCAGTGAATCATGCCTACAGAAATTGAAGGATAGTGTTCCATCATGATAACCACCAACTTTCTCATCAATTCAATTTGATAAAACAAAACAAAACAAAAACTTCAATTCAGATTTAAGTATACACTTTTTACCAATTTTATGTCCAAACTCAAGGCAATAAGAAACTTTAGGTCTTGGAAAATCCATCCACAAAATTAATTTACAAACGAACTTCAATGCCTGGAAAAAAAGTTATGAATTGACGACTTAAATATAGATTTGTGTGTATACGCATACATATACATATACGTGTGTTTACATATATGTGTATATACATGCATACATATATGTATATATATACACACAATACACTATTGATCTGCTTTGTATTTACTTTACAAACATGTACAGGTTACCTACCATTCCATAAAAGGTCTTGTATAGCAATATAAGGTAACTAAAGTAAAACTAACAATATAATGACCTCATTAGAAAGTTCATAAGACATTTTAAATCTGTAGCAGCCCCACCTTTTATTTATAAAATAATAACAGAAATCTGATGTCCCTTCTTCCAAACTCCCAATTCATGAACAAAAGCAGAAAAGAAAAGAATTCCTTGTAACACATACTCACAGTTGAGCAAAACAAATTCCCTTGTTGGCTGCGTGTGTGTGTACGTGTGTGTACGTGTGTGTACACACATATATTCATCTATAGTCATCTGTCTATATATTTAGCTATATCTCTAAATTGCCCTCCTAAATTTATCACCTCTCATCAGAAGTCCTCTGGAATCATGGATTCTGCTTATATGTGTTGATCACAGTTCTTACAGATTTAAAGTTGTTTGTCTTTACAATGTTGTTGGCATTGCATAAATTGTTTCATTCTGCTCATTTCATTGTTCTTCAGTTTATATGTCTTCAAAATTATTATTTTTCACAATATTGATGTTGTTTGTTGTATAGTCATTTCAGTTGTATATCATTCTTTGTGACCCCATATGGAGTTTTCTTGGGAAAGATAATGAAGTGCTTTGCCATTTCTTTCTCTAGCTCATTTTTATAGATGAAGAATTGAGGCAAACAGCCCAGGGTCACACACCTACTAAGTGTCTGAGGTCGCATTTGAACTCAGGTCTTCCTGACTCCAGACCTGGCTCTCTATCCAATGCACAATGTAGCTGCCCCAATATTAATGTTATAGTATAAATTATTCTGGTTCTGCTTCCCTCACTCTGATTCAGCTCAAATCAGTCTTTCCATGTCTCTTTGAAATCATCTATTTCCTCTTTTCCTACAGCACAATAGCACTCCATCACACTCATGTAACACAAATTATTCAGTCATTCTCCAATTAATGGACATCTCCCTAGTTTCAAGTTTTATATTTTTGCTACTACAAAAAAGTTTCCACAAATATTTTTGTACATTTAGGACCTTTTGTAATTTCTTTGATATTCAAGGTGTATAGGTCTAGTAGCTGGTCAAAGGGAGGCATTGTTTAGTAATCTTTTTGCACATATTTCCAAATGGTTTTACTGAATGGCTTTATTCATTTATATGTCTTCAAATATTGCATGAATGTGCCTGTTTTCCCACAGCCCCTCCAACATTTGTCATTTTCTTTTTTTTGTCATCTTTGATGGGTGTGAGGTGGAATCACAGAATTCTTCTAATTCTCATTTCTCTAGTAGTAATTGGAAAATTTTTTAAATATGACTATTGACAGCCTGGATTTCTTAAGAACTTCCTCTTCATATCTTTAAATCATTATTATTTGAAGGGAAGCCCTTATTTTTATAAATTTGAATCAGTTCCACATATAACATATATAACAAATAATAAAATAATGCAACACGTGTATGTAGATATGTTTGTACACACCTATACATACATATATGCAACTTCCTTTCCATGCCTTAGTTTTCCTATTTATAAAATGAGGGTCTTAGAAGTTTTCCAAGGTCTCTTCTGTAAGCTCCTAACCCATGATCCTATGAATGTTCATAATAACGCTTTCTAACAAAATATTATTAATACTTACTAGAGAACACATGTTTTAAAACTTAATAATGATGACTTTTTTCAGTAGAAACTTCAGGTAGAGAACAATATGACTGTTTCCATTATTCAGTGTCTATAGATTTGAGAAGTGTTCTCTTTCTTCCTGAATTACTCTGGTTTCCAATAGCCAAACCCTCGGGCTACTCAGAAACCTGAGATAGAGCTTCCATTTATTTTCCCAATACAATTATAGGCAGAACACATGCCCTGGGAGACTGTGTAGGCGTGTGTGGTTTGGCTTGATCAACATCAAATGTCCAGATGTTTGACTTTCTGCATAACACAAGAGAGTTGATAATTAGGGTGGTCCTTTTTTTTTATTTATACAAGGTTGCCTTCCAAATAATTCCTTTTCCCACCCTCACTATCTGTGGACTTCTCTCCATCTAAATGCTAGTGCATCCAATGAGTGTGCCAGTGTAACCATATTGTAGAAGAAAATGTAAAAAAAAAAAATTGGCAGGGGAAAAAGCAGCTAGGTTTGTTCATTGAAAAAGAAATATTTTTAGTCTTGATTTTTCCCCTCTCTCCTCTCTCTCCTCCACCTATTGAGAAGGTAGGAAACATGATACTGAAAGAAGAGCCAGGTTGTGATAAGCTTCAAATGAAAACAAAACTGGTTATATTTTATCCTGAAGTAATAGGGTGTTGAGATGGTCAATTCTAAAATTTTGGAAAAATAATTTAGTCAGCTGATTGGAAATAGAAAAAAAATATTGGAGTGATGAGAGGCTTGAGGCAGGGAGAGCAAATAGAAGCAAGAGAGGATAAGAATTGAGATGGAGGCCATATGGATGAAGGGAAGGAGACATATCTGAAAAATGTTGTGAAGGTAGAAATGATAAGATTTGGCACTTCATTAGATATGTAGAATATGAGTGAGTGAGAAGTTGAGGGTGACTCCAAGCTGTAGAGCCTTGTGGGCTCAAGGTACCTCTAGATGAGAAGAAAAGGTAAGATAGAAAGATGTTGGGGAAAGGGGACATTTTGAGGGAGAAGATAATGAGTTCTGTTTTGGATATGATGAGGAATTGGTATAAGGGTGGTATTACCATCCCACAGGAGAAGTTGCAATCACTAAGGGAGAGAGTGTGAAGGAAGGAAAGCTATCTAGAGGGGAGAATGTCTACATGGAACCACTAGGAGGATAGGAAGAATCACATGATTGAATCAGGAACTTTCAATGTTGGAAAGAGATTCTGAGGCCAGCTAGCCAGCCTCTGAGTAAGAAACTCTTCTACCCAACAGTGACATCCTTTTCATCATCAAAGAAACACAGTTAAAATATGCCTTACGGATTGCAAAGCACTTTATATACATTATTTCATTTGATCCTTAAAACATCCCTATCTCATCCTCATTTAACAGATGATGATGCTGAGCCTGAGAGAGAGGAAGTAATTGAAAAAGAGAATTTTAAATTTCAAAAAGACTTCCTGAATTCCTGACACAATGTAGCTCATCATACCTGAAAAACTATTCACATTATAACATACCTGTCAAGTGGTCATTTAGCTTCAGCCTGAAGATTTCTAGTGAGGGGGAGCCCATTTCTTTCCAAACTAATTGGTAATTCAATATGCAAGTGTCAGACACTATGCAAAGTGAAAAAGGAAACTGTCCTTTTCCTGAAAGAGCTCAGATTCTATCAAGGAACTCAACAGGTAGAATACATTCACATTTCAGACTATATTAAGCATATATAAAAAAGTACAAGGTAATTTAGGGCCTAAGCACTAGGAGTTAGGGGGATCAGAAAAGGTTTCATGGAGGAACTGGTGTTTGAGTTTAGCTTGGAAGGTAATTAGGGATGCTAAGAGACAGAGGTGAGGAGTTAGTAAATCCCAGGTATGTATGTAGGGTATACACAGTCAAGTTAGGAGATTAAGGATGAAATGCTGGTAACATGCATGAGGAACAGTAAGATAGCCAGTTTGGGTAGTCTGCAGAATCTGTGAATGACAGCAATATGAAATAAGTTTTAAAAGGTATGTTTGAGAGTATACCATAAAGGGCTATAAATGCCAAATATAGGAGTTCATAACAGATCTTAAAGATAATAGGGAGCCACTGGTATTTATTGAGCATGGGATTTCCATGGTCAGATTTGTTCAGAAAATCACTTTATCAGCTGTATGGAAGAAGTACTGGCATAGGAAGGTATATGAGGCAAGGAGGCTATTGTAATAGTTGAGACTAATAATGATGAGGGAGGACTTGTACTGTAGTAGTGTACATGTGAGAGGAGGGAAAGGGACATGTTCCAGTGGTACTGTGGAGGTAAAAGAAGCAATATCTGGCAGTGTAACAGGAAGCACCCAAGCATACCCAGGATGGCCTGCTAGCACAGGTTCTTTAATCTGCTATTCTAGGAAGGCAACTTTAAAGGGGTCAACAATCTTCTTTAATTACATTCACTAGTTCTGGGGAAAGGTCAACTGCCTGAAGTCAAAGAAAATACAAGCAGAGAAATTAGCATATAGACCAACAGACAGAGCTCTGAATGCCTGAATCAAAACAATATTGTTATACACTTTACATACACCACTGGATCAAGAGAGCTTTTACCACTGAGCAGTCGGGGGTCTGAATATGCAGCTACTCAGAGTCTCAACCAGGAAATCACAAGATCCTTCTCATAAGCAAACCCCCCAAGTGAAATACCGACTCAGAGTATAGATGCACTTTTGGCTAATAGGTTCAGAGGCAGAAGGTATCACAACCCTCTTGACTGAGTGCCTAATTAGCTTTAGTACCAAAAGGTGTGAAAAGCTTTCTAAAAAACAAGCCTCCCCCTAAGCAAGTTCCTCCTCAGGCAAGTCCCTCCCCCAATGGGCTCCATGTAAGGCCTATTAATGGGCATAGAAGATCCTATTATCCCATTAACATTACAGGCAGCTGAATGGATATTTGGAGTGAGGGTGGTTGAGGATAGAAGGATGATGTTGAAAGTAAATCTGAGTTTGTGAAGATGAAAGAATGGAAGGATGCAGGCATCTCCATCAGCAATAGATAAATTCATAAGAGGGTTGGTTTGGGAGGGAAACAAAGGAGTTTTACTTTGCAAATGTTCACATTAGCATCAGAAGTAAGAAGTAAGGTCCTAGAGGGCAAAACTATCTCCTTTTGTATGTGTTGTCTCAGAGACACATAGTGAGGACTTAACTAAATATGTGTTGACTGACACATGACAGGAAATGATTAGATAAAGCAACAATCCTACATTGTGTTATCTTCAATTCTTGGCCAAAATCAAGAATACATTATTAAAGACTGGGAGCATTTGGAATGGATCCAAGCACTGTAGGGACCTAGGAAAGGATTAATACTCTCAACAAGAAAATAATTGAAAATATGAGCAGAATGATAAAAATTGTCACAACAAGATTAGCTACCTCTGGGTGGGACCTCCAGGTGGGGCCTGTCCCACCTGACCTCCAGGCTATCTCTGGGTGGGATCTGACCTCCAGGTGGGGTCTGTTCTTACAGATAAGAAGAAGGTAAACATGGGGCCGTCAGGATGTCTGGACCCCCCCAGGAACTGATAGGAACGGAATGTTGACTATGCATTAATTGCCTCTTCGTTTCTGTACCCTAATTACTTCTTTGTTTCTGTACCCTATAAATTCTGCCTTAAACCTAGAATCGAGGTCTCTCATCTTTAGGATGGAGTCCCTGGATGTATCCAGTAATAAAGATTGCCTACTCCTGTAGTCCTTGGACTCTTTCCATTCACAAGTAAACGGACTCTAACAGCACCAAAATAATGACTCAAAAAGCACTTATTAAGTATCAAGTTCCAGACACTGTGAGCTAGTCTAACTTCAAGAACTTGTGACATGGTGAACACATTGTCAGACATAGTCACTGAATCGAGTGTTTTGAGTTTTTTAACTTTTAAATGTAATATTTAGTAATATTATAATAAATGCATTATATTATATTATGTTATGTTATGTTATATTGTATTATATTATATTATATCATATTACATTACATCACATTAATTATACTATACTATACTGTTCTTTTCTGTTGTACTATATTCAATTCTATATTTTAAATTATTTTTTTCTTTATTAAAAGGAAACTTTCAATCTGGGGCAAGTAGAAGAGGCATAACAGTATATTTAAGAAAATGTGATGGTAAAAAAAGGCATCGAAAAACTTACTTTAAAAAAAAAACACTTGAGTGACCATTCGGAGAACTGTGTTCTGCTATTAACTGTGTGACCTTGGGCAACTATCTTAATGTACCTGCACTTTAGCTTTTTTATCTTTCCTTTGTAGGGAAATCAATCAGATTCTAATGTTCCACCGTTCTTCTATGGGCCTTCCAGTCAGAGACAGATTAGTAATATTAAATTAGTACAAAAAATGTTTTTATACTGTATAAACTTGAAAACTTACTCATCCCTGGGAATATATATGCTATGCTAGTGGCAAAATATGTATTCTTCACTTCTTGCTTAACATTATTACTCATCTTAGGCAAGAAGACAAGGGGCCCTTCACAAGTCTGGGCTAGGAGAATTCTCAAGGTCCCTTCCAGCAAAAAAAGATTTTTAGATGTCTTTTTATTTACCGCCTTGACCTTTTCTAGAATCTCGCATCTCTGTACATGTGCACAAAAACATGTTTGTTTTTTTTTTCCAACTATGGCTTTTTATTGTCATGTGGATAAGCTTACAGTAGCCAGAAGCCGAATGTGTCTTAAAGCTTTTCCTTTCTTTGTTAGCTCTATTATTTCCCATGTGTTTAAAAGGCAAGTGAAGTCAAGAAGCATTCATTGGATATCTATGAATTATTAATAAGAACCAATACATATTCATCAGGGCACATTGTCATTCAGTTTATGGGACTACAGGGCATACTGGAAAAGTGTTTCTTAGACCTGGATTGAAAGAAAACAAAATCTCAAGGAGTATGCATTTACTAGCTTCAACAGTACTCATCATTTTTTGCCTTTGGGATTAAGACTTTAAATTGGGCCTGTGGTGACTGGGAAGCTCAGCTGTCTCCCAACCAAACTGCCTGAGTATTGTAAACTAGAGGCTAAGCTACAACTATTAAGTAAAGTATAGCTCTGGGGGTTTAAGAATGTGTTTCAGCAGAACCTGAAGAGAACCAGTGGAATGAATCATTTATCTAGGACTTGAATCCAAATCCTGCCTCATCCACTTACTACACGTGCGACCTTGAACAAGTCACTGAACATCTATTGCCTGAGCCTCAGTTTCCTCACCTAACAATGAGAGGGTTGAACTAGTGACCTCTATGGTCCCTTCTAGCTCTAGAACCTTTGATCCTACAGGGATCCTCTTAAACAAATTAAATCTCCTGAACTACTTTGTACTTCTACCCATCCCTTCCCTATACATAGATGTCGATAGCTGTAAAGAAGTTACCCTGGGGCTTAAGGCACCAGAAGATAGTAATAAACAGGAGAGAGAGGCAAACAGACAGAGAGACATAGAGAGAGACAGAGCAACAAAGAGAGAAAAACAGCCACAAAGCCAGAAATAGAAAGAGACAGATGTGGAGAATGAGAGACTGAAGTAGAGACAGACACAGAAACAAATACAGAGAGATAAAAAGAGACAGATAGTGACAAAAAGAGAAAGACATCCAGAAAAAGAAAAACAAAGAAAGAACCAAAGAGAGCCAGAGAATGAGCTCAAGAATTTCCTAGGAGAGTGGTTGGAGGTGATTAGTATGAGAGAAATGCAAGCTGATCACATTGAAAAGAAAGAAACAGAGGAGCAAAAGAGAGAAATCTAGGCAGGAGGACTTCAGAGAGGGTTATGTAGGAGGCCCAGCAACTAACTGATTAAGGGGTAAGGAAAGAGGCTGGTCGTGATATGCTACAATTACAATATTTATCTTCTAGGTGATTCCACCATTCAGGGAAATTAAAGCCTATTCTCACACCCTAGATGATAAACATTGTTTATCTCTTTAAAATTACTTCTTAATAACAAACCCCCAAACGAAGTTATGCTAGTGGGACCTTTTTCCTCTTTTGATGAAAGAATGTGGAATGAACATATTTTTTTCAACCCTTGGGAAATAAAAGTGCAAACGAATACACCTAAATAACACATCCCTAAAATGTCTCTGGTTCCCAGTGCACAAAAGTAGGTTGCAAGTTTGCACATTTTCCTTCAGTATTTACATCAGAGGCACTTCTGCAGTTTCTTTCCCTCAGATAACCTGGAAAAGCTTCTCTTCATATCATTCTCCCTTCACATAAAATGTAGGTAGGAAAGATTCAGGTTGGAATGACTGTGATCCAGCCTTATAATTAGCTTTGTACAAGTTCCTTCAGAGAAGAGCACAAGGCTCAGCTCTTTGTTAGGGTCACTTTTCATTGAGGCCCTCTCTCTAAAAGCAACTACTTCAACTTTTCACAGCCATCCATAGGAGATGAATTCTTGCAAAACAAGGGATAACGACAACTACAAAAAACAACATAGCTAAGTTTGATGACACAGAATTGAAAAACATTTGCTGAAACAAAATTAATATGTATGGGATAAGAAGCAAAGCTTTCGAATGTGGGGGAAAGCCCTTTTTTTAGAAAAAAAAATCAAATATCACTGGAAAAGATTTAATGCCTAAGATATATAGAAAGCTACAAATATATCAGGTTAAAAACCAATGATTTACCAAAGGGTGTGAACAAACAGTTCTTTTCATGTCCGATCATCATTTTCTATTATGTTATGTTACAGAAATGCTTGTTTTATTACACAAATTAAAAATAAATTTAAAAGCTATTAACAGCCATAGGAATGAATGATCCAAATCAATAAGAGAAATGCAAATCAAAATAGTTCCAACGTTTCATCTTACACCCCACAAATGGGCAAAGGTAGCAAAAGATGTAATAATGAATGTTGAAGGGGTTGTGGAAAGACAGGCACAAACTGTACTGCTGGTGCATTGATGTGAGCAATTTGAAATTCTACAAATAAAAGGACTAAAATGACCACATCCTTTTATGGAGAGATTATCCTCCTAAGCATATACTCCAGGGAGGCTATAGAATTTTTTCCCCAAATACACACCAAAATATTTATAATAGCACTTTTTGTATTAACATTTAAATGAAAACAAAGCAGATTGGGGAATGGGTAAGCTATTAAACATCCATGAGTGTAATGGAATATTACTGTGTTCTAAGTAATGATGACAATGATGAATACCGAAAAGTATTGAAAGAGCTAGGTAAACTAACGCAAAGTGAAATGATCAAAGACAGGAAAAGATGTAGAGAATAAATTCAATACTGTAGAAGTGAAATTAGAAAGAATAAGCTTGCACCCAAAGAATAGATAAAAAAGACCCTCTCTACCCATTCCTTTGTTAAGGTGGGATTCTAGAGAAGTGGAATTTTACACGTAACATCAGATTTTTAAAAATTGTTGCTGAATAATTGCTTTCTCTTCCTCCTTTAATAAAATTCTCTGAGAGGAGGGGCAAAGGATGCAGGTAGAAATGTAGGGAACATAAAAGAAAAGATATACACAAAATAAGTTTACATAATTTTTAAAGTAACTCTTTCACTTTGAGGGAACTCACAAGAACTTCATCGTGCAACCATCACGTCAGGCACAGAAATAAGTAGAATGAAATATAATCTTCGCCAACTACAACGGCAAGATATTGTTACAATCAAGATATTACCTATATGATAGATAGCTAGGTGACATGCTGATCTGGAGTCAGTAAGACCTGATTCAAATCCAATTTCAGACACTTACTAGATTTATAACCCTGGGCAAGTCACTTAATAATACCGACCCACTAGGGCTTTTGTGAGGATCAAATAGGATAATTTTTGGAAAGCACCTTGTAAACTTTCAAATGTTTATAAATGCTGTTGTTATTTTATTATAATATGACAACCTTATAATACATATTATAATATGCCTTGATCAATTGGGGAATGAATGGCTTTTGGCCTAATAGATTCCTATTAGCTTACCACATATATTGGATATTAAATCCTTACTATAGATATTTGATTTAAAAAAAAGTACTTCCCATTTGGAAGCTTTACTTTTTATCTTAGATGAATTAATTTTGTTTCTGCAAAGACTTTTCTGTTCCACATAATCAAGGAATATTGGATTATATGACTATCATTTAATAGGGACAATAATAAGGTCAAAACCAAATAAGATACTTTGAAAGATGTAACAACAAAGATAACTTTGCTTGATGATCCTCTGTTTTTATCAAGTGTTTATCAATATCCAGACATAAAATATGGAGATATACGCTTATCAAAAGTGGTTGCCAAGGTCATGGAGGAAATTCATGGAAGGGTACAAGTCAAAGAGGAATTTCCTATAGATAGAGATATCCATCAGATGTTCCTGTTTGTGGATTGCACTTACTGCAGCAAGCCCTGTAATACAACAAAGCCTCTGAAATAGATTTATGATTGATCTAAAGAATTTGGCTTAACTCTCCACACAAGAAAAGGCAAATGGATAATAGATGCCTATCGTTCAACCCAGTAGGTACCCAACCTAGAGTTTGTTCATCAGTTCATGCATCTTGGACAGACACTGCAAATGAAAAATGATCTTGACCTCAAATTGGAGGGATAGATTGAAAATAAGGGTACAATTTGGGAAATTGTACCATGGTTTTTTTTTTTAAATTACTCTTTTTTTCTGATAAAAATAACCTATCATTCCATTTCTCACCGTGCTATACTCCTATATCTATTCTTCATCATCACCATGATCTCTTACCTCTCCACCCCATAGTGCCATTACTGAGAAAATATTTCCCTTACTTTGTCTTTACTCTCCTCCTTTCCAAATCTGAACTCTTTAGGTAACCAATGCAACTCTACATTATTCCCACCTTAACTTTTCTCAGAAAATCAAGGCCTTTTTCTTGAGCTCCTTTTTCTTTACTCCTCTACATAGGCAAACTCACTGACATCTTCTCCCACTATCTCCCACTTTACTCTAATTTCCCATGAACTGGCCCTTTTCCTCACCATGGCCAATCTACCTTTGATCCCATTTCCTCCCATCTTCTCCATCAGTTTGCCCAAACAATGATCATCCATCTCTCTAATCCTCAATTTCTTTCTATCTACTAGTTTCTTCCTTGCCATCCTCAAACATGCCCAAATCTCACCATCCTTGGAAAAATTTCATTAATAGATTCCACCATCATCGATAGCTATCATGATATATCACATCTCTGTTTCTCAGCCAAACTCCTTGAAAAACTATTTATGCTGTTTATTTCCACATCCTCTCTGCCTTTTATTCAAACACTGCTCATTCTGGTTCTTCTTGGCTTAATTAAATCAATGGCTCAATCAATCACCCCACTCAAATTAAAACATCTAACATGATACACTACACCCCAATCAAGTTACCACACCTCTATTAAACCCCTCATAACCCAATAAAAGGAAATAAGCTAGGTGTGAAAATCCCTTAATTAATTTGTAAGAAGCCAAATGTTTCTAGCCCTTGGATGAATTGAATGATTTTCCAAAAGGAATGTTATTTGGATCAGCTGAAGAGTGTCAATCAAACTCTGTGAGTCTTAAATAAAACAAGAAAGCTTGGCATCAAGCACTTAAGTGCTGGCAAGCCCAGAGGTGGAAGCAGATTCACCCAAGTCCACAAGAGGGAATTCTGGGGGGGGAGGGGAGCTCCATATCTTTTTGCTCTCTCCATGCTTAGTGGATAGACTTGTTAATTATGATATGTCAAAGAACACTTGACTTCTTGTTCCAAGACCATCAGTAGACACTGGGTAGAATTTGCTTTGAACCAATTAAACACACCAAGAAAAGTTAGCTTCAGGACTCTATAAAGTACCAGGCAAAAACTATATTATACCTAAGGAGAACTTCAAGACAACCTTATGAAGGGAAGGAAAGGACTTCCAGCTTCTAAGAGCTGTGAGTTACACATTTATCATGTTAGCACTCTGCTAATACCCATTTCCCTCAGAATTTTGTGTTCACTTGTGTGAGAGTGTGTCCTAGAATTTGGGATGAGATATTTCATTCCAACTTTAAAAAAAATTATATTACCTTAGTAAGTACCCCTAACTAAAAACTAAGTAAGTTCAGTTAGATAATTTATTTCCATTGGTAATCAATGGGAAAAACACACTGATAGGAGCTTCTGAACAATAAGCCTGAACAATCATGGATGGTGGGGATGGAGACCAACCTATCAGGATTACCTCCAGTATTCCGAAAGGATAGGCATCCAAGGACACTCTAGGGGCCCAATCTGTCACTAACCCTTTTTATGGATAAAAGGTGGCCCTTTTATGGGTAATTTATAGGAGAGTATTAATGAGTTATACAAGATGGGTAGATTTGAATAGGTCATGATCTTTAATGCCAATAACATTAAGGAGCTCATGGATCTATTAAAATATGAGTCATATGGAAATAACAAATTCTATAAAAACTATTTTCCTTGATGAAGAGCATCCCAACAATCCACATTTATCACAATATAATGCAAAAAAATGTTTTATGAAAATTTTAATTTGGTTTGTACTTGAATATTTCAACTTTCTCATTTTATTTTTATATATTTTATCCATTAAAACATCTCTTTTTACAATGTTTCCTTAGCTTCTTTGTTAATGCAATAAGAAAAAAATATAGAAATGATGAGGTCCACCCTTGTAATCTCATGCACTGGGCTAAAAATAAACAAACAAACAAACAAACAAACAAACAAACAAACAAACAAATAAATAAATAAATAAAAACAACCCAAGAACTTGGCTTGTCTGTCCTATTTTTCATTTTCAAATCACTTTATGTTCATTAACTCAGGAGCCCTCACCCGACCCCTGTGTGGTCAAGATATATGTACTGTCTCCACTAACAATTATTTAAGAGGGAGAAGAGAGTTAGAGATTAAACTGTTTGTAGATGGAAGAATTCAGGTAAAAATAGACTACATATTTAAATTGCCAGGTGAAATCTTTAATGATTATTAATGCTTTCCAACCTTTTGCCAATTTATCTATTACATGATAACTTCATAATTTCAGATATGTTAGCTCAATATTTGATTTTCTTCATGTGTTTAGTTTTCAGTTATGCAGTCTGATGCTATTAAAGCCAGCCCCACATGATTGAGGCACCTGGAGATGCAATGGATAGAGAAATGGGCCTGGAGTCAGAATGACCTAAATTCAAATCTGGCCTCAGACATTTAGTAGCTATGTGACTCTGGGCAAGCCATGTAAACTCTGTTTGCCTCAGATTCTCCAAACGTAAAATTGGGATAGTAGCAGCACCTGCCTTACAGGAAGGCTTTTATGAGGATCAAATGAGATAATATTTATGAAAATTTCAAGTAATACCTGGCACATAGTAGGCATTTTTATTAATTTATTAATGCTTATTCCCTTCCCTTCCTTCCCCCCACCCCCACACTCCATATGACCTATCCCTCCATGCAGCTCTAAACTCTAGGTATCTTTTCTTCTCTGATTTCCAAAATAGAGCCTCATTGAGTGCTGGACTCCCTGATCACTCCAGATCTCATCCTCCAAGATAGAGACTAATTGGAGATGCTTTTCCATTGATACTTATTCCCATCCATCAATTCTTTCCAAATGTTTCCACTTTTGCTTGGGTTTTCTAAGCAAGCGAAATAGTCATTAAAATACATCACAATATACAGGCAGAATGTTTGTTCTTTGTTTTTAGAGAGTAATTGAAAAACCTGTAATAAAGATGAGGTTTAGAATGGATTGTTTTCATGGGGTATAATTTCCTGTCAAATTCCCTATTTACCCTCATCCAGAAAAGCTGTGATTTGGTTTCCAAGACCAAGGGAAGACTCAGCTTTTAACAATATACAAGATTTCATTTTAAAGTCAATTTTATTTGCTGATAGTTTGATTTCAATACTATGGAAAAACTGAACTTTGCCAGACTAAAAAAAATCCATTTGAAAACAAATAAATAGTTGAATCATAAAGTCTTTGAGTTGAAAGATCACAGGATCATACCTTCAGGGATAGAAGAAACTTTAACGGCCATTAAATCTAACTTTACTTTAGTGATGAGGTAGCCAAGGCACTTAGAAATTTAGTGACTTACACAGGGTTATGTTGCTAGTAAGTAGCCAAAGCATGATTTGAATTTGAACCTTACTGCCTCTAAGTCCAGTGTTCTATCCAGTACTCCATATTGCCTAGATTCACTAGCCAATTCCTCATGGGAATCAAACTTGGAAGAGTTAGGAAAGTTCATGTTAAAGTCCTCAGGCTTGTTTAACATTTAATTCACCCTTAAAAGAAAGAAAGATCCCCTCTGGTATGCTAAGTACCATAATTATTTATAAATAATTCACATTTGCACTTATTGGTAGAAGAACTATATGGCATTATATATATATATAAATACACATTCATAAATATATATGTATATGCACATATAAACACATACATACTTACTATACATATATATAAACACAAATGTGTGTCTTTATGTATATAATATAGAAGAACTATTTAAATGATGATGTTTATATGTTTATATATGTACACAGCCAGGAAGTATCTGAGGCAAGATCCAAACTTACTTCTTAATTCCATATCTAATGCTCTATCTACTTAACCACCTATCTGCCTAAGGATAGAAAAACAATATAGACTGTGTGTTCTGCACATTATTAATTCAAGGTATTATTAACTGAACATGGTGCTAAATCCAAATGTTCAAGGGAATAAAATGTAGTGAAAGATCCTCAAGGGATTACAGTTTAAAGGACTCAACATAGAAAAAAAAAACAATATAAAACAGAAAAAAATAATTAAGTAGCAGTTGAAGAAAGAAAAGTAAAATGAGTTGGATATCTCATTTGAATATTCAAATGAGTTGTCTAGGTAGAGGCAGATAGATAGAGTGCTGAGCCTGGAATAAGATAGGCCTGATCTGAAATACGGCCTCAGATCCTAGCTGTGCTACCATAAGTAAGAAACTTAACCTCTGTCTACCTCAGTTTCTTCTACTGTAAAGTAAGAGTGATAAAAAGAATGCCTACATTTCTTGGCTGTTGTGAGGATAAAATTAGACAATACTTATAAAGTTTTTTTGCAAATCTTAAAATACTACATTAAATACTGTATTATTAATACTGTTATATGTTTTTGTAGAAAGGATAGAACACTGATTTGTAGATAGAGTGATGGGGAAAGCCTTCGGAATAAATTAGGACACATACTGAGTCCTGAAGTAAGAGTGGTATATTGACAGATAGAAAAAAGGCAATGTGGTGAGTAAGGTGTTTCCTAGCAAAGTTTTGGATGACATACTGAGTATGGCAAATTCTTAGGATATGAAAGATGAGCCTGGCTGGAAAGGACTATTGGCAATTAGAGGAAAAGAATGTTGGAAAGATAGGGTGGGTCCAAATTGTGGAAGACCCTAAATACCAGCATAGGAAGATTTGAGTTCAGTTTTTAGTCAATTGGGAGCCATTGAAGATATCTGGGTAGTAGAAGAATATGTTCAGAGCTGTGCCTTAGAAACACTAAAGTGATAATGATGTAGAGAATACATTGGCATGCAAAGCAGCCTGGAAGCTGGGACACCAGCCAGGAAGCTGTTGTAGTAATACATTCCTAGGGCAATGAAAGCCAGACCAGGTGTGGGAATGGAAAGGAACAGCTAGAACAGGCATTTTAAAGCAGGAGCTCTTACTGGGGGCTCTAGGAACTTGTGTGTGTGTGTGTGTGTGTGTGTGTGTGTGTGTGTGTGTATGTATATATGTATATACACACATACATATGTGTGTATGTGTATATACATACATATATAATATGTATGTATGTATATATACATCTATACATATGTATATATGTGTGCATAGTAGGTGTGATATATATGACATATAGAATGTGATATATATCACTATATTCAGTATAATTGATTTACTTTCAAATGCTATCCATTTTATTTTATGAATTAAAAACACAATTCTAAGGATTGGAGCCAAGAAGGCAGCTGGAAAGCAAGGACTTGCTTAAGCTCTCCCCCAGATCCCTCCAAACACCTGTAAAAAATGTCTCTGAACAAATTCTAAAGCTGCAGAACCCACAAAGGAGCAGAGGGAAGCAGGGCTCCAGCCCAGGACAGCATGGATGGTTGCTGGGAAGGGTCTATCACATGAAGCTGAGCTGAGTGGAGCACACCACAGTGTGGGCCACTCCAGGATCAACCAGACTGGGAGCTCAATAGAACAGGCCATAGCACCATGAATCATTGAGCTGTGGCAGTTTCCAGACTTCTAAACCTTCTCAATGCCAAAAGACAACAGAGAAAGTTAGTGGAAAAACTGCTAGATCAGAGTGAGAGGAATGTGTGGTTGGCCACAATCCCAGGGGCAGCAGAGGTGGAGCAGCTCTGTGGCTGCTTCCAGAGCTCCAGCTGCGGTTGCTTCTGGCCCCAGGGCCAGCCGGTGGGAGGAATTAAGTGGGCAGATCAGAGTAGGAGTGCAGAACCTGCTTGGATCTGAGTTGCCATCCTGGTTGGTGGTTCTAGGGGGAGGAGGAGCACTGCTGTGGCAGAGCTTACTGTGTAGAAGTAGTTCTGAAAACAGCAGCACAAGGCCCCTAAAGCTTTGGACAAAGCACTCTTTACTTCACAAGCAGTCATACCCTGACAAAAACTCAAGGGTCAAGTGAGACTGAGACTTCAAATTTTTTTTTTTTGGTGACAAAGAGGATCAAAATATACAGCCAGAAGAACTCAATAAAGTCAAAGAGCTTACATCAAAAGCCTCCAAGAAAAATATAAATTAGTCTCAAGCCATGGAAGAGGTCAAAAAGGATTTGGAAAAGCAAGTAAGAGAAGTAGAGGAAAAATTGGGAAGAGAAATGAGAGTGATGCAAGAAAATTGTGAAAAACAAGTCGATGATTTGCTAATGGAAGCCCAAAAATACTGAAGAAAATAAAACCTTAAAAATAGAGGAAGTAAAATTCCTAAATAACCCCATCTCAGAAAAAGAAATTGAACAAGCCATTAATGAATTCCCTAGGAAAAAATCTCCAAGGACAGATGGTTTTACATGTGAATTTTATCAAACATTTAAAGAACAAATAATTCTTATACTTTATAGACTATTTGGGAAAATAGGTAAAGAAGGAGTCTCACCAAATGCTTTTTATGACACAAATATGGTACTAATACAAAAACCAGGAAGAGTCAAAACAGAGAAAGAAAATTATAGGCCAATTTCCCTAATGAATAATGATGCAAAAATTTTAAATAAAATATTTCAAAAAAGATTGCAGCAACTTATCATGAGAATAATACACTATGACCAGGTAGGATTTATTCCAGGAATGTGAGGCTGGTTCAATATCAAGAAAACTATCATCATAATTGATCATATCAACAACATAACTAGCATAAACCATATGATCACCTTAACAGATGCAGAAAAAGCCTTTGACAAAATATAATGCCCATTCTTATTTAAAAAACACTAAAAAGCATAGGCATAAATGGAGCCTTCCTTAAAATTATACATAGCATCTACCTAAAACAATCAACAAGCATTATTTGTAATGGGGATAAGCTAGATGCATTCCCAACAAGATCAGGGTGAAACAAAGATGTCCATTATTACCCCTACTATTCAATTTGGTACTAGAATTGTCACCTGTAGCAATAAGAGAAGAAAAAGATATTGAAGGAATTAGAATAGGCAAAGAAGAAACCAAATTACCACTTTTTGCAGATGATATGATGATTTACTTAGAGAATCCTAGAGAATCAAGTTAAAAAAAAACTACTTGAAATAATAAACAACTTTAGCAAAGTTGCGGGATATAAAATAAACCCACATAAATCCTTGGCATTCCTATACAGTACTAACAAATCCAACAGTAAGAGATAGAAAGAGTAATTACATTCGAAGTTACTGTAGACACTATAAAATATTTGGTAGTCTACAGGCCAAGAAAAACCCAGGACCTATATGAACATAATTATGAAACACTTTTTAATTGAATAAAGACAGATCTAAAACAAATGGAAAAATATCAGTTACTCATGGTTAGGCTGAGCTAATATAATAAAAAAGACAATTATACCAAAATTAATCAACTTATTCAGTGCCATGCTGATCGAACTACCAAAAAGTTATTTTACAGAGCTGGATAAAATAATAACAAAATTCACCTGGAAGAACAAGAAGTCTAGAATATCTAGGGAACTAATGAAAAGAAATGCTAGGGAAGCAGCCACAGAGCTGTTCCACCTCCACCTAACCATACCAGATATTCAGCTGTACTATAAAGCAGCAGTCATCAAAACTACCTGGTACTGGCTAAGAAACAGTGGATCAATGGAATAGGATAGGTACACAAGACACATTAGTCAACAGCTATAGCAATCTACTCTGATAAACCCAAAGAATCCAGCTTCTGGGCTATGAATTCACTATTTCACAAAAACTTCTGAGAAAAATGGGAAATGGTAGGGCAGAAAATGGGCATAGGACAATGTCTTACACCATATACCAAAACAAAGTCAAAATGGGTTCATGATTTAGGAATAAAGGCTGATGCTATGAACAATTTGGGACATCAAGGAATAGTTTACCTATCAGATTTATGGAAAAGCAAAGAATTCATGACACAACAAGAGATACAGAGCACTACAAAATGCAAAATGAATAATTTTGATTATGTTATGGAATGTTTTTCTATAAAAAAGCCAATGCAACAAAGATTAGGAGGGAAGCAAAAAAGTGGGAGAAAATCTTCACAACCAGTGTCTCTGATAAAGGCCTCATCTCTAAAATATACAGGGAACTGAGTCAAATTTATAGGAATAGAAGTCATTCTCCAATTATGGTCAAAGGATATGAACAGGTAGTTTTCCAAGGAAGAAATTAAAGACATTTATAGGCATTTTAAAAATGCTCTAAATAACTACTGATCAGAGAAATGCAAATCAAAACAATTCTTAGGTACCCCATCTCTCTTGTCAGATTGGCTAAAATGGCAATACAGGAAAATGATAAATCCTGGAGAGGATGTGGGAAAATTGGAATACTGTTACATTGCTGATGGAGTTGCAAACTGATCCAGCCATTCTGGAGAGCAATTTGGAACTATGACCAAAGAGCTATAAAAATGTTCACACCTTTTGACCCAGCAATACCACTTCTAGGGTTGCATCCCAAAGAGATCACACAAGTGGGAAAAGGACCCATATGTACAAAAATATTTATAGTGCCTCTTTTTGTATGCTTGAATCCAGGTTGCATTCTTGGATGACAGTTCCAAGGTGAAGAGGAGCACTAGTATACCAGAGCTTGCAGCTGCAGTGGAAGAGGGATGCTGGTCAAAGTTTCAGGAAAGAAAAGAGTGCTTGTGGTTGCTCACAGATGAGAGCACAGGGAAGAAGAGTAGTAAACACCTTTCCTTAGATCATATTGCCTTGGAAGTACTAAATTGTACAGGTCCCTAGAATTATCTTTGAAAATAGCTGCACAAAACCCTGAAGCTGAGGATAATGCACCTTCTACCTGGAAGCAGAGCTCCGCTTTAGAAAAGAATGAAACTTTAAGAAAAAGCCTGGAAAAATAGGCCTAAAACATAAAAAAAATTCTGACTTCAGAAAGTTATTATGGTGACAAGGAAGATCAAAACTCATGCTCAAAGGAAGGCAGCAAAGTCAAAACTCCTACATCTGAAACTTATAAGAAAGATATAAGTTGGTCTTAGGCAATGGAAAAGCTAAAAACAATCTTAAAAATCAAGTAAGAGAGGTAGAAGAAAGTTCGTGAAGAGAAATTAAAGTGATAAAAGGAAATCATGATAAAAGGGTGTACAGCTTGCTAAAGGAGGTATAAAAATCCTGAAGACAATAACACCTTAAAAACAGAATAGTCCAAATGGCAAAAGAGGAACAAAAATCTAGTGTGGTGAGGAATATATTCAAAAGCAGAATTGGCCAAATTGGAAAGGAGGCACAAAAATTCGCTGAAGAAAAGAACTCCTTAAAATACCATTGGACAAATGGAAAAGGAGGTAAAAAAAAAACTTCACTGAAGAGAATAATTCCTTAAAAATTAGAATTGAGCAAGTGGAAGCTAATGACTCTATAAGACATAAAGAAACAACAAAACAAAATTGAAAAATGAAAAATAAAATAGTGACATCTCATTATAAAAACAACTGACCTATGAAACATATATCCAGGAGAGATAATTTTAAAACCAAGAATCACCTATCCAGCAAAACTGAGTATAATGCTCCAAGGCAAAATATGGATTTTCAATAAAATAGAGGACTTTCAAGCTTTCTCAATGAAAAAACCAGAGCTGAATAGAAAATTTGACTTTCAAATACAAGAATCAAGAGAAGCATTAAAAGGTAAACAAGAAAGAGAATTCATAAAGTACTTACTAAAATTCAACTGTTTTCTATACATTCCTACATGGAAAGATGATGTGTATAATTCATGAGACTTCAGTATTACGGTAGCTGAAGGGAATATACATATACATATACATATATATCATAATATACATATATATATACATAATATACATACATATACATAATATAATATACATATACATACATATATATGGGGCACAGAGTGAGTTGAATATGAAGGGTTGATATCTAAAAAAATCAAATTAAGAGATGAGAGAGGAACATATTGAGAGAGGTGGAAAGGAAGAGACAGAATAGGCTAAATTATCTCACATAAAATTGGCAAGAAAAAGAAGTTGTGTAGGAAGGGAAGAGGGGCCAGGTGAGGGGGAATGAGTGAATCTTGCTCTCATTGGATTTGACCTGAGGAGGGAATAACATATACACTCAATTGGGTATCTTACCCCACAGGAAAGAAGGAGGAGGGAGATAAAAAAGTGGAGATGATAGAAGGGAGGGCAGATGGGGGAAGAGGTAATCAAAAGCATACACTTTCAAAAAGGGACACGGTCAAGGGAAAAAATGAATAAAGGGGGATAGGATAGGAAGGAGCAAAATATAGTTATTCTTTCATAACATGAGTATTGTGGAAATGTTTTGCATAGTGGCACACATGTGGCCTATGCTGAATTGCTTGCCTTCTTAGGGAGGGTGGGCAGGGAAGAAAGAGGGGAGAGAATTTGGAACTCAAAGTTTTAAAAGCAGATGTTCAAAAAATGCTGTTTTTGCATGCAACTGGGAAATAAGATATACAGGCAATGGGGCATAGAAATCTATCTTGCCCTACAATAAAGTAAGAGAAAAAGGGGTCAGGGAGTGTGGGGTGACAGAAGGGAGAGCTGACTGGGAAATGGGGCAATCAGAACATATGCCATCTTGGAGTGTGGGGGACGGTGGAAATGGAGGGAAAATTTGTAATTCAAACTCTTGTGGAAATCAATGCTGAAAACTAAAACTATTAAATAAATTGAAAATAATTTTAAAAAATAGTTTACAATTGAATTTTCTCTTTACATTGGCCAAACAAATTTGACAGAGATGGCTTTATGATACACCCAAAGACCAGAGAACAAATATGGTCATTTGACCTTTCAGAACTCTTAGGGAAAAAACAGACTGTCATGAAGATAATTACAGATTGTGTGCCAACCTCTGTGGGAGATAGAAAAGAAAAAGAGAAATTATATGAAGATAAGATATTCCCAAGTCAAGATTATACCTTAATATTAATTGATTTCAAATGTGAAAGTGGCAGGGGTAGGATGAGAAATCCTATGTGAATAAATATGATTTGAGATCAAGAAATGAAATAGCTAAAGTTTCACAGACTCTTCAGAAGCCTACATTTGTGTGTCATGAATATTTCCTCAAAGGAGTTGAAAAGCATCAGACATGGCAAGGACTAACAATATGAGGAATTATGATGTGGTTATAAAAGTAGTCAATTTTTCAAATCTTTATTCTGTCTTGAAACCAGTCTGGTAAGAAGTTAATTCATCAGTAAGACATTGCAGGAGGACTAGATCTTCAGGTCTTACTCCAATTCTAAGTTTAAACATTAGGAATACTCTTCATATGATTATAGAATCCTGATCTTGACTTGTTTGAAAAAAAACTCAACTCTACTCCCCTCACAAAATGGAAAATCGACAAAAATAATGACAGTGGTGCTCACATTTCAAAAGGTTAATTTCAAGCAAAGGCTGCACTAAACACTTACTATAAGGTGGATTCTTGTTTAGGTGTCAGGCTGGTATCTGATGTCCTTCCTTCCAAAGTCAAGATGTTGTGGTATTTGATGAACTGATAAAAAACAGTAGCCATGACAAGGGGGCCACAAGACCAGAGCACCAAACTCTGCCAGCAAACATTTGATCAATTTAGAGAAGAGAAGCATGGAAAACAAAAGCAACACTATAGGGTGCATGTTAATCCGTAAGACCTTACAGGATAGGATGCCAAAAGATGACAAAGGATATTGCCTCATAATTAAGCAAAAAAAAAAAAGTTGAGAGGTTAAGCAAACATCTGGAGAATAGTTATTAATGAAACTAGGAGGGGGGAAATGTATGGAATGGAACATCTTCCAATATTTCCCTAGCGACCTGGAATCATAATGGACAATAGTGGAAGCCCCACATCCTAGTACCTGATACACAATATGTAGGAACTGATTTAAGATGGTGAACTTTGGAGAGTGACTGGATTAGACCGAATACACACACAGAAACACATACACATATGCACATACACACATAGATATCTCTTAGCATAAGAGCAATAAAAGGAAAGAAGGCAAATAACATCCAGCTGCCAAAAAGATTTTCTTAAATCTCAGATGTGATCATGTCTCCGATCACTATTCTGTAAACTCTAGTAATTACTACTAGGGTGAAAATCAAACTCCTTTCTTTGGCACTTAAAACTTTTCGTGACTGGTTTTCACCTGTGTTTTCTTCTTTATTATGCATTAATCCTCTTTACTTGCTCTATGATCCCACTTTCTTACATTTTCTCATATAAAAAATTCTATCACCCATCTCCATTCTTCTGTACATGCTGTTCTCCAGTCTGGAATGTATTCCTTGTGTATCTCTACTTGTCAGAATTTCTAGTTTTCTTCAAAGTTCAGCTCAAGCATTACCTTCTACAAAAAGCTTTCCCTAATTGTTCTTTCTCTATACTCCTATACTGTCTATTTGGTTGTTTGCTTAACCTCCTAGCCAGGCTTGTCTCCTACAGGCTCCAAGCCATCAACTTCCAGATGACTACTCAGTCCAAGCACCCCCTGAATTGGACCCATCAAGTCAGGGACAGCTCTACACCCCTTGCCAGCAGGAAGCAGTTTCAGAAGCTAAGGCCTTCATCCCTGACCCCAAAAGAATTTGGGTCCTATTTGTTTGAGGGGGGAATGATGAGGGCGCAGTCTCTGAGAGCCCCCGTGGATCTGGAATACAGTCTCTAGGAGCCCCCTTGAGCTGTCCTTGAATCTTCTGGCTGGATCTGGCCTTCCCCTGGGGCCACAGGCCTTGTATTGTCATTGGGCCCAGGTCTCTGCCTGGTCTTGCCATTTGTTGTCCTGCTGCTTCCCACCCTTGATGCTGTCCATGTCCATGCCTTCAGCTACTTCCCACCCTTGATCCATTCTCTTGATTCCTGGACTCTGGCCTCATCTCGTCCTCCTTGGACTCCTCCTCAGGATCCTCCCTGAACCCCTCCTCTGGTCTCCTCAGACTGCCCCTCGATCCCTCCTACAGTCTTTTTGTGTGTAATCTCCATCTTGCCTCCATAGGGGTGCTGGGATTCAATCTGGCTCAGCTAGGATTGAATCTGGCCCGCTTGTGAAGGTGGCCGTCACAAAGGGTGGGATTTCTTAGGACAACCCATTATGGTGAATCCCTAATAAACTTTGTCTTTTCCCTTGGGGAAAAAAAAATAAGCTTTCCCTTATCTCTAAGCTTTTTAATGATTTCTTCTCCCCCAAAATATTCCATATATACTTACATACACATAGATTTTTAACTTTAAAATATTTTATATCAATTGCCTAGATCAAATTTTATAAATAAACATTTCACTTTTCATTTCATTTACTGCATTTTTCTCATATGTATGTGTATATTATATATACAAGCATGTTTATATGTACATGTGTGTATATATATATATATATATATATACATTTATATACACATACATAAGTATGTATGCATATCCCATTCTGTAACCGAAAACCATCACCTTTTTGCAATGGGTGTCATGTTTCATCATTGGTCCTCTGGAATCTTCTTTCGTCCTTGCATTGATGAGGGTTTTCAATGCTTTCAAAGTTGTATCTTTTACAGCATCCTCATTACATAAATTGTTATTGTGGCTCTGCCTATTTTATTCTTTATTTGTTGACAAAATTATTCCAAATTATTCCTTTTATCAATTTTTATGTTATATTATAAATTGATTTTCTGGTTCTACTTAATGTACTCTGATAACCGCTACAGTAGAAGGAAAAATAAAGGCTTATAAACTCACCATTTTTCTCTAGTTTCCTATTCAAGGTTTGACTATAACTGCCTTTTGTTTGACTGAATCACCTCCTACCATGACATCTTTGTGTAATTTATATGCTGTGATTTTTTCAACCACAAAAATCTTATGTTATACCAACCCTCCATTACATTCTGCTCTCCAACTTCCTGAAAACTTTTTTATACCATCTTGGGTCAGTCATCAGGAATGATAAATGATTTTTGATAAACACTGTTCCAAGCCTCTTTAGCAGCTGCTTTGAGTCCTGGGCTTGGAGAATGCTACTGTTTGCAAATCTTAGTATTTTGAGTAACATGGCCCCAGAAGCCCAGAGCAGTGATTTAATAACTGAAAGCCAACACCAGTAGATTAAAGAATTAATGTTCCTTTTTTTTTCAAATGTATCACTGGAAAACATTTGACCAAAAAAACATCTCTAGTTTGAATTTTTAGTGTGTTTATGGACCTAGCAATGAATCATCACCTGTGAGAACTGTTAATGGAATTTTACCTCTCCAATCCAACTGAAAGTCTTCTACAATTATGTCTGCTAATCTATTCAAGTGCTTCTTTTCCTTTGCAAAAAAAATGAATATGAAAAAGCAAACACAAAACAAAATGAAAATCTATTTCTATTATTTCTACTAAAATAATTCAGCGGGTGGATTTTATTAGTTTTCCTGAACCTGGAACTACATTCTCTAGCTAGCTCTTCACTTTCTCTAGTTGAACATACACGAGAATGTCAGTGATCATTACTTATTTCCAGTAGAAAATTCTATACACAGTTAGTTTTTGATAAAACTCAGGTATCAGGATGCCTCTAATGGCCTTAGGATTAATACACCTAGAAAGAACCTAAAGAGATGAATGAATGAGAATGATGTTTCAAATTCACAAAGTACTTTAAATAAATTAAGTCCATCCTTTTTGTTGTTATTGTTTGTTGTTTGGCTGATTACTGGTTCTTTTTGCTGTTGCTACTATTGTTATGGTTGTTGTTGTTGTTGTTGTTGTTGTTGTTGTTGTTGTTGTTGTTCTTCTTCTTCTTCTTCTTCTTCTTCTTCTTCTTCTTCTTCTCCTCCTCCTCCTCCTCCTCCTCCTCCTTCTCCTCTTGTCCTTTCAATCCTCTCTAACTCTTTGTGAACACGTTTGAGGTTTTCTTGGCAAAAAAATACGGGAAGGGTTTTACAATTTTCTTTTCCAGCTCATTTTATAGAGGAGGAAACTGAGACAAATACAAAAGCAACTTGTTTAGAGTCACACACCTAGTAAGTATCTGAAGCTGAATATGAACTCAGGTCTTCCTGACTCCAAACCCAGTGCTCTATCCATTGTAGTACCCATGTGCCCCAGGTTATAAGTTGATCCTTACAATAACGCTATAAGGTAGATTATTGCCTCCATTTTAGCGATGAGGAAACTGAGAGGTAATGTGATTTGTCAAGTATCACATAGTAAATAAGAGTCAAGGGATAAGATTTGACATGTTCTCTTCCTGGCTCCCAGTTCACATTAAATACACTGAGCAGAGTAAACTCCTCCTCAGTATGACAGTCATCTTAGAATTTCCAGGGCAGCATCTTGATCTTAGAATAAGAAAAGGATGATACAGAACAAATTAATAATCCATTGTTGAAAGAGATGCCTGACTTTCAATAGTTTCTATCTCCATTTGGTCCAATACAGATATCATCAAGATTTTAAAATGAAAATGAACTAAAGGGGAAAAAATCTCTCAAGATATTTCATTTGAGTGAAAGACTGAGGTGGATGCCACCAGCTACCAGATGAATCACCATATAGCATGAGACTTTCTTCCTTTCTCATACTGCCCTTTATGTAAGAACATTTCATGATTCAATATTCCCCATTAAATTGTCTCAGGTTTTGTCTCCAGAAAAATATGAATGCCCATAATCTAACCTCACCCAAAACACCCAGTTTTATTTTATTTCTTACTCTTCCTCCAAAAAAAAAAAAACCTCTCTGCTCCTTTTAGGAAGCTCTTCATCACTTCTTTGCATTTAATTCTTCTGTTTCACTGGTGTGCAATGCTTTACCCCTTCCTCTCTGCTTATCCATATTCCAGCCCACTGTAGGAGGTCTAGTTCAGTCCTACAACCACTAGAAAGCCATCTGTACATGTCTACTATTCTGTTGCCCTTTAAAGACCTCTGGTCTATTTTTCTAGATCGATCACACACTCTGCTTTCTAGCCAAACTTGATTTCCATGATGTTTCCTCTACAGGTCATTCCAGATGCTGCTTCCATGATCTTGAATAGGGTATCTCCAAATTTCTTTTTTAACCCTATTTTTATAATATATCCATTTTGTTAAACATTTCCCAATTATATTTTTAAAATTTTGAGTTCCAAATTCTCTCCTTTCTACCTGCCCCTCCCCCATCTCCTGAGAAGGCAAGAAATATAATATCCTTTTTGCATGTCAAGTCATGTAAAATATATTTCCATATTAATGTCCCCTAATTTCTAGAATACTCTTCCTCTTCAACTCTCATCACTTCTTGAAATCACTCATGGCTTAATCTAACTGGCAATTCTTATAGAAGCTTCTGTTAGTGTCTTTAATTGTTAGGCAGTACAGTGGATAAGGAGACATGAGTTCAAATATAACCTCAGATAGTTATTGGCTTTGTGATCCTAGGCAAATCACTTACTTTCTGTCTTCCTCAGTTCTCTGATTTGTAAAATGGGCATGAAAATAGGCCCTAGCTCCCAGGGTTGTTATGAGAATTAAATGGGATAATATTGGAAAGTGTTTGTAAATGCTAGCTCTCATTATTATTATCATGTAATTATTAGCATATATATTCTAATTACTTACACAAATACATGGCCAAAGGCCTCTCTATATTCTGGGCTCACAAGAACTGGATACTTTCCTTCAGTTCTACTCCAAGAGGGTTACCATCTCTTTTTGCCTCATTGCCCCCACGTGGTATTGTAAGAAGATCTCTAAATAAAAATAAATCTGCTAGTGGAATAGGTCAATTCATTAAGCATTTTAAAGCACCTGCTCTGTGTCAGGCTCTGTGCTAAGTTCTAAGGTTACAAATAAGAAAAAGAAACACAATCCCTGTGCTCAGGAAGCTTACAATCCAATGGGGAAAGACAATACACTGAAATTCAGTGGGGATGGGGCAGAGAAGAAAGGGCACCACCTGCCATTTGGTTCCATATGATCCATGGAGTTGAAACCAAGTAGAGCTGCAGATGGAAAGTGAGCTAATCTTGAAATTCAATTCCTGTACTGTATAAAGGAAAGCTTTGGGAATAATTCAGTGCTCCAGCTTCCATCCCTTTAATCAAAGGGAAGAGGAGGTTGAGGAAGGTGGGAAGAAGTATTTAAGGCTGATTTAGTTCCATAGTGATGAGATTAGAGGTGATTCCCTGATCCTGAAAGGGGCAACTTGTTCCATGGAGTTGAAACCAAGCAGAACTACAGATGGCAAATGGAAGCCATTTTTAGATTTCCCCAAATATGGGCAGTAGTGTCTTAGGCTCAGAGTCCTCAGTTGTTTCCACTGGGGTTAAGAGGAAACGGTGGCCAAGGTGGTTGTGGTTTGGCTTTTCTGGTACATACTGCCTCCTATCTCTTCTCCAAGGTGCCTTTTTGCTCAAGCTAGGCTGGCTTGTGTGCTGTGTGGGAGGCAGTTGTTTGGCAGTGGGTGAGGCCATTTTTAGATTTCCCCAAATATGGGCAGTAGTGTCTTGGGCTCAGGGTCCTGGGTTGTTTCCATTGGAAGGCTGGTCCCTTTTCCACAAGATTTCTTTCCCCAGATGATGGCTGTGAAGGCCAGATTGGAAGAAAAACTGGTGGTCTGGGGTGGGAGTGGGAGCTGCTACTCCCAGGACTTTTGTTGCTATCTGTCATTATAACATAACTGATATGCTGTCAACCACATAGTTTCTGCTTAAAGACTTCCAAAGAGCTGAAACCCATTGCCTCTTGAGATAGCCCATGATACTTTTACACAGTTACAATTATTAGATTTTCTTGATGTCCAGCCATTTTTTTTGCTTTTACCCACCATTTCTGGCTCTATCCTTTGGGACCAAACATTGCCAGTCTAATCTCTCTTCCATATGATACATAATAGCTTATTGAATTGATCTGAAACACTTCCTGATCCCCTACACAACTGAAAACAATTTTTTCCATCTTATAGCATTGTGTCTAGCACCCTTCTTGTCCTTCATCAAATTCTACCTTGAATCATACTTATTTATGTTCATGTTTGAGCCCTCTTATTAGATGATAAGCTCTCTGAGGATAGGGTCTCTGTATTTTTTCATCTTTGCCTAGTAACTTGCAAAGTTACTTACATAAGTTGTCATTTAATATTTATTTTGATTATTTCTTTTTAAGGTTAAGATTTTATTTTGATCTGTTCTGTATCAAGTGCTTATGAACTTTGGGTCTTTACCACAGAATGAACACATTAGAAATGTCCAGTTGTCCAGTGGATGACGCTACAGAACTTAGTAAATTTAGTATATGAGTATATACTATATCCACACATTTGTATGTGTGTGTATATATGCTTAAGTACATTTATATAGATAAATTTGGCTTATTCATTGTTTTATATACGAACATCTTATTTTTTCCAGCTAGATTAAAAGCTCCTCATGTTTTATAGATTCTAGCACAATACTAGACACAGAAAATGATTATAGGGTTTAGGACTGGAAAGCAGCTAGGTCAGTGTAGAGAACAGAGTGTTAGATTCAGAAATAGGAAGACCTGAGCTGAAATCCAAACTTGAAAATTTACTAGCTATGTGATCCTGGAAGGATCACTTAACATGCTTGCCTGTTTCTTCATCTGGAAAGAAGGGATAATAAGGGCTGTTGGGAGGATAAAATGAGCTTTGTGAACCTTAAGCATTCCATAAATGCTGTTATTATTATTACAACTGCCTTGATTTTATAAACAAAGAAAATGAAGCCCAGAGACATTGTCTCATCCAAGGTCATACAAATCATAAACGGAAGAATTAAAATTCAAATTCCAACTTAAGGGCTCTAAAAACAAGCCTTCTGACTCTAAAACCATTGTTTTCCCCCTTGATAACACACCACCCACTTAGGTTCTTGGTAAATATTTATTGATTGCCAATACATTTTAATGACAATTATTCATATCCTGGTGTAAGTAAAAGTTTAGTTCTAATAGCTTAATTTAAGAACAGACAATGCAATGTATCAAGGAAATGAGGTAACAAACTTTCTTAAACTAATACCATGACTGTGTTAAAGAACCAATTTTGCGTTGATACACTTACCAGTAGTCCTAATGCCTAAGATTTTCGAGGGAGGGGGACATGCCAAATTTCCCTAGCCTTCTTGTAGAATATTCATAAACAATCTATAAGCCAAAAAAATAAAAGCTAACTGCCCTACTGATGAGTAGAATAATTCTATTTTGAGTCATACCGAGCCTTTCTTCTAAGAACCTCAAAAGTTCTTTACAAATAGCTGTGAGGATAACTGCATTGTTTTTCAGAATTTTTTTTTGTTCAGGTAAAGGATAAGTGCCTCAGGCTCTTGGAGAAAAATCACTACAGGAATCCAATAATACTAAGTAAACAAACATGATGATTATTCTCAGCTAACAGATGGGAAAGAGAGGTGTGGGGCATTATGAATCTTTCTCATAACACACATTAAGGCCTATTCGGGGCCAAGCCAGACCACAGGTTCACCGGATTCTCTCTTGACTATTATTTATCCTAAAGAGCTTTCTCCACATCGGCCTACGCTTTGAGATAAAAACTTTCCTTTACTGAAGACAGAGCTTTGTGGAAAAGGAAATTAGTGCTGTTTATTTTGAGTCTGAGGCCTTGAATTTGAATTCTGCCTTTGCCTCTTATTACCTATGAGACACTACAGAAGTCACTTAATCTCACTGATCCTCAAATGTTCTCATCTGTGAAAATGTAGGGGTTGGATTTGATAACCTCGATAATCCCTTTTGGTCCTAAATCTGGATTCATCGTAATTAATCGTAGGTCAAAAGTAGAGGGCATTTTAGTTAATTTGGCCTGGACTTTGGATTTTAGGAGTGTGGAACTTCTGGTATGAATATTTCTCTACTCATCCATTGGAGCAACTTATCTGTAAATTGGATTCTTATCAAATAATCAACAAAGACTTATTGCGTTTTTGTGCCAGGTATTATATACTATTATTGTAGAGACTAGGTACACAAAGATAAGAATTGAAAAAGCCTTTTTCCTCAAGAAACTAATAGTTTAGGGGCAACTAGGTGGCTGGGTGGATAGAGCACCAGTGCTGAAGTCAGGAGGACCTGAGTTCAAATATGGGTTCAGACACAAGCTGCATGACCCTGGGCAAGTCACTTAATCCAATTGCCTTAAATATGTTTTTTAAAGAAACTTATAGTCTAGTTGGGGGAGACAATATGTATGTATGTATACATACACATATATACACATATGCATATATGTACTTATGTGTCAAACATGGTAGAGTAGAATGAGTAAAAGGGCCTGCATTCAAATCCAGGGTCTATCATCTTCTGTATAGATGAACCTGGGCAACTTATTCAATCTGTCTGGGCCTCATTTTCCATGTTTAAATTAAGATTATTGGACTAAATGGGCTTGTTTGGCAAGTCTGAAGTCAGGGTGAGTTGAAGAGCTTAAACCATGACTAGTTTAGTGTACCATCCATGTTTTACAGTCCTATGCATCCATATACCAGAAACAAAACATTTTTCATAACTCCAAAGCTAGCCCTCTATCACGTGTCTGTGTGTGGGAAGAATATTATTGGTACATAATTTCTCTAAATCTTGATTTAACCAGACCATTCAAATATTGAAACTATCTTCTCTACAGTAGAACTCAATAGAACTGAATGGAAGATAGTAATTATATGGCTGAGAAAAAACAAACAAACATGACAACCAGAAGTGAGAAGGGCATAAAAACAATCCAAAAGCTGAAATTCAAAGCCCCACATGCAGATTGCTAGCAAGCAACTATAGCTGAAGAAACCTGGCAAGCAACCTTTCTCATACATTATCATCCTTCCAGTCAGCCTCTCTGTGTGAGGAAAGTAAGGAAGGTGGTTTATTACCTTCATTTTACAGAGTAGGGCTGAGCCAGGGGAGATCCCAGAACATTCTTATAAGTCACTCAGGGGAGTAGCCACTTCAATGAGATATAAGATCCACTGAAGAGTCGAATTAATGCTTGAGTCTTTGTTTGGTGCTCTGGAGGATAAATAAGAGGTATCAGATACAATTCCTTTTCCCAAGAAATTTGAAAGTTAGTTATGGAGTCAGGAAAGCCTTTTGTCAACTCACTTGCTAAGCTGGATCAAGATTCTCCTGTTTTTGCCTTTGAGCTGAATGATGTTTTCTACTATAACCTCCCCAGATAATCTTGTTAAACTAATCATGATTTGAGCTCCTCAAAGCAGCCTGGCATTAGACTTCACAAGCAAGATGAGTTTTAATAACAAGGGCGAATAGTTTTAATTATCAAAGGCTGACCCTTGGAGTATTTTACATGGGCCATGTTGGGCATATAACATTGGAGAATATGCAAAAGCCTTTGGCAAATCTTTAATGACCCTTGGCCCTATGAGAAACATTCATGTAATTCTGTAAAGAAAATATCCTGCTCACTTTGATCCATTTCATCAGGCAAAGTCTCTTGCTAGCCCAATACCTTCTGGATGTCTTGTCTGGACCCCAACCTGTGGATCCCCTCATTCTTCTTTCCCTCAAAGAAAATATGCTTTTAATGACAATCATTCATCATAATATGAGGGTAAGTATAATGTGATGTTACTCAAACATAATCCACATTATGTAACCCTTAAAGCATTTTATTCCTCAAGCTGGATGCTTTGTAAAAATAACAATGGAATTTCATCTTTGAAGAATAATGATATAAGCCTAGAGTCACTGAGAAGGTTTTGTCATCACAAGCTAGTATTTATCATCACCAAATTTTGTCAAGGGAAAGTATTTACCTTGGTTAAATTTAGAAGGAATTAAATCACATCACAGGCTATATTCAAAAGTGCACTGAAATGTTTGCCTTTCTAAACAGCGAGAGAATAGACTACTTATGAACAAAGAGAACTTGGTTTGTAAACTCCCAGATATAACTTGATTGAGAAGAAAAGGCATTTTGATTTGCTCAAATGCTACATATACTGTCAAATGATCTCTACAACGTTTACATTTTGGAAAGACAGAGATCATGTAAGAGCTTACATTTAAGCAAAATTAGAATCTGTAGGCCAGTGGAGTGTATTGGTAGTCTGTGTAAAGTTCAGCAAAACCTGATTCCATAGTCTCTAAATGAAGTTACTGCAAGAATAGCTAGGACATAAAGTTCCAAGAAACCATAACTGATTTCAAAACACCATTATCTGCTTTTGGTAGTGACTTCTTAGGCCATTAAATGTTAACTCACCACATTTTCTATTTTGATCCTTTTTACTTTATGTTTTATTACATGCTACATTTGCATGATTCGGTCAAGCTAGACTTTTAGACTAGCTCCAGATAAGACATTGTGACTTGCCCTTCAGTGGTTTTTTTTTTCCAGAAATCTCTTTAAGATTACTTATCAGAAACAACTTTGCAATCTGTAGATAGCAGATGTTTTAGAATTTTCACAGTTTGTCCTGCTAGTGAATCATCAAACATTTTTCAAAGGTATTGGTAAGTAACCATGGGTAAGGTCCCAGATCTATGGTTACTCTCTAGAGAAGTCTTTTGGAGAAAGAAATAGACAATAAAATCCCCAAAGCAGGAAAAGGAATCACAAAAGGAATCCAAGAACTCCCTTAAATCAATTCTGATACCTGTGAACTCAAGGGGTGGACAATCTTTTGGATCACAGAAGCTTACTCATGCCATTGCCTCCCTAGAGACAGTTCACCAGCCCTCTTCCTATCAAACTTTTACACTGCTCAAGAAGAAACAAGGTGTTCATCTTGAAATTTTCAGCTCTTGACCTTGATTCCAGACATAGAGCCTTCCACTTAATGTTTATAGAATTCAAGTGAATTGGACACCAATCCTCTACCTCTACTCACATCCTAGCTCCTATATCTAGATGTCTAGAACTCGGGTCCCAATTTGCCTTTATCCTTTGTACTGTGGCTTAGCCTATTTTCTGATTCAGATTAACTTAGCCCGTGTTCTGGCTTCATACTTGTCTTCTTTAATAACTAGGGCTGGCTTGAAACATGCTTTTGACAATCTGCTGTTACCTAGTGACTCTCAGCTGATTCTGAAAAGGCATGAGCTTAGTATTTGCTTCTGGCTACTCCATAGTTATGAGTGCTCTCCTCACACCTCACACAATGTTGTTCTGCTCCCAGGAGTCTATGTGGCTCTGGAGAGAAAGTATAATCAGCTATATCTGCAGAGTGAACTGTTCCTAGCTTCTTTACATTTGTTTTTGCCAGCGTAGCATTTTGGTGGTTCCTGTCTCAGTCAGGAACAGAATAACTCTTCACTCCTCTAATCTTATACATACATATGCATTTTCATAGCTACATATGTGAATATATTTAAATATGCATGTATTTCTGTTCATGTGTGTATATAGATAACTCCATATATGTATGTATGTGTATATAGATATATTAATACCCTTTTGCCCAATATTTCACTGTTGGGCATAAACTTTGAGGAGAATAAAAATAAAACAGAAAAAGCTCTCTATAAACCAAAATATTCAAAGCAGGTCTCTTTATAGAACTAACAAACAGTGGACAAAGTTGGTGTTTACCATCTAGAGAATGTCTGGATACATTAAAATATATGAATAATAGAATATTATCATACTATAATAACCTATCCACAAGAGGAATTCCAAGGGATGTGGGAATATTTGTCTGAAATGTGTCAGTAAACAAACTCAGGAAAATAATATAGCATATATAGTATGTACTATATTATGGTGTGGTATTAACATAGTAATATAAAGGGAAATAATATTAAAACAAAATTGAATGCTGTGGTTTTAGTCAATAATTTTGACTGCAGAGGAGGGATAAAAATATGCCTCCCTTCATTTTTGGAAAAGTTGAGGACTATTGGGTACAGAATATTGTATAGAGTATCTGACTCTGTCAGCTGATTTTTTTTTCTTTGTTAGAGGGGATTTATCTAGACTTGGTTGGATATAAAAATTAAAAGAGACCCATAAGTATGTATGTGTGTATACACATAGATACATAGACTCATACATATACACATATGTATACATATAAACACCTATATAGGTATACACAAATACATGTATGCATATATATACATACACACATTATATAAAATCAAAAGGCATTGTTAAAGGTATAAACAAGCATGAATATATGTGTATATATCAGTAAATAAACATAACATATATAAATAAAAAATAAACACATGTATATATACACATATTCAGCAAATAAACATTTATTATGTGCCAGACAGTGTGCTAAGTGCTGGGGATACAAAGAAAGGCAAAAGATAGTCCCTTTCCTAAAGGACATCCCAATATATACATGTATATGTGTTTGTATAGACAAATTGATTGATACCTTTGTAGTAAACAAATTAGATTTTCTATACCTTATTCAGTTCTGTGATTCTCTGTGATAGAATACCATTTGTAAATGTCTACATATTCCTTTCTCATGGCATCATGAAGAATCATCTTGACAGTTGTGTAAATTATTCTTAAAGAATATTTTGTATTTTGATGAGTTGGCAGTTATGGATGCCTTTCTGATGTTTTTTTTCAGTAGCAACATTCACAGATTTTTATTTGTTCCCCAGGTATTTGGTGTCATTCTCTACTTTCATATTTTGAGGATCAATCTCTCAACATCCGCAAAACTGTGTTGCCTCTAGAATGGAATTCTTCTGTTTATATTAGCGTTGTACAACTGCTCTTTCTATCTTCACTTCTTTTAGAGTGATTTCTATTTCCTTTTGCAGCACAAGAGTCTAGAAGTAATGGCTCCACTGTCATTGTTAGAACAATTAATCAATAATCCATCATTTATTAAGCACTTAGGATGTGCCAGCCATATGCTAAGCATTGGGAATGCAAACAAAGGCAACAAAGAAAGAAAAACATGTTCTTGCTCTCAAGAAGTTCACATTCTAATGGGAGAGGATAACATGAAAACTGCATGAAACCCATATACTAAAAAAATTAGAGATAAAAAATCAGCAAAGGAAAGGTGCTAGCTAAGGAAAGACATCTTGTAGAAAATGGGATTTTAGCTAACACTGGGAGGAAGTCAGGAAAGCCAGGAGATGGAAATTAAGAGGGAGATAATTCCAGGCATGGGAGACAATGGAATTGCCCAGAGTTAAGAAATGGAATGTCTTATTCAAGGAAGAGAAAGGAGGTAAGTGTCACTGGAACAGAGTACATGAGAGGGAGTAAGGTGTAAGGAAATTAGCAATTTAGGAGGAGGTCAGGTTATAAAGGGCTTTGAATGATGAAGCCTAAAGGTGAGAGGGAGCCACTGGTGTTTACTGATGGGGGTGTGTGACATGGTCAGACCTGCACTTAATTAAGAAAGGTAGCTTTGATGGCTGAGTGGACGATCAACTAGAGTGGAGAGAGTGCTGAGACAGGGAGCCAAACAATTAGACTGTTGCAATCAGGGTGGTGGATATTTCAGAGGAGAGACAGACGCAAATATTCAAGAAATGTTACGACAGGAGAAGAGACAAGCCTTAACCACAGATGGAATGTAAGGGGTGGGAGAAAATTAGGAGCTGAGGATAACTAGGTTTCAACGGTGAGTGACTAGGAAGATGCTGGTAGTCCTCACAGTGATGGGAAAGATAGGAAGAGCGGGGAGCTTAGGGGGAAAATAATAATTTAAGTTCTTGATATATTGAGTTTAATATGGCTGCAGGGTATCCAGTTCAATGTGCCCGGTAGGCAGTTAAAGATGTGAGTCTAGAGCTTAGGACAAAGGTTAGGGCTGCACAAATACAGGTGATAATCATCTACACAGAGCTGTTATTTGAATTTATGAGAGCTGGTGAGATCGCCAAATGAAATAGTATAGAGGGGGAGAAGAGAAGAGGGCCTGGGTAGAGCCTCTGGGGACAGCCCTTGTTACTGAGTGTGTTCTGGATGAAGATTTATCAGAAAAAGACTGAGAACAATGGGTAGAAATGGGTAGAAGAACTAGGGTAGAATCACAGAAACCTAAAGAGAAAGGAATATCAAGGAGAATAAATGGATTGCCAGGTGAAAGCCTAATGTGGGCACAACCCCACTGCTGATCAGCATAGAAGTATTGATCTATTTGCTTTCTAACCTGGTCCAGTTTGTTCAAAGGCAGCCTGGTTCTCCCTTGCCCCACTCTGCAGAGGTCAACATACTAGTGCTTGATCTAATGTAGACATCTGATAAGCATTAGCCCTACTGTGGCTTCAAACTCCAGAACTCAAACAATCCACCAGCCTCAGCCACTCCTAGCAGCAGAGATTGTGGGAATGGGCTACACTATCTAGTTAATTGAATTATTCTTATGTGCTGACTTACTTTATAAGCACATATGCTACCCAACTTCTTTTGTTCTTTGTGATGTATCATTGTTCCAAGAAAATAATGTTATCCATGAAATACATTGAATTAGCACTGCATTCTTTTCAAAGTGCTTTCACTGATATTGTTTTATTTGTTTCTCCCAAGGATACTGTGAGATAGATAAGTTATCCCCCTTTTATTGTAATTAAACTGATACCCAGAGACATTACAAATTCTTTTTAGATGCTAAAGGGTGGAGGCTGAACCAAAATGCAGGACTTCTAACTTGGAATCCAGTGCTCTTTTTATTGCACCATGATTGCTGTTGAGGAAAAAGTAAAATCTATTTTAATGGATTTCCACCTATTTATTAAATAATTTTCACTTCATTTGGGCAAAGTATACTGTGTATAAAGCACTATGCAAATTCCTAGGGAAGCCAACAAACTTAGATAAGATCCAGTCTCTACCAGCATGACATTAATTTTCTGATAGCAACAAGATCAACACAAACATTTTCCTGGTTCATAGGAGATACTTGTGGGGGGCAGGGAGTAATGCAGGCATTAGTGTCATTTTCAAAGGTTAATAGTCTTCATTTCTAGGTCTCAGAAACCTTTTGAAGGACTGAAGAGAATAAAATATAAATAGAGAGAAAGATAAATTATTTAACCTATTCGTTGAATGAAGTCTGCTCTGATTCAACTTCATGCCACAATGCAAAGTGAGACTAATGAAGTACTTGCAGAGCCTGGGCATCATTCAGTAGTTCCCATCTTATGTAAATGGAGATAACCAAGTGAATCTGAAGGCTTCCTTCAGCTTTACAAAGTAGCTCCATTGGTATGACTTGTGTATCCAAGAGTGCCCCAAATAATTTGTGTCAATTTAGTTTATGTTACAAAAGAATCACTCTATACTCTTCTGCTTTGTGGCTAGAATGGAGATGATATTTGCGTGTTGAAGTATGACTGTATAGAACTCACCTCACACTTCAGTCCAGATATAATCAGGCTAGAAATCAGCTCCTTTGCACTAATATCAAAACCAATCTGTATTCGTTCCCAGGCACAAAAGTAATCCAAGTATGAGCTGCATCATGAGGTAGGATGAAAAATATCATATTGTTTACTGAAAAATTGTCAGCATTGATGCAAAGTTGCCAAATAAACAGCCTTTCTTCTTATCCCCAATAATTAGCATAATTCCTGACACATGGTAGGTGCTTAATCAATGCTTGTTGACTTGAGAAAAATGTAAAAATAATGAAGCTGAAAAATAAAATGCTAATACAGGCATTTACTTACCTTGATTCTTAGTTCAATCTAGTTAGCTACTCCTCTGCAACTTATCTGGGGCCAATGGTAGAAATTTCTGAATGTCTTGTGTATTGTACACTTTGGCTTATTTAGGCAAATAAGCTGAACTAAAGAACCATTGATAGCCCCAGGATTAGAGTATTACTTCTAGAAACTCCCATATCCTCTCAAAGTTTAGATTGTCTTGATTTTTTCTTTTAAAAAAAATGAGAAATCTTCAGTATGCTTCTATTGGTCAGATGAACCGAAACATACTTAAACAATGATTTTTAATAAAAGTAAAAGGATTTTCAGATATTGTCCCCAAAACCTTATTTAAAGGCAAAGATTTATAAAAAGTTGCAATGGAATAGCATCATATGTCAAGAAAATTTTAATCATATGAAGAAATTAAAGAACTCAAGTAGAAGAAAAGTGCCAATATTTAGGTGAAGAAATAGAAATAGGATTGAAAAGGGAATTTAGACCATCGGGCCAGAAGAAAAAAAAATGGATTATGAATTCGGGAAACAGGTTTTATATCTGGCACTGTGGCATGATTTGTTATTGACAGGGGGCTTCAACTACATAGATATATATTGGAGCTTTGTGGTCTAAAACTCAGTAGCTGACATATTCTTACTCACTTAAGGAATAATTTCATTGTTTAAAAAATCGAGAAATTGACAAGAGTAATGGTACTATGAGCCTGATTCTTTTCAATAAGGCAGAAATGTTGGCAGCTAATGATGGAAATTTAGTAATGATAAAATTATGGAAAATTTATGCAACATTCATTCCAGAAAAATACAAGTATTTTTTTCTGGCCATGTCCTTTTCCAACAGGTTGTGTCCGATATAGTCAAATTCCTTCTACTGAACAATTTTAATCTCTCCTGAATACAAAGATCCATGAAATATTTATAATCTCACAATCATGTGAGCTCTGAGTCTTCTCTTCTTAGAGCTAAGCATCTCCATTTCTTTCAACACATTTTCATATGATAGGTACTTAATGTCCTTCACCATCCTGGTTTTTATCCTGGGGATGTTATACAACTCATTAATATACTTTTCAAAATGTGGATCTCAGAGCTGATGTACTACTCTATAGGAGATCTGATTACCTTCTTATTTGTGGAAGCTCTGCCTCTCGATGAAGCCCAAAATCGGATTACTTTTCTTGGCTGCTACATCACACCAATAACTCTTTGAGCTTGTATTCTATTAAAACCCTCACGTATTTTCAAAGTGCTTTCTAACCACTCTCTTCTCTATGGTATAATTTTGGAGTTCGTTTTTCTTCCACATTATAAGATGTTACATTATTCCAATTGAATTTCATCTCATTAGATTCAGCCCATTGCTCTCAGGAGTGGAGAACCTATGGCCTTGAGGTCACATTCGGTCTTCTAGGCCCTTGGATGTGGCCTTTTGACTGAGTACAAGTTTTACCAAACAAATTTTTTTTATTATGGGGATTTGCTCTGTAAAGTTTGGATTCAGTCAAAGAGCCACACTTGAGGACCTAGCGGGCAATATGTGGCCCTGAGGCTGAAGGTTCCCCACCCCAACTAGCACATCAAATATCTTTTTGGATCCCAATTTTGCCATTCATTGTGTTAGTTATCTCTCTCAGCTTGCTGTTACCTGCAAATTTGATAAGCATTCTATCTTTGATAAGCATTTATCCAAATCATTGATAAAAATATTAAATAGCACAGGGTCAAACACAGATGTTTGGGGCACTCCAGTAGAAATCCCCTGCCATATCGACATTGAACCACTAAATATTATACTTTGAGTTTGGCCATCTAAACAGCTCTGAACTCATTTTATTGTATTATCTTCTATTCCACATCTTCCTGAGAAGGATAGTATTCAATATTTTATCAGATACTTTGCTAAAAAACCAGATAAACTACATCTATAGTATTCCCCTCATTTACTAGCTTAGAAATCTTGCCAAAAAAGAAAATAAAGTTAGTATGCCATGGCCCATTCTTAAAGTAATCATTACTCTCTTTCATGATGGTTACCTGACATCTCTTTAATTGTCTTTAATATAATCTTTCCAGGAAAAAAAAAAGTCAAGTTAGACACTTAATAATCTCCAGGCGTGGTTTTCTTCTGTTAAAAAAATAAATATATTTGTATTTCTCTGTTCTCATGGTACTTCTTTTCTATGATTTTTCAAATGTTAATGATAATGACTTAGAAATTACCTCTGCTAGTTCTGTCAGTACCTGAGGATCTCCAGGGTTGGGAACCTGTGGCATTGAGACCCTGTGCGGCCTAGTAAGTTCTTTGGTGTGGCTTTTTGAATGAGTCAAATGTGGCCTTGAGGCCACAGGTTCCCCACCCCTGGTTCTAGTCCCTCTGAGCCAGGTGATTTGAATTCACCAACAGCAACAGATTTTTTTACTTACTATCCTTGGATATCCATTTCTTGTTAATGATTTTTGTTTTTGACATTTCTAAGGCAAAAGTCATTCTGCTTGGCAAAGAAAACAGAACTAAAAAAAAAAAACTGAGCATCATTTCCATCTTTCTCGTTATTTATAAAAGACCCCTCCATCGCAATCAGAGATCCTTTTATTTCTTTGTTCATTCTTTTTCTCCCAATATAGCTTAGCAATTTTGTTGTCATGACCTTTTTTTGACAGCATCCGCTCATTCTGAGTTTTAATGCTAGTTTACAGGAGAGGCCCACCATTTCCCCTTTGGCGCACCTTCAATTTCTGAAGTTTTAAATTTTTTAAAGGATTGCCATTAGGCAGTTGAGTAGCACAGAGGTTAGAGCAGGGAACTTGAAGTCTGGAAGACCAAATTCAAAGCTGGCTGCAGGTGCTTACTAGTTGTTTAACCCTGGGAAGGTCACTTAGCCTCTTTCTGCCTCAGTTTCCTCATCTGTAAAATAGGGATAATAATAGCACTTACCTCCCCAAACTATTGTGAGGATAAAATGATATATTGTGTATAAATCTATTTATAAACATTAAAGTGTTATGTGTTGTTATTGTTTATTATTATTATTATTATTATTATTATTACTGCAACAACAATGTTGCTAGCAGCTGCTGTGGAGGTATAAGACCCACAATACCAGCACACAGAAGGGCTGCTAGCACAGATTCTTTGATCTGCTTTTCTAAGGAAATCAACTTTAAGGGGTTTATAATCTTACTTTAATTAAACATAAATATATCATTCACTTAGTTCAGGGGGAAAAGTCAGCACCCTGAATTTCAGAAAAAAAAACACAAACAAAAACTATAAGCAGAAATTATATAAACAGAGCAAATAACACAAATCAGCAGACAGGACTTCTAACTGTCTGTCCATAGCAATACATACAGAGTTACCAGAGAGAGAAGCATGAATAACTGGGTTTTCAAAGTGGGGAGGGGAGGGCTCTTTAACAGCTACCCAGAGTCTCATCTGGCCATATTGCAGGAATAGTTTTCCATTGAGTGAGTCCCCCTGAAGTCAAATGCACTGGGCATTTCTTATTTTGTATCCTCCATTCCTAAAATTCTTTCCTTCTATATCTCTGGCTCATTTTCCTTCAGGTCTTATCTAAAATCCTACTTTCTGCAAGACACCTTTCCGGATTCCCCTCGATTGTAGTCCTTTCTCTCTATTGATTCTCTCCAAATTATCCCAAGTACATACTGTTTGTATAGTTGTTTGCCGGTTGCCTTTCCCATTAGTCTATTAGACCATGAGTTCCTTGACAACAGGGACTCTCTTTTGCCCTTCTTTGTACTTCTAACACATAGCATAGTGCCTGGTACATAAAAGGCACTTAATAAATGCTTGCTGACTGACTCATATGAGCATTTGTAAGATGATACAATAATCATTAAGTTTTCATCTGTATTCACTAGAAACAGGTCATAGGCTGCCAGACTTTTTTTAGCTCAGGGGAATTGCATAGGCATAGTATACTTGGATTTCACCAAGGAATTTGACAGTCTTTTACAGTAGCAATATGGACAAGAAAGAGAAATGAAACCTGAATGAAAGTTGGGTGAAGTGATGTGTGGTCTCATATGCTTATATGTATGTAAACACAACATATATATATGCATAATACATATGCAGATTTACACATATGTATATGTATACATGTATATGTGTGTATGTAAATTTATGAGTATATATATATATATATATATATATATATATATGCACACATATACACATACACATACATATTCACCACTATGGAATTTCTATTTCTGAACTTATTAAAGATTAAAGCTATAGTAAGACTTTTGGAAACACCCTCTTTATGTATATATGTGTATTTATGTGTATATGTGTATATGTATATATGTATGCATGTATGTATATGTATGTGCATATATGTATACATACACATATATGTCTGTTTGTATATATGTATATGTGTGTTTGTGTACACACACATCCATACATATACACACTTACACAAAAATGTGTGTATGGTATATATACCTATTTAATGATGTCTCATAGTATGCTATACATAATATATGTGTGTATAAAATAACACATAAATATATAATTATGTATAAGATATAAATATATAATTTTAAATAAATAATGCACATATCATAAAGATGCAATTTTATAGAATTCCAGAAATCTAGACATACACATATGCAATGTAAATGCATTTATGACATACACATATTATATACAATATATATAAATCATGCATGATATATATGCACACATGTCAATAGCACATCATATATATTATATTATATAAATTATATGATACGCTATTTATGCTCTTTTTATAATCACAAATATCATAATGTACCCCCATGTAATTTGTTGGGACTACAAATTTATCAGAGGGTAGGATAAAAGCATGAGACTAAAACATTTTTCATGGTTTATTTTTGTCCATATGGACAAAATTCTAGGAATCTGGTTAGATAGGTAGAAGATGTAATGGAGATACAAGATGATTCAATGCCCTTGTCTCCTGGCCTGAACTATGTCTCTAAGGTTTTTTTTTTTTCTCATGATCTTCCAAATGTTTTTCCAATCCATCTATGTTGGATAGTAAAAGGGGCTTGTATTTGAAAAAGACTGGGGCATCCTAGAGTGTTAGAAATTTTAGCTAGTGGGAGAGTAACCCTTGCATGTGTTATGACTAGACTGATACTAAAGTTGGAAGTCATAGGGACTGTTCACCATTAGTTTTAGTTAGGTTTCTGAGTAAAAGATCCATTCCCTGGACTTGAAAGTTCAATTCAAAAGTCATATATGAAACTGAGGCCATTAGCTTTCTAGCAAGTAGAATTTCTTCTCTTCGTTCTAAAAAAACTTGGCTCTGGAGGCAAAGAATTTCTGGAAAAGGTAATGAGGTGCTTTATAGTGAAAACTCCAAGGGGAATAAGATAGATCACCCCTTAAGGGAAAAGGTAGGGAAGGCTGTTTTTGCTTTTTCTCTAGGGAACACTTATGATAGTCTTATTGCTGATGCAAAAAGCTACTGCATTTCCAAAAATGCTATTAAACAAAAAGGCCTCAGGATCTGGAACTGAAGGAACATGGCAGAGCCTCTATTTCTCATTAGGAAAAGGTGGCATTATAGCCAAGGATATTAAGGAAAAATAGAAATCAGAAGAATGGAGAAGGTTCATATCTATACGCCCAGTGGGAGCTTGCCTTATAGAATAAGATGGTCACTATGCAATCAGTTTATGGAGGAATTTTTTATGAATATTTGCTCTCTCATTAAATGTCTTTACTTTCAACCAATTATATCTTCTGGTTAAGTATTAAATACCTCTATGATAGTACATTAGCTGTGATTTTGTGTAGATTTGGAAGCGTGAAGTTTTTTAACTTGTGGTAGCTTTGTCTGGTCTAGTTAGTCTTTGGATTGAGAGAGGGCATTCCACAGTGCTACATGATGGAAGATGGATACAAAAAGTTAGAATGGATCTTTAAGAATATCATTAGGACAGCTAAAATTCACCATGATTCTGAGGTGGAACAAAGTATTTCGAACAGTACCAATGAATTAAGTCATAATGGCACAGGTCAGATTAATTGAAAGACAGGCTGCTTCATCACTAACATGAATATACCAAACTATGAGTAGAATGAACAAAAGTCATTCATGATACAATGAAGGTGAAGGCCAGAGCAAATTGGAGATGGCAACATGGGGTCTTCACTACCCTAAGCAAATTCCTCTTTAGCCCAGCTCTAGTGCATAGGTTGTGCTACAAGCCTAGTTCATAGCCTTGTTACTAGCAGCCTCAATGTCTCCCCAAGAAATATTTTTCCCTTCCCACCTTCTCTCATTCTTGGCCAGGACACATGACTCCCTAATCACAACTCTGCTCTGAACTCTGAGTTTACAGGTTATTTTCTGAAACAGTTTTTATCAATGACTAGAAGAAAAGTTTAGATAAAATGCTTATCAGATTTTCAATTGGATACTGGATACTGCTCTAGTAACAATATATAGTGTCTCATTGCTTCCAAATCATAGTGAGAACAGGACTATGCTGGGCCTACTTTTGTTGCAGCCCATGACATTGTCTGTTCCACTGGGGTTCACCTTACTTCTCATTTCGTTACCACTGAATTCTATCTAATTTCTCATTCTTCCTTGGTCCTTCCCTGGAGTCTATTCCTGTGCAGATTGCTGAGGCACATGCTAATGTTTGCTTTGTAGGCCACTACTGCACACCGCCTCCTCTGCGGCCAATGATGGTGGGGCCTAGCAATGTTTCCCTGCACTAAGGACTGAAGGCCAATTGAGTTTTATCATAGGCCCTGCCACTACTAGACCCTGAGCACTGCATCTCTACACCAGTGCCAAGGGATGCCTTCTTTTTTATAATTAAGATTTTTTTATTTTTAGTTTACAACACTCAATTCCACATGATTTTGAGTTCCACATTTTCTCCCCCCGAAACCCCTCCATCCCCAAGATGGCATGGAATCCCATATAACTTCCACGTATAGCTTCACATTGAATTAATTTACACACTGGTCAAGTTATGGAGAAGAATTATGAGCAATGGAATGAATCATGCGAAAGAAGAAACAAAACCTAAAAAAAAAAAAAAGATAAAAAAAGGAGAGCAAACAGTATGCCTCAATCTGCATTCATACTCCATAGTTCTTTCTCTGGATATAGATAGCTCTCTCCATCATGAGTCCTTTTGAGTTGTCTTTGAACCATTTATTGCTGAGAAGAGCAAAGTCTAACAGGGTAAGTCATCATAGAATCCACATATCTGTGGTTATGGATAGTGTTCTGGTTCTGCTCTGCCCACTCAGCATTATATCATGTAGGATTTTCCAGGTTATTATGAAGTCCATATCTTCCACATTCTTATAGCACAATAGTATTCCATTACATTCATATACCACATCTTGTTCAGCCATTCTCCAACTGATGAGCATCCCATTGATTTCCAATTCTTTGCTACTACAAAAAGGGCCACTATAAATATTTTTGTACATGTGGGTCCTTTTCCCACTTGTGTGATCTCTTTGGGATACAACCTTAGAAGTAGTATTGCTGGGTCAAAGGGTATGAACATTTTTATAGCCCTTTGGTCATAGTTCCAAATTGCTCTTCAGAATGGCTGGATCAGTTCACAACTCCACCAGCAATGTAGCAATATTTCAATTTTCCCACATTCTCTCCAGCATTTATCATTTTCGTGTTTTGTCATTTTAGCAAATATGACAGGAGAGATATGATACCTAAGGGCTGTTTTGAATTGCATTTCTCTAATCAGTAGTGATTTAGAGCATTTTTCCATGTGCCAATAGATACCTTTAATTTCTTCCTCAGAAAACTGCCTGTTCTATCCTTTGACCATTTCTCAATTGGGGAATGCCTTGTATTCCTACAAATTTGGATCAGTTCTCTGGATATTTTAGAGATGAGGACTTTATCAGAGACACTGGTTGTAAAGATTTTCTCCCAATTTTCTGATTCCCTCCTAATCTTTGTTGCATTGGCTTTCTTATACAAAAACATTTCAATTTAACATGATAAAAATTATCCATTTTGCATTTGGTAATGCTTTCTATCTCTTGTTGGGTCACGAATTCTTTTCTTTTCCATAAATCTAACAAGTAAACTATTGCTTGCTCTCCCAAATTGCTTGTAGTATCAGCCTTTATTCCTAAATCATGAACCCATTTTGACTTTATTTTGGTATATGGTGTAAGATATTGCTCTATGCCCAGTTTTTGCCCTACCATTTTCCAATTTTCCCAGCAGTTTTGTGAAATAGTGAATTCTTATCCTTAACAAAGAGTACATTGTCACTGACTACTGTGTCTTGTGTACCTAACCTTTTCCACTGATCCACCACTCAGTTTCTTAGCCAGTACCAGGTAGTTTTGATAACTGCTGCTTTATGGTACAGTTTAATATCTGGTATGGCTAGGCCACCTTCCCTAGCATTTCTTTTCATTAATTCCCTTGATATTCTAGACGTCTTGTTCTTCCAGATGAATTTTGTTATTATTTTATCCAGCTCTGTAAAATATTTTTTTTTCATAGTTCAATGGGTATGGCACTGAATAAATAAGTTAATTTAGGTAAAGTTGTCATTTTTATTATATTAGCTCAGCCTAATTATGAGCAACTGGTATTTGTCCATTTATTTAGATATGACTTTATTCACATGAAAAGTGTTTCATGATTATGTTCAGATAGGCCTTGGATTTGTCTTGGCAGATAGACTCCCAAATATTTTGTAGTGTCTACAGTGACTGTAAATGTAATTTTTCTTTCTATCTCTTGCTGTTGGGCTTTGTTATTAATGTATAGAAATGCCAAGGATTTATGTGGGCTTATTTTATATCCTGCAACTTTGCTAAAGTTGCTTATTATTTCAAGTAGTTTTTTACTTTGATTCTCAAGGATTCTCTAAGTAAATGATCATATCATCTGCAAAAAGTGATAATTTAGTTTCTTCTTTTCCTATTCTAATTCCTTCAATTTCTTTTTCTTATCTTAATGATACAGCTAACATTTGTAGCAGCAAATGGAATAGTAAGGGTGATAATGGACATCCTTGTTTCACCAATGATCTTATTGGGAATGCATCTAGCTTATCCCCTTTGCAAACAATGCTTGCAGATGGTTTTAGGTCGATGCTATTTATAATTTTAAGGAAGACTCCATTTATTCCTATGCTTTCTAGTGTTTTTAATAGGCATGGTGGTTGTATTTTGTCAAAGGTTTTTTCTGCATCTATTGAGATGATCATATGGTTTCTGCTAGTTTTGTTATTGATGTGATCAATTATGCTGATAGTTTTCCTAATGTTGAACCAGGCTTGTGTTTCTGTAATAAATCCAACCTGGTAGTAGTATATTATTCTCATGATAAGTTGCTGCAACCTTTCGTGAAATACTTTATTTAAAATTTTTGCATCAATATTCATTAGGGAAATTGGTCTATAATTTTCTCTGTTTTGACTCTTCCTAGTTTGGGTATTAGTAGCATATTTGTGTCATAAAAAGAATTTGGTAGGCCTCGTTATTCACCTATTTTCCCAAATAGTCTATGAAGTATAGGAATTAATTTTTCTTTAAATGATTGATAAAATTCACATGTAAAACCATCTGGCCCTGAAGATTTTTTCCTAGGGTGTTCATTGATGGCTTGCTCAATTTCTTTTTCAGAGAATGAGGTTATTTAGGAATTTTATTTCCTCTTCTGTTAACCTGGGCAATTTACATTTTTGTAGACATTCATCCATATCCCTAAGGTTGTCAAATTTATGGACATACAATCGGGCAAAATAATTCCTAATTATTGTTTTAATTTCCTCTTCATTGGAGGTGAATTCACCCTTTCCATTTTTGATACTGGTAATTTGGTTTGTTTCTTTTTGTTAATCAAATTGACCAAATGTTCATCAATTTTATTTTTTTCATAAAACCAGCTCTTTGTTTTATTTATTAATTCAATAGTTTTCTTGATTTCAATTTTATTAATCTCTCCTTTGATTTTCAGTATTTCTAATTTGGCATTTAATTAAGGATTTTCCATATGTTCTTTTTCTAGTTTTTTTCAATTGCATGCCCATTTCATCGAACTCCTTTTTCTCTATTTTATTCATATAAGCATTTAGACATATAAAACTTCCCCTAAGAACTTCTTTGGCTGCATCCCATAAGTTTTGGTATGTTGTCTCATTATTGTCATTCACCTGAATGAAGTTGTTAATTGTTTCTCTGATTTGTTCTTTGGCCCACTCATTCTTTAGAATTAGATTATTTAGTTTCCAATTAATTTTTAGCTTATTTTTCCATGGTTCTTTATTACAAATAATTTTTATTTCATTATGATCTGAAAAAGATGCTTTGACTACTTCTGCCTTTCTGCACTGGATTGTGAGGTTTTTATGCCCTAGTACATGGTCAGTTTTTGAATAATGTGTCATGTAACGCTGAGAAAAATGTATATTCCTTTTTATCCCCATTCAGTTTTCTCCAGAGGTGTGTCAAACCTGCCTTTTCTAAAATTCTGTTCACCTCTTTAAGTTCTTTCTTGTTTATTTTGAGGTTAGATTTATCAAGTTAAGAGAGTGGGAGGTTGAGGTCTCCCATTATTATAGTTTTGCTCTCTATTTCTTCCTGTAACTCCATTAACCTCTCCTCTAAGAATTTGCCTGCTATATCACTTGTAGCATATATGTTAAATAATGATATTGCTTCACTGTCTATGATTTCTTTTAGCAAGATGTAGTGACCTTCCTTATCTCTTTTAATTAAATCTAACTTTACTTTTGCTTTCTCTGAGATTAGGATTGCTACCCCTGCTTTTTTTACTTTAGCTGAAGCACAATATATTCTACTCAAGCCTTTTACCTTTGCCCTGTGTGTGTCCACCTGTTTCAAATGTGTTTCTTGTAAACAGCATATTGTAGGATTATGGTTTTTAATTCATTCTTCTATCCATTTCCATTTTATGGGAGAGTTCATCCCATTCACATTCACAGTAATGATTACTACTGGTGTCTTTTTCTCCATCCTATTTCCCCGTTTATGCTTTTATTTCTCCCTTTCCCCTTCCATTCTTCAACAGAGTTTTGCTTTTGACCACCACCTTCCTCAGTTTACCCTCCCTCTTGATTCTCCTCTTTTATCTTATCATTTTCCTCTTGCTACTTATTCCCTCCCTTCTGACTACCCCCTCCCTTTTTTCCCCTTTCCCCTCCTATTGCCTGCAGGACAAGTTAGATTTCTATACATATAAGGGTATGTTATTCCCTTCTTGAACCAAATCCAATGAGAGTAAAGCACAAATACTGCTCTTTTCCCTCCCTTCTTTCCCTCTATTATAATATGTTTTTGTGCCTCTTCATGTGTTGTAATTTACCCTTTTCTACTATCTCTTTACCTCTTTTCCCAGAACCATCACTTTATATCCCTTAATTATGTTTTTTATCATTATATCAGTTATTTTATACTGATATCTACAGTCTATGAATATGCCTTTCAATTGTCATAATAAGTATACTATTCTCAAGATTTACATATATACATATGTATATGTATATGTATATATATATATATATATATATATATATAAATAAAACATATGCAAAGCATACATAAAACAAAATAATCCTACATAAGTATGTAACTAATTAGCCTTATTGATTAATTAGGGGTTTTCTCCCAATTAACCCTTTTATGTCTTTCTTGAGTTTTGTTTTTGGAGATAAAATTTTCCATTGAACTCTGGCCTTTTCATCAGGAAGTTCCAGAATTCCCTTATTTCATTGAATGTCCATCTCCTTGCCTGGAGATGGTTGGGTAGTTTGGTTGGGTAGTTGATCCTTGGTTGTAGTCCAAGTTCCTTTGCCTTTCAGAATATCACATTCCAATTTCTCTTCTCATTTAATGTAGAAGCTGAAAGATCCTGCATGATCCTGACTGTAGTTCTGTGATGTGTCAATTGTTTCTTTCTAACTGCTTGCTGTATTTTCACCTTAACCTGGTAGTTCTGAAATTTGGCTATAATATTTCTTGAAGTTTTCAATTTGGGATCTTTTTCAGGTGGTGATCGATGGATTCTTTCGATGACAATTTTACCCTCTCGTTCTAGGACCTCTGGGCAATTTTCCTCAAGGATTTCATGAAAGGTACTTTTTTTCATCATAGCTTTCTGGTATAGCAATAATTCTTAGATTGTCTCTCCTGGATCTATTTTCCATGTCAGTTGTTTTTCTAATTATATATTTCATGTTTTCTTCTATTTTTTCATTCTTTAGATTTTGTTTGACTGATTCTTTTTTTTTAAATTTTTTTAAATTTATTTTTGACATGTTTGGTTTTCAGCCTTGATTTTCACAGGCGTTTGAATTACAAATTTTCTCCCCATTTCCTCCC
>CM053623.1:297613455-297678887 GCA_028646595.1 Phalanger gymnotis | reverse complement strand
GGGAGGTCCGTGTGGGACCGACCTTACCCAGAGACCATCCAGGCTGTCCTGGGGTGGGGCCCTGCTTCCCTCTGCCACTTTGTGGGTTCTGCAGCTCTAGAATTGGTTCAGAGCCATTTTTTTATAGGTTTTTGGAGGGATTTGGTGGGGAGCTCACGCCAGTTACTGCTTTCTGGTCGCCATCTTGGCTCCGCCCCCTTGTTTGACTGATTCTTGATGTCTCATAGAGTCATTAGCTTCTACTTGCCCAATTCTAATTTCTAATATTTTGTTTTCTTCCTTTATCTTCTCTGACTGTTTTTCCATTTGGTTGATTTTACTTTTCAATGAGGCATTTTCTCTGTTTGTATTCTGATTTTCCTTAACCAGTTCTCTGATTTTACCTTTTAAAGATTATTTTTCCTCGTTGATTTTTTTTTCCTTTTCTTCCATTTTTTTCTTTTACTTCCCTAATTTTGTTTTTAAAGTCCTCCTTGAGTTCTTCCAGGAATGCTTCTTGGTCTAGAGACCAGTTCACTTTCCCTTTTGAGGTTTCAGATGTGGGTGTAGTGTCCATGTTGTCCTCTTCTGAATTGGTATTTTGATCTTCCCTGTCTCCATAACATGAATCAAACATCTTTGATAGCTTCTTGCTGTTCTTTTTCCTGTTTTTTTTTTCTCTTGGTTTCTGAAGTTGATCTCTGCTTCTGGGGCTCAGGGGCTCTGTCCCAAGTTTCTTGTTTTGGGATCTAGCTTTTATGTTGATAAGCAAAATGGTCTTTGTTTTCTTTCAGTAACTCAGTGTATTTTGTTGAATCTAGAGCCCTGTTGGGTGTAGAACCTATGTGGATGTGAGCCTCCCAGGATCCTGGGGGGAGTGGCTAGGACTGGAGGCAATAGAAGCCTGTGGTGGGAGGAGCTTGCTGAACGGCTGGAGCAGAGCTAAGAGGCAGTTGGAGAAGCAGTTGTGAGGCAGTTGGTGACAGCAGTTAAGAGCTGAAGGAGAGAGGAAGCAGTCAGCTAGCTGGGACACAAGTTGGAGAGTGTGGCAGAAGCAGCAGCGATGGCAGCAGAGACAGCTACGGCCGAAGCTGAAGATAAAGCCGAAGTTGAAGCAAGACTTGCAGAAGCAGAGCCAACCTCTGTGTGGACCAAGGAGTGCCGAGCAAGGACTTGAGGGGAGTGGGTAATCTTCTTACCAGCATGAATATGATTTGGTTTAATACCATCATGTTTTTCTGTGGCCTCCTGGTTACTCTTGTGAGGTGGACTTATTGGGCCTGGAAGTTTGTGATCAAAACATCGGAATGGGGAGGCTAGTACGTGGGTCTGTTACTTTGGAGCCTAAATAAATGTTTTAATCCTTCTGCCTTCTACCTAGAGAATTCCTTATATCCAACGATTCAGAACCGTTCAGACATATGTATGATGCTCTTTGAGATCATAAATTCGGCTTTCCTACTACATCTTTATCTACTATGTTCTCTGGCTTCGTGAGGTGTGGGGGAGGGGTGGTGTGTCTGCTGGGAGTCTCCTCTTCCCCAGGACTGTTCAACAGCATGGGTGGTCTCAGCTCTTGTCTGTGCTGCTGTCTGCCACTTCTCCTAGGCTGTGCAAAGCCAATTCTGGGGTCCTGGCATTGACATTAGTTAGCTCCACCCTCTGGGGCTCCCTTACACTCCTTGTTCTACTGAGGTGAGGGCTGCTGGGACACCTCTCTTCCTGCACTAGTCTCTTTCCACCACCACAGGAAAGGCCCTCTCTCCCACTTCTCTCACTGCTGAAGCCCCCCTTCTGTCTCCTCTGTTTCTCCTGAGGTATTATTCTCTGAGTTTATTCAAGGGAGGGATAAAAGTCATTTTACCTGCAATCATGGCTCCCAGAAGTTCAAGAAGGTGTGTTTCAAACCTTTAGACTGTGCTTTGGAGGCCTCTGGGCTAGTTGCTCCCGAGGTCACAGGCTCTGTGCTCCAACCAACTCCCATCCTGGGCTGAGAGGGCTGGGGTTGATCGGAGCCATAGCCAGTAGTTCTACCATGGGCCCGCACTGCTGCTCCAGCGTTTCCCTCACCCAATGCTGTCCCAGACCTGCACACTGGCTGGATTTCCTCTCCTATTCCCCATTAGTTTGGTCTGGTGCTGCATGCCTGGCACTCCTACCCCTCTCAGTCCACTCGTGGCTTCCAACTTTCTCAAATCTGCTCAGATTCACTTTTTAGAAGTACCTGACAGAACTTGTAAGAGAGCTCTGGTAGTTCCTTCCTTTCACAACACCATCTTGGCTCCTCTCCACCCAAGCAATGCCTTCTTAAGCCAGAAAATGAATGCTACTCCCCTGCCTGAGCCTGAATGATGCTCTTTCATGCTAGGGCCTGAGTACTGCCACGAGTGCTGCCACTTCCACAGACTGTCCCTACCCCATTACCAAATTCCCAGTGGAGGACTACCACAACAACTACCACTGCTGGGGCCTGAGGCTCTCTTGTGCTGAGCCAAGCAATGCCTTTGCTGCTACTCAGTCCATTCCCCAGGGAACCCTCACCCATTCCTCACTGGAAATCCAAGAAAGAAAACATTACAATCAACAGAAATAAGAGCAGAAAACATCCTTTATACTTTTAAAAAAATTTAGACTGATATGCCTCCCACCTCTTCAGTACATATGAGCATGTACCCATATTCCCAATTTCAGAAAGGCCCTTGGGATTCTGATGAGGATCAAGAATTGTCCCTTCACAAATAATTTATGTCCAAACAAGAGATAGAGAGCATTATGAAATGCAAAAAGGATAATTTTGTTTATGTTAAATTCAAAAGCTTTTGTACATACAAAGACAAAGCAACAAAGATTAGGAGGGAAGCAGAACATTAGAAAAGGATTTTTACAACCAGTGTCTCTCATAAATGACTGATCTCTAAAATATACAGGGAACTGGGTCAAATTTATAGGAATACAAGTTATTGCCCAATTGAGAAATGGACAAAAGATATGAACAGGCAGTTTTCAGAGGAAGAAATTTAGATATCTATAGCCACATGAAAAAAAATGCTCTAAATCACTATTGTTTAGAGAAATGCACATCCAAACAACTCTAAGGTACCACATCTCTCCTGTTAGATTGGCCAACATTACAAAACAGAAAAATTCTAAATGCTGGAGAGTATATGGGAAAATAGGAACACTGTTACATTGTTAGTGGAGTTGAGGAACTGATCCAGCCATTCTGGAGAGCAATTTGGAACTAACCCAAAGAGATATAAAAAAGTGCATACACTTTAACTCAGCAATGCCACTTCTAGGGCTGTATCCCAAAAAGATCACACAAGTGGTAAAGGAACCTGAATTTACAAAAATGCTTATAGCAGCTCTTTTTGTGGTAGCTAAGAATTGGAAATCAGTGAGATGCCAATCAATGGGGGAATGGCTAAACAAGTTGTGGTATATGAATGTAATGGAATATTATTGTGCTCTTACAAATGAGGAGAAGACAGACTTCATAATAACCTGGAAAGACCTATATGATCTGATGCTGAGTGAGTGGAGCAGAATCAGGAGACCATTATACATGATTATAGACACATGGTATCTGTGATGACTAACTTCGATAGACTTGGCTCCTCTCATCAATTCAAGGTTTAAAGACAGCTCCAAAAGACTGATGATGGCTAAAGCTATGCAATTCCAGAGAAAGAATTATTTTGGCAGAATGAGGATTGAGGGAAACCATTTGCTCTCTTTTTTTCCATCTTTTTTGGTTTTGTTTCTTCTTTCTCATGATTCATTCCATCGGTTATAATGCTTCTTTACAACTTGACTATCGTATAAATAAGTTTAATGGGAAGGTATATGTAGAACCTATATTGAATTACATGCCATCTTGGGAGGAGGAAGGGGGAAGAGAAGGAGGGGGTGAAAATTTGGAACTCAAAAATTTGTGGAACTGAGTGTTGTCAAACAAAAATAAAAAATATTTTTTTAAATTCTTCCTTCATGTACCTCCCTTAGTGCTTTACCCCAAAGAATTCCATGTTACTGAGTTCCCCATGGCTTCCCAAATGCCATATAAAAAAATCCCATGCTTTTAGCATAGCTCTTAGGTCAACCTAAAAACCCAGACTTTAACACTAATAAGACAAGGAATGTCAATTGAGGAAAAAAATATATCATAATTTTACTCTGAAATAAAATTTTCATACTATCTCTATTTTCTGTTTTCCTGAGGTGTAAAAATTTTCACTGAACCAATTGACATGGCTTAGTCCTTCAAAGTGTTCCTAAATTCCCATCCTACTGGTTTAAGGAATGCCAGCCTATTAAACTTGTGAGCCTGGAGATCAATTCCAAATATAAAAATCATGCAATTTCAACAAATGACAGTTTGAAGCATTTATGATTTTCAGAGTATAGTTCTTAAAGACACAGAGTACATTTACATCAATCTATAATCACCAGATATCCACAATTTGTTATTTAATCCCCATTCCCTATCAAGGTAACAAGGAATGCCTAGTGATCTGTGGCCACTTGAGACTTCTCTTACTTTCTGTCTCCCTTCTCTGACTTCAACTAGGATATACTGATCAAATCCTGCCAACTATGCCAGAATGTTGGAGGTGGGCCAAGCCTGATTCAGGCAGGGGTTCAGAATTACAATTAAATCAGATACTTATAAACTATTTAACAGATGGTAAAAGCTGGTTTACTTAGTCATGGCAGAGAATGACACTCAGTAAGGATGTAGCATTGGTTCCACTGAGAGGAGCTTAACTGTCCCTGGGCTGGCCATGCTGGTCTGCTGGTCAGAAGTCTGAAGGAGGAGGTGCCAACTCCTTGTGTCTTAGTTCTTTGTTCATAAACCACCAGCAAGCCTTAGTCCCCTGAGCCAATTAAATCTCTAGAATACTTTTAGAATCTTTGAAAGAAAAATAACAGTCTAGCCTACCTGGAAGATTTTGCTCCAATATAAAACTAAATTACAAAAGGGCAGTCATATCATAAAACAATTAAAAGTCAAAGGAAGACAATACTTTAAATAACTATGGCTGGAGAAGAAGTCTTACTAAACAAGATGATCATGAAATACAAAAAGGACAATTTCATTTTTTTAAAAGTGAAAATTTTCAGCCCATACAAATGATATGCAGCTAAAATAAGAAGTGAAATAATAAATTGAAGAAAATTACAGTGAATTTGTGTGACAAAGTTCGAAAATCAATAGTATTTTAAATTGGTATAAATGTATAAGAACAAGAGCCATTCCCCAGGAGATAAGTGGGCAAAGTTCATTCTCAAGTGAACTTCAGGTGATCAGTAACCATATGAAAACAGTGTTCTATTATGCTCAAAGGGCTACAAAGGTGTGCATACCCTTTGATCCAGTAATACCACTACTAGGTCTATATCTCAATGAGATCATAAAAAGGGGGAAAGGATCTACATGTACAGAAATATTTATAGCAGCTCTTTTTGTTATGGCAAAGAACTGAAAATTGAGGGGATGCACGTCAATTAGGGAATGGCTGGTCAAGTTGTGGTGTATAAATGTAATGGAATATTGTTGTGTAATAAGAAATGATGAGCAGGCAGACTTCAGAACAACCATGAAATGATGCTGAGCAATGTTAGCAGAACCAAGAGAACATTGTACACAGAAACAGCAAGATTGTGGAATGATCAACTGTAACAGGCTTAGTTCTTCTCAGTAATACAATGATCCAAGACAATTCCAAAAAACTCATGATGGAGCATTCTATACACATCCAGCAAGGAGTCTGAATGCAGATTGAAGCATATCGTTTGCACTTTTTAATTTTTTTCTTGTGGTTTTCCCTTTTTGTTCTGATTTTTCTTTCCCAGCATGACTAATGTGGAAATATGTTTCACATGCTGGTACACGTATAATCCAGATCAGATTGTTTGCTGTATTGAGGGATGGGTAGGGGAAGGAGGGAGAAAAATTTGAAAATCAAAAATCTTACAAAAACAAATGTTGAAACTATCCCTATATATAACTGGAAAGAAGTAAAATACTATTAAGGAGAAAAAAATAAAAAAAGAAAAAATGTTCTAAAACACTAATAGTAAGAAAATACAAATTAAAATATCTCTGAGATTCTATTTCCATGTCCTTCAGGTTGCTGAAGATGATAGAAAGGCAAAACAACAATGTGAAGAATTGTGAGAGGGAAGCTGCACAAATGAATTATTGGTGGAGCTATAAAATGATTTAATCATTCTGGAAATAGAATATTTAGAATTATATCTAAAATGTTATTAATTTGGATATACTCTTTGGCCCAATGAAACCATATTACTATTATTTTTGTACCCTAAGAAGGTTAAAGACAGAAAAAAAAGACACATTGGTGAATTAATTGATCTACTAATCAATTAGGTTAAGGATATTTGTTTAGTGCCTGCTATGTGTCAGGCACTATGCTAAGTGCTGAGAATAGAAAAATAAATAACAGTTCCTGCTTTCAAAGAATTTATGGTCTAATGGGACAGATAGTATATAAACAACTAGGTACAAATAAAATGTATACAGGAGTCATCCCAGAGAGAAGGCATTAAGAATAAGAAGGTTTGGGAAATGATTCTTACAGAAGGCGAGAATTTAGGAGATAGGGAAAAAAAGGAGAGAGTTCCAGGCTTTAGAGATAGAAAGTGAAAATGCCCTCAGTCAGGAGTTAGGATATCTTAAGTGAGGAATACTAATAAGGCCAGTGTAATTGGATAATAGAATACATAGAGGGGGAGAAAGTGTAAGAAGCTAGGAAGGAGCCAGGTTAGAAATTTAAAAAGGTTCCATATTTATTGAATGGAAGAAGTTAACATGGTTAGATCTTTGATTTAGATCAATTTGAGAGATGAGTGGAGGATGGATTTGAATGAGTGAGAAACATAGCAGGGAGATCAACTAACAATCCAGGTGTAAGGTATTGAGGGCACATATGAAAGTGGTGGTAGTGTCAGAGGAGAGAAGAGGAAGAATACAAGAGATGATATGAAAGTAGAAATAATAGGACCTGATAAGAGATTGCATAAGGTGAGTGAGAGAGACAGTTAGGAATCAAGGATGGTAGTTACCATGCAAGGCTGGGAGACTGGGAGGATGGGAGTGCTCAGCAATAATATAGAAGTTAAGAAGAGGGGACGGATTTGGGTGAAAGATGAGTTTTGAACATGTCAAGTTCAGGATGTCTATGGAACTCCCAGTTTAAGAAATCCAGTAAAGGGTTGGAGATGCAAGACTGGAAGAGAAGAGAGAGGTTAGGGCTGGACAAGTAGATCTGAGAGTCATCTGCATAGAGATGATAATTAAGTCTATTGAAGATGATGAGATCACCAAACTTATGAAATCTGTCTGGAGGAAGGTATCCAAGATAGCTAGATGAAAAAAGACCAAGTTTTGAACACATGTTGCAATAACTGCATGTCTTTCACAAAAGAGTAGATTTAGGGTAACCTGTTTACTCTGTTTAAGAACTTGAACAACTATCAAGTGGAAGAGAAATTGGATTTGAGACAATGAGTGGAAGATTAGTTCATCTGTATATAAGGAAAAAAAATTCAAAGGATCTTCCAAACAATTTGAGTTGTCAAAGATACATGGATCTTATTCAAAGAATAGGCTATTTCAGAGGAGTGTGAATTCAATCATGTACATGAAAACAATATAAAAGGACTTTAGATCTCTGATCCATGCATTGACCACTGGTGACTCTATAAGAATGAGATTGAAACATCCTCCTGGCAAAGAAGTGATAGAATATAGTTGCAAAATGAGTCATATGTTATCAGACATGGCCAATGTCCTCCTCACCTCCATGGAATCTTATGGTTGGACGTGGCTGTACAGTCTGATCAATATTCAAAAAGAAGGAATCTCAACTCTAACATACTCAAAAAGGAATCATTAGGTCTCTGCTTGAAGAGCTCCAATAAAGGGAACACTTTGAACAATAAAACAGCCCATTCCACTTTTGGATACCTCATTTTGTTTTATTTTATTCTAATTTTTATAAGGGGGTATTCTATAGAGAAGGGAGGAAGAAGATATAAGTGAAAATGGCAATTCTCTCTCTCTTAAAAAAACATAAATAAAATATATTTAAAAAGGAGTCAGTGAATTTCCCAACAAAAGAGGTCTTCATGTAGGGTCTGAATTACTGTATTCTGGGATTGCTATGGGAGAGATTCCCATTCATATAAAAATTGGATTAAATAACTCCAAGGCCTCTCCAACTCTGATGTTCTGCAATTCTATGAATAGCCAGTCCCCTTCCATGGAGAGAAAACTGGCTGAGGGGCTAATTCTTTACATATTTGTTCTGAATGTGTATGAAATTTCATTTTATTCCTCAAGAAGAGCTATGACCAAAGGTCTGAAGGAGACTTTCAAGTCCCACATAAGACTGACCTCATTTAAATTCACTTTATAAATGGATCTTAATCTCATTAAGTCATCTTGATTGATACCTACTTAAATAGAAAAGGCTATTAAGGATGTCTTCACTTGACCACAGAATTTACTTGTGGTACTTTTTAGATTTAGGGGTCTTTTAATTTAGAAATCAATGTCATACTGATTGAAACTCAATGTAAGTATTTATACCATCACAAATAGAGTGAACATTATGACCTGTAAATATTAATCTTTCATTGCCTTTGCAATAATATTGTACATCTCAAGCATAACAGGTCCAAAACAGAATTTCTTTCCTTTTCTCTAAACACACTTTTATTCTAAACTTTCCTAGGATTGTTGAGGGTACACTATCTTCCTGCAGCCTAAGTTCACAACCACAGAGATATTCTCAAATACTCACTTTTACTCATCCTGCATATTCAATCAGCTGCCAAATTTTTTCAGCAACATCTCTTAGGTATGCCCTTTTCTCTCTACCTACATCCCAGTTCAGACCTTCATGAACTGGATTATTTCAATAGCCATCTAAGTGGTTTCCCTATTTCTAGTTTCTCCCTACTCTATTCTTTACAATTGCCAAAGTGATTCCCTTAAAGTATGATCTCTCTCTCTCTCTCTCTCTCTCTCTCTCTCTCTCTCTCTCTCTCTCTCCAAAATGCTATATATCCCCAGAGAGAGAACTAATTGTGTCTGAATACCGACTGAAGCATATTTTTACTTTCTTTTTTTTAAAATTAAGATTTTTTAGTTTACAAAACTCAGTTCCTCATATCTTTGAGTTCCACATTTTCCCCTCCCTCCCCTCCCCTACCCAAGATGGTATGGAGTCCAATATATGTTCTACATATACCTTCCCATTACATTTACTTACACAATAGTCAAGTTGTAAAGAAGAATTATGACCAGTGGAATGAATCATGAGAAAGAAGAAACAAAACCAAAAAAAAAATGAAGAGAAAAAATAAAGAGAGCCAATAGTTTGCCTCAATCTGCATGCAGACTCCATAGTTATTTCTCTGGATGTAGATAGCTCTTTCCATCATGAGTCCTTTGGAGCTGTCTTTGAGAAGAGATCAGTCTATCAAAATTAGTCATCATTAGCCCTTTGAGCATAGTTACAAATTACTCTCCAGAATGGCTGGGATCAACACCAGAAACCCATAGGTGCAAAAACACAGATAGAGGAAGTGGCAGACACCAGGATAGACAATGGCTGAAACCACCCCTCCCTCACACTTCACAAAATCAGAGGACATAGCATACTTTATTTTTTCTTGAGAGTTTTTTTTGAGCTATGTTATGTCTTCTTTCACAACAGGACGAATACATAAATGTTTTACATGTCTACCCCTGTATAACCTATATTGAATTGCATGCCTTCTCAATGGAGGGTGGGGTAGGGAAGGGTGAAAATTTAGAAATCAAAGCTTTAAGAATGAATGTTAAAAATTGTTTTTGCACGTACCTGGGGAAAATAAATGCTAATTAAAAAATTTTAAAAAATAACACAAGCTCCTTGAGGGGATTGTTTTTCTGTTAACTTTTTGTATCTCCAAAATTTTGCACAATAACTATAACATAGCAATTACTTAACAGATTTTTGATTGCTTGATACGGTATGTCGTGCTTCCATATGAATTCATACATTACGAATGAAGGAATAAGAGGGGAAAAAATAAACCCTTATTGTGTGAAAAGCACTGGGATTGCAAAGATGAAATGAGAGCCAAGCCCTATCACATACAGGAAGATTCAACTTCAGGAGACCTAGCAATCTTAGCAGTAGAGATAATAAGACTTAGTGATCTAAAGGTCTCAGCTGCAGGACATGAGGTAAGGCCTGACTTGTTACATGACAAGTAATCCAACTTGACTGAAGCATAGAGGGGAGATAAGATACAAACACAGTGTTGTGTTATTTTGATCAATAAAGCCATATCCATTTCTAACAATGAACCATTTGACAGTGCAAAAGGAATGGGCTGGTAATATCTTCCTTTTTAAGGTCTTCAGTGGCCAAAGCCACTAAGGAAAGAGAGGGTTTATGACACCAGAGGCTCTACTGCCAGACATGAAATTCTATGGGGATGCTTCTTCTAAAGCCTAGAGTGGGGAGAAGCAGGTATTGAGGTCACGGTGGTTTCAGCTAACATTTTCATGCTTGTCCTCTCAGGGTGTCTTACTTCTTCTCTTCATCATTTATCTCATTTGATCCTCCCAACTTCTCTATCAGGTAAGTACTATAGGTCTTATTATGCCAATTTGGCAGATGAGGAAACTGTGGGTCTATGAAATCAAATAACTTGCTCACAGTCACACAGTGACTCAGTGTCAGAAGCAGAATAGGCACCCGGCTCTCAGTGATTCTGCTTAGAATTTACCAACTGCTCACTTGTCTTTGAAAACTCTCAGTATATTTTCTGAGCTATCCAAACAAAAGACGTGTACATAGCATAACTGTAAAGTAGTGAGACATGCTCTTGTATGGATTATGGAAACTGGTCTCATTACAGTCACACTAATATGTTTCTACCATAGGACTAATCTCTTCTTAAAATATTAAACTATCATTCCAGAACTACCCATTTGGCTTGAAATGCTGCTTATAAAGAACCAGTAAATAAAGGCCTTGTCAGATGGAAGAAGGCAATTATGGAAATTATAGATCAGTTCCCTCCCCCTCCTCATCTCTCCAGATAAGCATCTATAAAAATTACCTGAGTATGCATGGCTCTTCAGCAAGGGAGGAGTTTTGGATTTGGGGGCCAAGAGAGCTGTTTGACTTTTTTTTTTTGCTACCAAGGCAACAGCTTAGCTTCAGGCAACTCAGGGAATAACTGTACATGCTAATAAGAAATCAAGATTCTCTAGAATATAGAACTGTCACCCTGTGATTTGTTACAAGATGGAAGGACTGAAGTTCCAAAAATACCCTGCTACATGTAATCATTATGACTCTAAATACATTTCCATCTTTATTAGACTGAGTTTCATTGGGGGAGGTATGGAAATAAGTAGATCTAATTAGGCTGTTGATTGGAAAGTACGAAAAATTCAGAATTGAATTTTGACTATTCTCTCTCACAGGAGGAGATACGAAGACCTCAATAGCCTCTGACTCTGATCAATGAAGAAACCCCTATCCTCCCACCCAACAGGTTCCAATCACCTGTATCCAGCTGAGCAGCCAAAAGGATAAGGAAATTTAAATTAGCTTCCAATTCCCCTAGGTATCCCTCTCTTCTTCCTCCCCAGCATGAGTCAGCTCCAGTCCCAAAGGCTGACATGTACACTGGGTAAGGGCTCCCTGCTCCCAATGCCTGATTCTTCTTGACCCAAATAAGAACTCTATAAAAACCCACCAGGCTTTCTTTCTTTGAGCATCTGATTCCATCGAGAACACAGCAGGATCTGACCTCTTTCTTTCCTTCTTGGCTGCCCCTTCTTATTGTCAGTATTTCCACTCAATAAAGCTATCTTGTTTTAATTTCACTCCATTGACTCTTCCATCTTATGGTGTTCTGTCCTTATATGTATTTTGTCTTGGTATCCTGAAGCTCATGCAAATACCTTAAGGCAAGGCTCTACATATTTTTTTTTTCTGCAGATATACTTAGAGGAAAATCTGATAATGTTTTTTGTTTTGTAAAAAGTTTCTGTCCATTAGTACCTATACCCAAATGTTTGCCACACCTGCGTATAATATGCATGCCTAAAATAGATTATAATGGCTTCTCTTCATTTCCCTAATTATTACTAAATGTTTCATGCCAGCTGTTTGGGGTTGAGTGTATGAACCATACTCATCTCAGGTGCTCCTAAGGAATAGTTTGTTATACATTCTTTTATACCAAGTAGATTTTAAGTTGTCAAAAGTAACTTTCATTTTTTAAAATATATATGTACATTTTACAATTACATATTAAAAACAATTTTACTTAAAAAATTGAGTTTCAAATTCCTCTCTCCTCACTTCCCCCTCATTGAGGCAGTCATACAAAACACATTTCTATATTAATCATGTGAAAGAAAACACAGACAAAAAATTTTTAAAATTCCCTCGATCTGCATTCAGACTCCCTAAGTTCTTTTTCTGAAGGTGAATAGCAATTTTCATTACAAGTCTTTCAGAATTATCTTGGATCATTGTATTAATGAGAATAGCTAAGTCATTCATGATTAACCATTGTGTAATATACAGTGGTCTCCTGGTTCTGCTTACTTCACTTTCCGTCAGTTAATATAAGTCTTTCAAAGTTTTTCTGAAACCATCCTGTTCATTTCTTATAGCACAATGGTATTCTAACACAATCATATACTTGTTTAGCAATTCCCCAATTGATTTTAAGTTTTAAATTCTTCTCCACAATAAAAAGAAATCCTATAAATATTTTTGTACATGTAGTTCTTTTTCATTTTTTTTATTTTTTTTATCTTTTTGGGATATAGACCTAGTATTGGCCTTGGTGCATCAAAGGGAATGAACAGTTTTATAACCTTTTGGGCAAAGTTCTAAATTACTCTCCAGAATAGGTAGATCAGTTTACAACTCCACCAAGAGTGCAGTAGTGTCTCAATTTCCCTGTATCCCCTCTAATATTTGTCATTTTTTCTGTTACATTAGCAATCTGATAGGTGTGAAGAGGTAACTCTGAGTTGTTTGAATTTGCATTTCTATAATCAATAGCGATTTTAGAGCATTTTTTCATATCACCATAGATAGCTTTGATTTCTTCATCTGAAAACTGTCTGTTCATATCTTTTGACATTTATCAATTGCGGAATAGCTTGTATTCTTATAAATTTGATTCAGTTCTCTATATGTTTGAGAAATAAAGTCTTTCTTAGAAATATTTGCCCTAAAATTTCACCACCAGTTTTCTGCTTGGCTGAATATCCACTTTACATCCCATAATACTTTCTATCTCTTGTTTAGTCATAAGTTCTTCAATTATTCATAGATCTGACAGGTAAACTACACCATGCTTCTCTAATTTGCTTATGCCACCCTTTATATCTTAATCATGTAATCTACTCTGCTATATGCTTCTATTTTATTGGTGGATGAGTTCATTCCATTCACATTCTGAGTTATGACTAATAACTATGTTTCCCTAATCCTACTTTCCCCCCTTGTTTTTCCTGCTCTTTCTCTCCCTTCAGCTTCTCCCTCATCAAAAGTGATTTGTGTCTGACCACCACCTCTAGCAATTTGCCTTCCTTTTTGTCCTCTTAGGAGTTACAAATATCATCTTCACATCTTATTGAATCTTTATTTAGTCTAATTCAACCTCGTCTGATTCTTCTTTCCTGTTTATCTTTTTATGCTTTACTTGAGTCTTATGTTTGAATGTCAAACTTTTTTATCCAGCTCTCATATTTTCAACAGGAATGCTTCAAAGGCCTCTATTTTATTGAATGTCCATTTTTCCCCCCTGATGACTTATACTCATTTTTCTGGGTAGGTGATTCTTGGTTATAATCCTAGCCTTTTTGACCTCCAGAATATCATATTCCTAATGCTCTGATGCTTTAATGTAAAAGCTGCTGAATTTTGTCTCATCCTGACCATGGCTCCACAATGTTTGAATTGTTTCTTTCTGGCTGCTTGCACTATTTTCTCCTTGAACTACGAGTGCTGAATTTTGCTCATAATATTCCAGAGAGTTTTAATTTAGGGATCTCTTTCAGAAGGTCATCAATAGATCCTTTCAATGTCTACTTTACTCTCTGGTTGTAGGATATCAAGCAATTTTCCTTGATGTTTTCTAAAAAGATGCTGTCTAGGTTCTTTTTTAAAAAAAATAATGAGTTGCAGGTAGTACAAAATTCTTAAATTCTCTCTCCTGAATCTATTTTGCAGGTCAATTGTTTTTTCCAATGAGATATCTCACATTTTCTACTACCTTTTAATCCTTCTTTTATTTCTTGATGTTTGGTAGAGTCATTAGCTTTCACTTGCCCAGTTCTAATACTTAAGAAATTATTTTCTTCAGTGAGCTTTTGTACCACCTTTTCTCATTCAGCCAATTCTGCTTGTTAAGAAGCTCTTCTAATCACTCTATTTTTGTGCCTCTTTTACAATTTGGCCTATGCCAAATCTTATTTTCTTTAGTATTTTTATGTCTTCCTTACTATTGACTCTCGTGCTTTTCTTGCATCACTTTCATTTTCCCCCAATTTTCTCCTACCTTTCTTACTTGATTTTTAAAATTCTGGGTGGTTTTTCAGGAATTCTTTTTGGGCCTGACATTAATTAAGATTTTTCATGCCTTGCAGGTAGCTGTTTTGACATTGTTTTGTTCTTCTGAATTTGTGTTTTTTCTTTTCGGTTTTGGAATAAATTTATTGAATGTCTTATCCATATGTTATAGGTCATCAACTGAAGAGAAATATGAAGTACCAAATCACATCTTACATTAGTTCAAAGTTTTTCATAAAGGTGAAATAGCATACTATTTTTATACTATGAAATACTATGAAATAGCAAATAGCATACTAATTTTATATAAAGTCAAATGGAAGCTCCATAAGTATAAGTGATTTGCTCAAGGTTATGCAGAAGATCAGCAACGGTAAAGGGAGAATCTAATAAAGGGTTGTAGGCATATCCTCAAACCACTAAAGACTATTTGATATAAAATAAAAATCTTGTACTGATTCTATAATATATATGTCCAGAAAGACATTGGAAACTCTCATGGAAATCAGTTTTGTGTGCCTTTTCTTTCTGTCCAAAGGGTTATGAATTTATGTTTTCAGCTTCCCAGTCATCATAGTAACTTTCTATGGTCAAGTTCTTGTTATTGTTGTTTGCTCATTTTTGCCAGCCCATTTACTGAATTTTATCTTTATCTTAAAATTGGGTTCTTCTCCTGGGATGCAAGGGGCACTGTCCAAAACTGCAGGTTTTTTATATTGCTGTTTTCAAAGTTAGTTCGGGGGGGGGGGGGGGGTCTGTAGGTTTTCAGTTCTTCCAAAGTTAGTATGATATAAGGTATATTTGATTTATGGTAACTGCTCTCCTGGCCTCTGCTCTGCTCTATGAGTGACCACAACCACTCTTTCCCACCCTTGAACTATGTCAAGGGTCCTTGCTAGTGATCCTCCTCACCCTGAGTCTTTTAGAGCTGTCTTAGATCCTTGTATTGCTATAGATAGCTTTAATCACTTTGTCTGAATCATTTTCCAATTATTTGCCATCACAAAAAAGCAAATATAAATATTGCTATGCATATGAGTCCTTTTCCTCTTTCTTTGGAGTACAGAACTAGTAGCAATAAGGCTGGGTCAAAGAGTATGCACAGTTTTACAGCCCTATGGCTATGGTTCCAAATTGTTCTCTAGAATTGTTGAAACAGTTCGCAACTCCACCAAAGATGCATTAGTGTCTCTATTTTTGCACATCTCCAGAATTTGTCATTTTCCTTTTCCATCATGCTAACTCTTATGGCTATGAATTTCAGAGTTGTTTCCATTATCATTTCTCTAATTATTATTTACTTAGGTTACTTTTTATGTTTATCGATAGCTTTGATTTCTTCTTCTGAAAACTTCCTGTTCATATTATTTGAACATATATCAATTGGAAAGTAGATCCAGTTTTGAAGGTGTTGTCCTCTTCTTTGCATATTCCCTTCCTAAGGCAGAAAAGACAGGCACTGGTTCTATGAATGCTTTGGGTCTACTTGAACCATGGGCCCTAAAAGGCTACCACAGATTTCAGGCAAACTTTGAATATCTATTTCTTTTTAAACATGATTCTTGAATCAAGAATCACAGAATTTGGGAGCTGAAAGGGAAGTCAATAGTTATCTTGTCCAAATCACAAACAAAAGAAATCCCCACAACAACATTCCTCATGAATAACTGTTTTTTTTTCTTTTTTTAATTTATTTTCTCGATTTTTAGTTTACAACACTCAGTTCCACAAGTTTTTGAGTTCCAAATTTCCTCTCCCTCTCTCTCCTCCCTTTCTCTCCAAAGAAGGCATGTAATCCAATATAGATTCTACATATACCTTTCAATTCAACTTATTCACACAATAGTCAAGTTGTAAAGAAGAATTATAACCAATGGAATGAACCATGATAAAGAAGAAGCAAAACCAAAAAAGGAGAAAAAAAAAGAGAGAAAGCAAATAGTTTGCCTCAATCTGCATTCAGACCCTATAGTTAATTCTGTGGATGTGGATAGCTTTTTCTATTATGAGTCTTTTGGAGCTGTCTTAGATCCTTGTATTGCTGAGAAGAGCCAAATAACTTTTTAACCTTTCTTTGAAGACCTCAGTACAGGGAGAATCTATCAGTGCTCTACTCAGGCCATTCCATTTGTGGATTGCTCTAATTTTTAGGGAGAAGTTTTTCCCCTCATATCAATCTTAAATTTACATGTTTGTAGATTTCACTCATTGCTCCTGCTTTGGCCCTCCATAGTCAAACAGAACAAGTTCATTTCCTCTTCCATATGACAATCCTTCAGACACATGAACACAGATAGGATATTCTAGAAGATTCTAATACTAGTATATCAAGATTTTTCATATACTGATTGTTCCATTCAGTATGTTAGCTATACTTCTCACCTTTATGTCATCAGTAAATTTGATGACAATGTCACCTTTAACTTTTTCTGTGTCATTGATAACAAAAGTCAGAGAAAAATAGGTATCTGGGGTATCCCATTGGAGATCTTCAGTTACAGTGATTGACACTGAATCATTAGCACCTATTCTGAGCATGGAATTTTCAGCGAGGACTAGCAGCTCTAGTATGAGAGTTTGCCAAACTCTTTTGTAACAGCAATGCTGCTTGCTGCTACTGAGGCTGTGTAAGACCAACAACACCAGCACAAAGAAGGCCTGCTAGCACAGGTTCTTTGATCTACTTTTCTAAGGAAAGCAACTTTAAGGGGTTTACAATCTCACTTTAATTAAACATAGATATATCATTCACTTAGTTCTAGGGAAAAAGCCAGAACCCTGAATTTCAGAAAGAATACAGACAGAAATTACAAGCATACATTATATAAACAGAGCAAAATAACACAAATCAGAAGACAGGCTTCTAGTTGTCTGTCCAAGCAACACATAAACTGTTACCAAGGAGAGAAGTAACAACATCTGGGTTTTTAATGGGGGTGGGGGTTCTGTGATGGCTACCCAGAGTCTGGTCTGGTCAAATCACACGACACTCTTCCAGTGAGCGAGAGCCCCAAAACACCATCCTCAGAGCCTATGTACCCTGTTCAGGGCATGTAATCATGTGAATCAAACCCATGTGATCTAAGCTTTCCCATGGCTTAAGCATGTCATCAAAGACTCTTGATCCAATCAAAGACTTTTGATTGAAACAAAGGCAAGACTCCTCAAAGGCACTAGATTGCTCCAGTGCTGAGAAGCACTCAAACAAAAGACAACAAAAAGTCTGCTTTACTTGCATTACATTTGAAAGGAAAGACACATCAAAGGTACTTGATTACCTCTGTGCTGAAAAGCACTTCAAAATAAACAAACAAACAAACAAAACAAAAGGCCTCACTTTACCTGCCAGATTCAAACAAAGGCAAAAAGTCCCATCCTGCTTACCATCACACCTTTTCAGGACTACTCATATGAACCTTTCCTGTCCACCTCTGCCCCCCTTCCCAACTCTCACCTGTGGTTCCAAGAAACTGTAGCTTGCACAGCAGCCATACCTGTAACACATCTCAGCTATTGGGCTAAACCAAGTTAAAGTTAACTGATAGGTCTCAAACCTGTTGGTGATTTAGGGGGATGCCTACCCCAAGCATGTGAAGACTTTACCTAGTGGAATGAGTGGATAACAATAATTTGTTCCAAAGGCCATGAAAGTGGATGAAGGTGATATGGAGTACTTAGAGCTTGGTAAGATACCAAACATGCAAAGCTCTTTGGCTGCATCCTGGGCCATTGCCAGTCATCTTGACTTTTGTCCTGCCATTAAACTTCAATTACTGAGGAAGAGAGAGTGAAGCTCATGATTTTGTACAACCCTGCCTCACTTAAATCCAAGTTAAGGCACTATCCTTGATATCATTGGTCTCCTTCAAAAATGAAGGACGAACAACAACTCTTTGTGTATTATTCTAACCCATTTCTCTCTCCATCTTTACCATGAAGTAGTATGTGCCATTTTATTTAAGGTCTTATCAATATCTTGGTAGACTGTATCTGACATGCCCTCCATCTCTTAATTTAGTAATCCCGTCAAAAAAGGAAACAAGGTTAGTCTGCCATCACCTGATCTTGAAGAAGCCATGTTGACTCTTAATAATCACCACTTTCCCTTCTTGATGTTTTCCAAAAATGTTTTTCCAAAAAATTTTCCAAAAATTCTCTAGAATTAAATTCTAGAATTTTCCTAGGAATTTAAGTGGTATTTTTGGTCTCTAGTTTGAAGACTTTGTTCTCTTCCCTTATTAAAAAAAAAGAGTCCAAAGCAATGTATATCTTTTTTTTTCAGCTCATACCAGAAAAGACAAATGAAAAGCATTTCAACAGAAGAGATCACTGAATCACGAGGGAAATACACCCATACACACAAGAGGATACACTCTCCCACAATTCTTGCCTTACCCATGGGAGAAGAAACACATAAAGCCAGGGCAACTCATACATACACATGGCAACTGAATCACATCTGTATTTCTCTGTCTCTGAAATTACCACTGCTGGTGTCATTTGCCTAATTATGACAGGAAGTCTCTCTATTCAGTAGGTACATGGGCAGAAAGGGGGAAGGCCTTGAGGCCATATGTGGACCTTTAGGTCCTCAAGTGTGGCCCTTTGACTGAATCCAAACTTCACAGGACAAATCCCCTTAATAAAGGATTTGTTCTGTAAAATTTGGATTCAGTCAAAAGGTGACACCCAAGGACCTAGAGGGCCACGTGTGGCCTTGAGGCTGCAGGTTCCCCACCCCTGGTCCATGGGCTTTAGCACTGAAATGTGGCCAAAGATATTCCTTAATGTCATAGAAACAATATTGGATTTAGTGTCAGAGGACTTGGGTTCAAATCCTAGATTTTAGAGTTTATTTCCTGGTAGATTTTATTCCTTTTTTAATAGTATTTTATTTTTCCCCATTTACATGTCAAGAAAATTTTTAATATTCTTTATTTTAAGATTTGGAGTTCCACATTTTCTCTCTCCTGCATTTCCCTTCCTTCTTCTGACAATAGTAGGCTGGCTGATATAGTTTACAAGTGCTCTATCATGTAAAAATATTTCCATATTAGTTACCGTTGTAAAAGAAGAAACAGATCCAAAAGGAAAAAAAAAAACATGAGAAAGAATAAAGTGAAAAATGTTTACTTTAATCTGTATGCAGACTGAATCAGTTTTTTTTATCTGAATGTGGATAGCATTTGTCCTTGTACTTTCTACTTGTCTTGTATCATTGTATACTAGTGGGTCATCACCCAATATTGCTGATACTGTGTACAAGGTTCTCTTGGTTCTGCTCATTTCATATTGCATCAGTTTATACAAGTCTTTCCAGAGTTTTTTTCTGAAATCTGCGTGTTTATCATTTCTTTTTGAACAATACTATTTCATTAATTCATATACCACAGCTTTTTCCAGAATTTCCCAATTGAAGGACATCCCCTCAATTTCCAATATTTTGCCACCATGAAAAGGGCTCCCTGGTTGATTATCAATAAGGTTTTTAGACCTTTCTGATTTTTAATTTCTTTGCCTATAAAATGAAGGGGTTTGGCTAAGTGATTATTAAGGTCAGTTTTAGCCGTAAACCCTGTTAGTTTAATGAGGTTGGGTTAAGAGTTCATAATATTCTTAAGTCATTTTACATGAAGTCTCTCTGTGTCTTTTATTAAATTGTGGCTTGGGAGAAGGGAATAATATTGTGTTAGCACCCCCCTTTTTTTTAACCAGAAGAAAAGGCAGAAGGTTTAAAAAAATCTTAATTTGTAGAGTGCCTTTAACTTGCATTCTCTTTAAACGCTCACAGAATCTTCATGAATTGTAGTTAGTTTTTAAGCAGATATTATTTTCTGGTTGAGACTCAGGAGCATGAAATGACTAACCCAAGCTAATAATAGACTGATACAGTATCTAAGCATAGCCTAAGTCTTTTGATTCCTAATCCAGTGTTCTTAACCACAGGCAAGTAATATAATCCTCACTGACTATTTTGTGACTAAGTTAATCTAAAAAGCAAGCTTTATTATTGCCAATCCAGTTCACAAATCAGTGCCTATGACAAATAAAGTAATGTTTCAGGGATAGTCATCAACAGAAATAGCAATTCTTATATCAATGATTTTTGTAGGTTTTCTAAGACAATTTGAGGGTTGGGGAGAGGAGCTAAGCCTTCCATTGCAAATGGCAGCACCTGTAAAACCCTAGGGAGCAACCACATACCTGCTAACCCTTATCTCCAGTGATAGAATTATCATGTAGGAAGGTTTTCTATGATTTCTTGATATGGAAATCCATCTTGGATTAATTTTCCCCTAAAAGGCAAACAAAGCCTTCTCTGAGGCTTGATTGGCCCCTGCCTCCCTAGAAGGCAGGTTTCTGATAGTGTCTTCTATATGCAGCTTCCTAGTCACCTAAGGGCTTTAAAATCCCACCCACGTGGAGTTTGTAGGCCACAAAGTCAGGACACCCTCCTCTGGTCTCCATATAATGACAAGGTAGGGCTGGGTCTATAGAAGCTAAATGCCACTGTATCCTTGCGGCATATACATGCTATGTTAGGGCAAAGCAATCCTTTTATTATCTGTTTTATGACTTGCCAATGACTCATTTCATGTCAACAATGATCCTGAACTAATCTAGTGCTGATGTCAGGCCTTCCCTTAAGAGTCTTCTCAATCAGGCTTCACTCCTTGATCTTCTTCCTCCATTCCATCCAAAGGGATCTATTTGGTTATTTTTAAAACAGCTCCTGTAAAGATTTGATAGAGTCCAAGTCTAAAGTTTTTCAGTAGCAGGAGATTTCTTTTTGTGGGGGACCCTTTATTCCTTACTGAAATAAGCATGGGTGATCAACATCTCTGTTTATCACTCAGTATTTCAGTTGTTTTACCATTGCCCTTCTCTTGATTCATTCTCTTGCCTTCCTCCCTCCCCAGTTTCTTGTCTCCTAAACCAGCAACTCCGCAATATTATTTTGAGATCTTAGTGAAGGGGAAGTTTTAGACTATGATGGTATGGGATAGATGGTGTGAGAATGAGATAGCTGAAAATTGACTTTATAAACTTAACCTATACACATATGTGATGAATTGAATTAAATGTGTGGGGTGGGGGAAGGGAAGATAATTAAAATTATTTAAAATATGCTTTCTCCCCATTTATTTTTAGAATTGTTTTCATCTTGGACTTGCAAGTCTGGTTTTGTTTAGATACATTTAGATTAGTTCACGTTATAATGGAAGTCAGTTACTTTGGTATTTTCTCTACGAGGAAGACAGAAAATGAGGTAAACAATCACAAGAAAATTTAAATTGCATCCTGATTTATCTGAAAGAAGCAGAAATTCAATGTCATTTAAAACAAGAAATCTTTTCTATCTCACTGAAAAAGAGCTCTGTTTCCTGGGGGTATGTCCCATAAGAAAAATATAAGTCATTAATGCAAAGATGATTACAAATTTAATCCTCTCATTGCCACTGCAAAGCTGTTGTTGCATTCTCTGCTTGCTAGTAATGTGGCTATACTTATTAGTTATTTTTATTACATTACATAAAAATTCTAGTATTTTTCTTTATGGATTTTATACATTTGAAAAAAGAGTCTAGAGCAAGAATGGTCTCACCCAAAAAAAAAATTTTGACATGCCAGGCATCAGGCACAAACCAGTTAAAGAAGATCTTTAGAGGCAAGAGGCCTTCCCATAGTCTACTGGGAATCCCCAGAAACAAAGGGTGGGGAGAGCAAGACAGCCAGAGCTGACAGAGAAGACCTTGTCATTTCTTAGATTCTTTTATTCCAATTCTGTATTTACGTCTGTCAGTGGTAGTTAAGAAGAGAGAGAGAGAGAGAGAGAGAGAGAGAGAGAGAGAGAGAGAGAGAGAGAGATTTTATTCTTTTTTACCTACCTTGTGATTTTATTGATGTAGTGAGCTCCCAAGGAACAACTCACTCTACTAAGCATTCCTTCCAATTCACATTCTAAGTGTTATCCTGGGCACTTAGAGATTAAGTGATTTGCTGAGGGTGGAACAACCAGTATGCTTTAGAGGCAGAACTCGGTAGTCCTGAATACTTGGCCAGATCTCTGTCCATTATATCATTCTGCCTCACTGTATCACACTGCCTCACTGCACACACACACACACACACACACACACACACACACACACACACGTTGTTCAGTCATTTCAGTTGTGTCCAACTCTTCACGCCACACATTTGGGATTTTCTGGCAAAGATACTGGAGTGATTGGTCATTTCTTTCTCCAGCTCATTTTACAAATGGAGAAACTGAGGGAAACAGGGTTAAATGACTTGCCTAGGGTCACACAGCTAGTACATGTTTGAGCAAAAATTTGAACTCAGGAAAACAAGCCTTTCTAAATCCAAGCCTAGCACACTATCTGAACTACCTGTATACCCTTCACATAAAGGTACAAATATGTATCTAATCAACATTTTCCTCCAAATGAGGACAATGATACAGTTAGCTCTCCCACGTCATGGGGGTTAGGATGCAGCACTCCCATGATCTGGAAAATCCACATAAAATTTTTTTGTCCCTCACTTCATACCAGAAAGGAAGTTTGAGTTATTAAGTTATTAAAAGAAAAAAAAGGTGATATTATCGAACGTGGAGTTTATAAACCCTATTCTCTATTGTCTGCTGGTCTTCTGGTGCTAATTGTAGTTACCACCAAAGTCCCCCAAAATTCTCATTTAATTTTTTATGCCAACCTACAGTATAATGAAATCACAATGGGGAAGTCACAGTGTGGAAGGTATAACTGTATTTAAAGTGTCTCTCTCGCAAGATTAATATATTGTATAAATTTAAGAGCATCTAATAAATTTGTATCATTTATTAAAAATGTTTTATCATATACAAATTATTTAATAGAGGACTAGATGTCATTCAGGAAGCTCCCTCTGCCAACATAGTTTGGCAGATTCTTGGAAACATGGTCTTAGCTGCCTAAAATACTGACTTTCGAGGGCCACACAATCAGTGTGTGTCAGAGCCGAGATCAGAATCCATGCTACCCTTATGTTCTTTAGCCTGATATAAATGTATGGTATTAGAAGTTTTGGGAAAACAGTGGGTAAATGACTAATTCTGGAAAGCTATTTTGTAAAATTCATACTAATGGAAATACAGAGCAGTGGATGCACTTGGAGCAAGAAACAGTAGCAAAGTAGATAGACCGCTGGACCTGGAATCTGGGAGACCTGAGTTCAAAGCCAAGCTCAAATACTTATTAGCTGTGTGACCCTTGGCAAGTCAGTTAACCTGTCTACCTCAGATTCCTCAACTGCAAAATGGGAATAATAATCATAGCCAATCGACAGGCTTGTGAAAATAAATGGGATGATATTTTTAAAGTGTTTGGTATAGTGCCTGGTATATAGTAAGCACTTAGTAAATGCATGTTTCCTCATTTAAAAAAAATATGGGTGTTAATAGCATCTACATTACAGGATTATTGTATGTATAAAATAAGAAAATTGTGTAAAACACTGCAAACCTTTAAATGCCATGTAAAGTCTTGTTCTTGTTCTTGTTCTTCTCCTTCTTCTTCTTCTTCTTCTTCTTCTTCTGCTGCTGCTTCTTCTTCTTCTGCTTCTTCTTCTGCTTCTTCTTCTTCTCCTTCTTCTTCTTCTCCTTCTTCTCCTTCTTCTTCTCCTTCTTCTTCTTCTCCTTCTTCTTCTTCTTCTTCTTCTTCTTCTTCTTCTTCTGCTTCTTCTTCTTCTGCTTCTTCTTCTCCTTCTTCTCTTTCTTCTTCTTCTTCTTTTTCTTCTTCTTCTGCTGCTGCTTCTTCTTCTGCCTCTTCTTCTTCTTCTCCTCCTCCTCCTCCTCCTTCTTCTTCTTCAATTCTTCTTCTTCCTTATTTCTTCTTCTTCTTAAATGCTCCACACACCATGTGTATGACCCTGGGAGAACTACTTTCCTCATTTTTCTTATCTCTAAAATATGGGAGCTGGGATTGCTCTTCTCAATGTGCTTTATTATCATTTTTTTTCTGTTATATAACCAATAAAGTTAGGAAACAAATTACATCCAATCCCATATGAGATGGTTCTATGTGAAACCAGGGACATTGGTCTCAGTTTTTCTAAAGGTTTTATGTAGAATTCTACATTAAACAACTGACTCATGACATTTAGTGATGTAAGTTCACTTTAATTATTTGTATCTCTAATTTGATAATACACTTGGGGTAACATTTCCAGGCTTGAGGCCTGAGCATCTGAACTAATGGCTGGGGCATGGTGATATATATTTGCTTCATCCAACATCAGCCAGGGAAGAGATGATATTAAAAAAGAAATCTAAACCTTTAAATATCCCTCAAAGGAGAACTGTTGAGCTCTGCAATTCTTCCTTAACTGTTTGAAAAATGTTAGGAAGGAGAAGTGGCTTAAGTGATGCATATCACCCAAGAGAATCTCCATTCAGATAGAATTTTGAGCATTCAGACTAATCCTCACTGGCTTATTTATTTCAACAACTGAAATGTATCTGAGTCAGATATTGAAAGAGCTATAAGAGAGAGGACCTCTTTATAATCCTTTTATTTAGAGATGAGAATCATTAGCACATAACTACTATTATCCTACTCCAATTGGGACTAACTTCAAAGACTCCAATCTGTTGCATATGCTGGTGAAGGAGAAATACTTGAAACTACATAGAAATGTATGAGTTCTCATTCATTTGTTGAGTTCATTAAACTATCCATAGTCAACACATTTTAGGGAAAATAGAAGCAAGTGGCCTGCATAATCATTTTTCACTTTACCCTCAATCTTTACAGTATTGAAAATCTGAGAAAATAAAGGAAGCACATCTAAGAGCATAAAACCAGCAGTAGGATTATAATAACCAGAGGCCTAACTTTCCAATACAAGTTGTATACTAATCCCTCTCAGAAGAAATCCTGAAAAATGGCCTAAATTCAGATCCTTCTTAAAGATCTATTCAAATTCCTAGATTTTCATGAATGGGACCCCAACCACTGGGGACCAAATTAGTGAGAGAGGAGAAAATGAGAAGAGACAACCAATTCTTCTTTTAGTCTTATGCATTATAGTCACAAAAATGGGGATTTCAAACTTCATCCTACATTAAAGATAAAGTTGCTCCTTCTTGTTCACAGAGAGTAAGAACAAAAGAGTGTTCCCTGAGCAAAGCATCATTGATGAACTGACAATGGCTTTCTGAACACTAGTGCTTATTTTATTCAGAGGAACCGAGTGGATATTATTCAAGGTCAAATTTTTTTTTTTATGAGAGAAGTCAAGTCTTCCCCAAGGATAACACAATCTGAATTTCTCCATAGTCAGTCAGCAAGGATTTATTAATGACTACTATGTCCCAGGTATTAAGCTAAGCATTGTGGTTACAAAGAAAGACAAAAGTTCATCAATGTGCTCAAGGACCTTGATGAAATCCCTACCATAAATAGATCTGGAAGGAATAATTCATCTCAAAGACCATTGTATGGACCTTTTTTTCTCATGGCTTAGCAATAACTGGCACTTAATTTAAATGCTTAATAAATGCTTGTTGACTGACTGCAGATAGAACCAAATAATTGTCTTCTCTAGCATGTATGTGTGTTTGTATGCCTGTAAGATCTAGTGTTTTCTTATTGTTGCTCCAACAAAAACCTAGTCAAGATTCCTCAAATACAAAATGGTCACATTCTTCCAATTTCTAAGTACCTCCAACAGTTCTAACTCCTACACAATCTAACAGCAGCACAAGTTTGCCTTCTGAAGTTCCTCACAATGTTAGAGATTTAAGTGATTAAATGAAGATGGACCTTATCACGTATTGATCAAAATCCTTTCTCTAAGACATATTCAGGAAACTTCATCAGGGTATGAATATATAAATGGAAAATCCTTCCTAAAGAATATCTTCCCAAAGAATACTCAGACACCTTCACTTTGTAGAAATAGATGACAATCCATGACTAATATGAAAATGTTTTGCATGATTACACATGTATATATGTCAAATTCTTACTGTCAAAGGTAGGGGAGAGGAAAAGGAGGGGGAGTATTTGGAACTCAAAATTTTAAAAAAATGCTAAAAATTGTTTTTATATGTCACTTGAAAAAATTAGATATTGAAAAAAAGATAGCTGAGAAGAGAAAGATCAGGACTCTGATATGCCATTGAAACTTGGCCCTTACCTGCTACATTGTATTAGGACTGATTAATATTGTGATTAAAGTGTTCTGGAAGTCCATAAGATCAAAGATCTAGAAATGCAAGGAATGTCAGAGACTAGGTAGGGCCAAGTCTGGGAATGTTAAGTGATTTACTGAGGATTACTGAAGTAGTATCAGTAAGAGGCAGGTTTTGAACTAAGGTCTTAGGAACAAAGATCTTAGGAACAAAGATCTAGAGTCAGAAGGTACTCCAGAGGTCATCTAGTCCAGCTCCCTAAATTCCCTGATGAGTACCCTAAATCCCAGGGAAGTCATTACTTGCAAAGATTATTTAGGTAATAAACACTCAGGGCCCAATCCATTAACTCTAAAGTCAGTTTTCTTTCTACACTTCCAAGGTTGCAATGTGTCCATGGAGAATAAGTAAAGAGTGGTTATAGCTTAGAATATACACTGGTTTATCATTTTATTATACCTTGTTACAATGATTATCTCATTTTAAATCTAGGGACAACAAACATGATGGTTCCTCAGGTCCATATGATGCCTTCCTCCTTTAGGCAATACACATGCATGCACACACACACACACACACACACACACACACACACACATCCATCTATACTATCCAAATATACTTTTGACATTATAATATGCTCTGCTTCTTTACCCAAATATTTCCATTAACCTGAATTTTGCCTCAAAAATGAAGATGCCAGGGGTCTGCTAAAGATATGTTATCATATGTTAGCATATATTCATAAATCTAGATATACACATGCGCATATATACACACATATGTAAATATATACAAACACAAATATATATACACATATTTATGTATTTTATATATGTATATATATTTTAATATTTACATATACAAAATATATATGTATATTCACTTATACATTCAAATCTATATGTGCATTTAAATATATGGTTATATTTAAATATATTGGGGGTAGGGTGTTCAGGGAAAATGAATATTTCTGATGTGAGAGCGACTAAGACATTTTCAGTTCTCCTTTCCCCTTTGGGGTCCACCTAATTCCCCCAACTCTCCCCTGCATATTCAGGAAGCTGTAGCATGTGCAGTAGCCACACTCTGGTAAACAGTTTCAGCAGACAGACCAAACCAAGTTGACTATAACTGAGAGGTCTCAAGCTCATTGGTGATTTAAGGGAGTGTCTATCCCAAGAATGTGAAACTTTCCCCAGTGAAACAGGAATAAGAACACTTTGTTCCAAGAGCCATGAAGATAGCTTAAGCAGATTCTATGAAGCTCTTAGATCTTGGTTAGCCATTGAAGATGCCAAGGTCATCCACTGCATGCTGAGCTATTGCCAGTGGCCTTGAGTTTTGTCTTGCCACTGGACTCTTACGATTCCGGATGAAAGAGGAAGCTGCTTCGCGAACCTCTGCCTCACTTAAATCTAATTTATGCAGTAGTCAAAAGAAATCACCCATACTATCTTAGCATTTTTACCTCTTCAAAGTTCTGTAGAAACAGGCAAGTGACAAAGCAGCAGATGCAGGTACACTGGGAGCTGTACTCACAACCCTGTACACAGGTAGCCCAGGCCATAGTGTTGTCTTCTCACTGGACTAAACTAGCAGTGGAATTCAGCAGTCCCCTGGGTATATGAGAAGGTTTTTTAAAGAACCTCACTGCTCACCTCCTGGAGTGAGGAAGGGGCTAGAAAAGCTGCCCTGGCAATACTAAGCAATGAATAGATGCTTATTGCCTAACTGAAAAGTAGGCATAGTACCAATGATCACTACCATGAGTGAAATCATCATCCATATAAGTAACAATTGGAAAAGAATTTAGGCTGGTTATGTAATAAAAGGGAAGACAACTGAGGGTCACCCTGAGTGATACACTGGTACTTACAGAATGATAGAAGTCATAGAAGAAACCTTCCAGCAGATTCAGTGGCTGCTACATGGAAGATTTATGGAAAAATTTGAAGATTAAACCCATAAGATCAGAAGATTGACATGAGCTGGTATCACTGGAGGAAGTACTCACATTGATAAGATCATGGATCCTTTCAAGTATAAATGACTTGCCTATTGTTTCCTTCTTATTTGCTCACTTCATACCTTTCTTTCCAAGAAGAAGTTACAGACATTTTGATTCTTTCAAAGAAGCAGGAACAGAAAAAACTTTAAGAGGCTATCAGTCAATCAGGGAATGGCAGACTTATCATCCCCTCAGACATGGGTATTAAAGAAGGGGGAAGTATTGATTGACATAACCATAACCACAGCTCCTTTGATATTGGGTACATAGTGTGATATGAAAAAAAGAAAGTTCTCGACTTTGAGTCAGAATAATTGAGTTGTCCTGGCCCTAACAATTGTAGATCACCTGTTGTTTTGTATTTATGCATGTGAACACATTGTGCTGCTCATGTTAACATATCCCAATCCCTAATTCACAATGAAAGCCTAAAGTCTGTGCTAATTTCAGAGTTAGTCACATTTCCTTGGAGAGTTGAGAATTGATATGAGGAGCTACATTGAAGATACTCCCAGATTTTCATTTTTATCTCCATCTCCAAACTCTTTCGAGAACTGCAATTCCATATTTCAAAATATCAGGACTTCCTGATATTTCCACTTGAATGGCCTGCACACCCATAAAACTCAATATCCTCCAAATTGAGTTCATCACCCTCCTACACAAACCTATGTCTCCCTCTGAGTTTCTGATTTCTATCAATGGCACCCTCCTCTCCCCCCACCCACCTCAAGTCTTCTAGTCACCCAGACTTGAAACTCTAGAGCCAGCTTTGATTCAGAATTGTTTTTGTCTTACCCTATATGAGCAATCAATTACCAACTCCTTTCACTTCTACCTCCAGGATATCTCTTATATTTATCTCCTTACATTTGTTTCACTCCAAATACCAACTGATGCTCTCATTTCTTCTCTCCTGGAGGTAGCTAGTTGGCACAGTGGATAAAGTGCTAGACTGGGAGTCCAGAACATGAGTTCAAATCTGAACTCAAATGCTTATTAGCTGTGTGATTCTTAGCAAGTCACTTAACCCCTCTCTGCCTCAATTTTCTCAACTGCAAAAAGGAAGGTAATAATACATTCGTGACAGCTTATAAGAATAGAATGGAATAACATTTGTACAACACTTAACAGTACCTGGCACATTGTAAGCACTTAATACATTTTTATTCTTTCCTCCCTTCTCTACACAATTCATCTTTCTGTCCATATTTTCTCCAATCTATCCTTCACAACCCTGGTTGTATTACCGTCCTGTGTACCATTGTGATAGGATCATTCCTATATTCACAGTCTACCAAATAGGGTATAAGCTCCTGATCCTGGTATGTAAGGTCCTTTACATTCTTTCATGAACCTGCCTTTTCAGTTTCATCTTATGTAATTCTCCTTCATATAGTCTAACAACATGATAAACGGATAGAGCCAGAAAGACCCGAATTCCAATCTCACTTCTGACATATATTGGCTCTGTGACCTTGGGCAAGTCACTTTAACTTTTGGTGCTCTGCAAACCTTAAAATTCTGTTTCAGAAATGACACTGTTTCATATTGTTTGCTTGTATGGGAGGCCCTCATATGAATGAAATCACAAGACTAGGCCCTATGTCTACACCATATGTTTCAAATAAACTGGTCTACTTTATTTTTCCAGTTTGGTATTGCCCCAACTTGTCTCATTTCCTATATTCTTTTTGTTTGTTTTTAGCTTTAACAAAAGGTCATGTACTTTGAAGATTTATCAAGAGCAAAAGTACAAGCATTCGCCTACTCTTCTCTCCACCAAAACCTGTTGGGTCACACTCTCCTGAATACCACTTTGGTCTTTGAGCAAAGTGGACTCAAACTTAAAGCAGTGCCTCCAAAACATTCACTCTACCAAGTTCATCAGCATAACTGATGGGTGGATGAGTTCTGTTTCTGGCATATTGGTGCTTATTATTTGTGAGATTTTAGAGAAGTCTCTGGGCTTAGTTTCTTCATCTGTAATACAAGGATGTTGAATTGAATGATCTCCACAAGAGCATGCTCTCTGTGTCTCTGTGTCTCTGTCTCTCTTTCCATCTCTGTCTCTCTCTCCTCCCCTCTTCTTCATCTTCTACCATTCCCAAACCATTTTTTCCATATATGTCTCAAATAACTAGGTGCCTTGCTAAGGCAATCCCTCTCCATATACAAATTCCATTCTGTCCCCCTTCTCCAGCAGATTGTCTCCTCTATCATCCCTAGTGTCTCACTGAACTTCCAACATGTGATTCCTTGCTGTCTACAAATACATCCATGTCTCCCCTATCCTTAAAAATCTATCACTTCATCTCTCCATTGCTGCTTTCATCCAACATTTCTCCTACTTTGTGCAGCTTCGCTCCTTGAAAAAGTCATCTACAATAAATACCTCTACTTCCATTTCTCTTACTATTTTAACCTTCTGTAGCCTGAATTGTAATCTTATCATTCAACTGAATCTCCAAAGTTGCTGACTTTCTCATATTTGCCTATTCCAATGGTCTTTTCTCAGCCCTCATTGTTCTTGACCTCTCTGTAATCTTAGACACAATAAATTACCCTCTTTTCCTTGATAAAACCTTTACTGTAGGCTTTCATGTCACTGTGTTCTCCTGGTTTTCCTCCTGCCTGCCTGATTTCATCTTCTTAGCCTTCTTTGCTATCCAGGTCATGCCCTCTAACTTTTAGCGCATGACCTCCATAGGGCTTTCTCCCAGGACTTACTGATTTCATCAGCTCCCGTGGTTTCAATTATTATCTCTTTCTAGATGACTGTCAAATCTACTTATCTAGCCCTAACCTCCCTGATAATCTCTATATTCTCATCTCCAACTGCTGCTTGGATATCTTCAAACTTGATGTCCCATTAGCATCTTAAACTCAACCTGAATGAAATTAAATTTGTTATCTTCCCTCCTCCAACCCTGTCTTTTCCCCAAAGTCCCTGTTCCTATTGAGGGTACCACTATTCTTCCTATTACTAGCCTCATAACCTAGGTATAAACCTCAACTCCTTTCTCTTCCTCACTTCTTATATACAATTTATTGCCAAGTCCTGTCAAATCTTCATTTCACTTATATGACTCCTCTCATCAGACACTGACCAGGCACAAAATTTCTCCCCACTTCTGTCCATTCAATTGTTTTGTTGATCTTCCAGAAACAGTCTTAAGCATTCACTCCCCTCACCCTCATTTAATAAAATCCACTGGAGCTTCATCACCTGATCCCCTCCTAAATTTTCATTCTTTTCATGCCTTACTCCCTTCCATGTACTCTAATCCAGTGACACTTGCCTCCTGGCAGTTCCTCAAAAAAGACTCCATCTCCCAAATCTATATACTTCTATTTGCTTTTTCCCAAGTCTGGACTGCTCTTCTTCCTCCTCTCCACCTCTTGGCTTCCCATGATTCCTTCACTTCTCAACTAAAGTCTTGCCTTCTCCAAAAAATCCTTTCCTTGTTCAATTAATGCTAGTGTCTTCCTTCTGAGACTATCTACAACTTGTCTTGTATAATATATGAGTTGTTTGCACATAGTTTTTTGCATGCTCTCTCCCCCACTAAACTCTGAGCTTGAGGGCATTTGTAACTTCCTGGAACATAGCAGGCACTTAATAACTGCTTGTTGACTTATTTACTTGACTTTAAGTTCTAAATCTATAATCCTAAGTGAAAACATGAGGCCCAACCAAAATGCCTGAGAAGTCTGACATGGGAAATCTTCCTTCAACCTAGTGTAATCAGAAAGATCATGTAATCTTTCACTGCTAAAGTTAGAAAATATCTCAAAGAACATCTGGTCCCACCCTCTTTACAAATGAGGAAATCAAGGACCAGAGCAGTTGTTACTTCTTTAAAATTCCATAGGAAAAGGGAAAACTAATTCAAAATCTCAGTATTCTGATTCTATCCAAGAAACTATAGCTTATGGGAATGATCAAATAACAGATTTGATTGGCAACAAGCAGCATTGTGTGAAATGCTACTTTAATGGATTGGATAATTCTTCCCTTCTGATTAAAGTTGAACCACCTATTTGATCCAATTTAGCCTGCAACTTCCCTGTAATGGAAAAGAAACCCCCTATTGTCTTTAGGATCATAAAGTTAGAGCCAGAATGGATCTTTGGGCACATTGAGCACAACAGCTCACATTTTACTAATGAGGAAACTGTATAGCAGAGATATTAAGAGACGTTCCCAGGATTTCATTGCCAGTAAAAGCCTAAGGTGTGACGTAAACCAAAATCTTTATGACTCCACACCCAGTGCCTTGTCCTCTAGATGCCTCTCTTCCCTGACATTTGGCACTTGGGGAAGAAAAGTATGGCTCTCACTTGGTGGTGCTGAATCAGGTTAACCCTGTCAAGAGCAAATAAGTATTTGGAATGGCAGTGTAGCTTGGGTTAATTCTAGCAGAGCTAGGAGCCCTGGTAAGTTTGGCCCAGATGAAATGTGTAATACTGATGGGAAATAGTATAATCATATTCAAGTGGGAATCCTATTCAAATGAGTTATCCAAAGGATCAATGCAGAGCTGAAGACTCAGAAAAAAGAGGTAATTTTCAATGCGTTTCTTTCTATTCACTCGAGAAATACTAACTCTCCAATCCCCCCATACGCATATACACAGAGAACACAACACTAACACCAAGAATGCTAAATATAGAATTCTATCTCCCAGGCCAATTCCTTGCCTGAACAGCTTATATTTCTGGCTTACTGGAGCTGTTATAATAATTACTGTGGGAAATATGCCAATTCTGGGTGACACCAGAATCCTAGAGGTAGGGGAATATGCCTTTGACTACGTCATATAACACTTTTCCGTCTATTAGTTCATGTAGCTGTTTGCTGGAGAGTGTGTTGGACAAAGCAGGAGGACTTTGGAGGCAGTGCACACAGAGAACATTGTCATATGTACAAAATCATTTTTTAAAGCTGCCTTCACCAGTTGCAACAATCCAGTTCTGGTTTCCAACTTTTCATTTCATATTCTTCCATTCCCAAGAACAGTCCATATGCTGAGGAGAAGCAGCCAATTTCTCTAGTGGGAGGCAGCATACCTCTGGAGAGAGATATCTGCCAGGCCATTCCTTAGCATCATGCCTTCTGACCTGCACCCTTATCTACTCCCTCCCATCATCCTTCCCCACAGTTTTCCTACAAACAAACCTAATGATGGGAAGTGAACCTTTCAAGGACCCTGGTTTCTCTTTCTCTTATGTTTAACAAAGAAAGCCAAAGAGCTTCCCAGAAAGGAGGTATAAATACAAAAGCAATGAGTGTGGCTATAGCAGGAGACAGGCCGGGGTTCTAGAATATATGTATCCATGCCCGCTTTTACCTTTATGAGAATCATCTATAATTGGTGATAGATATCTGGAAACTGCCATTATATCCAATAAAATAGAAGAGAAAAAATCATATTATAACTGTTTCAAGTCCAGCCAAATTTCTTTTATTGTTATTAATTACTAGGAGCAGTTGCTTTAGCCTATGAAATATATTTTGGTTTTGGAAGATTTTTCATTTCACAATTTGGTTACAGTTTATTCAGGTTCATTGACCATGAACATTGGATTCCATTCAAATTCCTTTCCAACATAATAACTATTTCTGCTTTTGGAATCAAAAGTATATGCAATTATCACCTGTATGCCTAGGAAAAGGGAATAGACTTTGGGTCAGACAATATGAATTCTCAATAAACTCCAACCATTCACTCTTGCATCCAGGATCAAAGATAAGGTCCTCTGGTTGACTGCTAAAATCTTTCACAACATACACCCAATCTTTCTAACATTATTGAACAAAATGCCCCTTCCCCCATTCTACAATGCCCTCAAACTGGCCTTTTTTACTGTTCCTTGAATAACACACCATAGCTATGTGACCATTTGCAAAAGTGACACTCTTATACCAATGAAATGACAAATTTGGACTCCCAAGGAATGGTTCCTGGTTGCCAAGGCGAGTGCTCACAGTGCCAACAGTACTAGGGATGCTCTCATTTCAATAGCTGCAGTGAAATGATTTTTATGAATGTTTTATGTAGTGTTATTCAAGAGTAAGGACAGATAAAGATGATAAGTCTTAGTTCATCAATGGAAGGGATTTTAGCTACAGCAAAGTCTGAACTATGTCTCCCTTTGGCTTAGCTATCTCCAGTTGTAGATTACATCAGAGTTGTCCTCTGTTGCGCTGCACGCTGCAGTAGCGTCAGGCTAAAAATCTGGTATTGCTTGGCTGCTATGTAGTGCCTAATTCATACCGATGATTAGAAATCCTCCTGACAATGACTAAATCTTGAAAAGAAGTATGGTAGCAAAGGCAATTAGAGAGAACATCAACAAGGGCTTTCCCTCCACATATTTGTTTCAAAGGTTTTGTTTTTCTTTCTCAATGGAGGGCTAAGGGATGGGAAGGAGAGGAAAATAAATACTTGTTAATTGAAAAAAAAGTTATTTAAAAATAAACACTGCACTAGTCGTGTCTAACCTGGATGATGAGAAATATGAATAGAAGCTAAATAGGGAGAGTCTGTCATCCAAATGGTAAAAAAAAAAAAAAAAAACTACTACCCTTTGATTCTTTTGCGACTGAAGCAGTTCCAGTCCCTAACATTCTGGAAACCTACAGTTTACTTCTGACACATGCTGCCTGTGAGGCTGTGCAAGATACCTAACCTCTTAGTGCACTAAGCAACTCTTGGAGTTGCAGACAAAATTTGTGACCTGGGCTGCTTGAGGAAATCTGTCTGCTCTAGCTCCCTACATCAATAAAATCATAGGTCTGGATACTGTCCCTATTGTAATGAGTTTTTTTCTCCTTATTATTGATGCTTGCGATTCGTCATAGTCCAATCCAATGAAATTTCATTATGTTGGGAATTTCCAATGTGGAATAAAGAGGTTCACAAGTGTATGCAAGAGCATTTATGTAACTAAACATCATGCTACTGCTTTAGGAATGTAGCCAGGCATGATTGTGATTTGAGCAAAATGAAGGTATGGTAACCTGAGGACAATTAGTTTGCCTTGAGAAGGTCCTGATGGCAAATATTGTAAGGATCATAGAAATAGAGCTGAAAGAGACTTCAGATGACATTCCCTCTCATCATACAATGGAGGAAATTAAATCCTGGACTGGTTCAGTGACTTGCCCAAGTTCACCCAGGTTGCAAGTGACAGGTAGATGAACTTGTCCCCAATTCTAATTTATAAAATAAAAGAAAAGGATAAATGTGGCCAAGAGAAGTTTGGACTACTGTATGAACAGGGAAGCTAAGATTAAGAGAGAGAGTCTAGTTATCTTAAATTCAAGAACTCAACTTCTCAGTCTTCTCCTTGTTTGAAATTTCCTTATTAATATCAAAAGTACCATCATAGTTCCAGTCAAAAAGACCCATAACTTTGTCACCTTCAACTCCCATCTCACATTTTCTCTCCAACATATGTAATCTTTTGCCAAGTCCTAATGTTCCTACCTTTATAACTTCTCTGCTATGTGTCCCCTTCTCTCCACTCACACTGCCACCACACTAGCGTAGGTCTCAATCACCACATCCCTGGAATTTTGCCATCCCTTGACTCACTTCTTAAAGATGCCTATTCACTGAATGGGTATTACCTCACTCTAAATATGTGCATGAAAAGGCCTGACCCTAAAAGGACCAGGATCTCCCATTGAATCTAAGTTCATGTCCAGTCATCCTGATGAATATCAGATCACTGGATCCAGATGGCCCTGGAGGAGAAAGTGAGGTTGGTGACCTTGCACAGCCTCCCTCACTCAAATCAAAGTCAACTGCAACTCATGTCATCATTTCCCTGATGTCATGGTCCTCTTTGAAAATGAAGGACAAACAAAAAAAACCTGGAATTTTGCAATAGTCTTCCAGATAGTCACCCTCCTTCCAGTCATTCCCCACTCCAATCTATCCTCCATTCAGCTGCCAAAATGATTTTCCCAAAGTAAAAGTCTAACCTTGTCACTTCCCTACTCAATGAAGAACAAAAGCTCTCTATAACCTCTAGAACTATAAAACATGGTTTGGAATTTAAAGTTCTTCATAACCTTGCCTTTTCTTATATTTTCAATTTTCTTGTACCTTACTTCTTTCACATATTTAAGTTCCAGAAATAATTTCCTTCTTTCTATTCCTCCTACATGACATGCCATTGCCAGATTCTGTGAGTTTTCTACAGTTGTCCTCCACGCTTGAAATGCTCTCCCTCCTTGGTTTCTTCTTCTAGTTTCTTGGACAACTTCAAGACAACTCAAATTCTACTTTCTGCAAGAGTCTTTTATTGGTCCCTCCCACAACTCATGCCTTCTCTCTGATGTTGCATCTCATCTAACTTGTATTTATCTTGTCAATACATGATTGTTTGCATGTTGCCACTTCCATGAGAATTAAACTTCTTGAGGAAAAAAGATCATATTTCAACTTTCTCTAGCATGGTTTCTGACACATCATAGCTGCTTATTGAATGACTGGAATTAAAAGTTCACTGAAACCAATTTACAAATTCGGAAACTGAAGCATGCTGTTTGTTACATGATTCTGTCTATTCCTGACTCCAAGCCCAGTGTCCTATCAACAGCACCGATCTGCTGTTTTAGTTAAAGGATGAAAATAAATGATTTACTCAAAGTCATGCCACTAGAGTGGTATGGTCAAGTTATCCTGCATGATATGGTCAGGCCTATTCCTTTGGAATAACAATTTTGGAATTGTATTCAGCATCCACTGTGGAAAGGAAAGGCTGATAAAAGGCAACATCAGGATTCTATTGCAAAAGTCCAGGCAGGAGGTAATAAGAGCCTGAACTAGATTAGTTTGGGTGTAAATGAAAGAGACTAAGATAAGTGTGAGAGAAAATGAGTAGCTGAAATCCATAGGAAGGCCCAAGTGTTTGAATATAGGGACGAGATAGAGTACAGATTTAAGAATGGTTCTAACATGAATAAGTGGAAAATTGGTGGTGCCCCCAACAGAAATGAGAAAGTTAAGATCTGATCCAATGGAAAAGATTATCCATGCCTTCTCATACTCTACCAGTCTTATACATTTCCTCCCCCCAAAAAAAACATTTCTAGAAAAGCTATCCAATAGGATTAAGAGTTTATACACACACATATATGTATATGTACATATATACGTATATATATATGTATATACATACACTATATATATATATACATATATATATGCATATAAGATGGCTTGAAACAGCTCATGAGAAGAAGCACAGTTCCCATGGAGTCAACAATCACTCACCCTTACTATATGACAGCAGCACATAATTTTTCAATGATTCATTTCACAAATGTTATAATCACTTCTTATAGTCAAGGTTTTGTGAGTGATGTACTTAAGTCAATTTCAATCGATGATGCAGTTCTCTATTCTCTTTTGAGTTACCCACAAATTTTACTCTTTGAAGATTGTGATATTTAATGTTGCCATTAAAGAGCTGTATTTTTGTGTCAGAGAGCATCTTGGTATCATTGAAAGATTTACATCAGTTCCCAAATTCAGTCTAGCCTGCTCTTGTCTATTCAGTTCAGGGCTCAACTCACTGTCAATCCAAAGTGACTGTTCAAGGTAAATGTCTCAGTTAACTCGATGGACTTCCCATCAAATTGAAACAATGTGGTTCAGTGAAAAGTGTGAATGCTGAAACGGTAGTTACGGGACCTGAATGCAAATATGTGACTGACCACTTACTATCTGGGGACTTGGTGCTAATCAGGTAACTTCTTTGGGCTTAAGTTTACTCATCTGCAATGAGATGGAGTTGAAATAAATTTGGCCCCTAAAGTCACTTCCAGTTCCAGACCTTTGATCTATTCAGGAAAATAGATGTTATTCATTTGTCTTTTCCTATATGGATATTTAGAATGATTTTTTTTTAGTGGTTGTAGTTCTTGTTGAGGAAACCATGCAGTTTTCTGAGATTTGGTGCTGTCAAGAAAAGGTCATCTGCAACCAGGAGCATCAGAAAATTCTCCTCATCTATGGGAAATTCTTCTTCCATCTGGATCCTCTTTTGCATCATGTTTTTCACTACCAACTCTGAGCTACCTCTGAAATGAACTTCCTCTGTGCATGTTTGGCCTAGTCCAACTACTCTTCCCACCTTTGACTTCTTCCCGCATCAAGGAATGATGTGCTTTTAGAAATGTTGGGAACTAAAAGTGGAAGAAATGATTCACTACAGAAATCTTTACAGATCTTTTCCATTTTTGTTAGTTTCATTCTTAAGTGACCTTGGAGGTAATTTGGCTTATGTGGTTGACTCACCAATCTTTTCGTAAATGTGTTTTTCCCTCCATACTTTTCACTTTAGTATGAAGTGTCATTGTTCTAAATCTTCCACAATCCTTTTCCATAAGATTTTAAGACTGAGTTTATGTTCTACAGCAATGTTGCCCTTGGCTGCCACATAACTCTTCCTGGCAAGGAGATAAAGTGTTTGCTAGTTGTAGCAGTTTCTAGACTTTTAAAAATTTCCTCCTTGTGATGATTGATTTACACCAATGAAACTTCCTTTGGAAATGTTGGTAGTTTGCCAGTGTCTGTTCTTTTATCCATTTCTCATTTTTCAATGGCGACAGCTTGTTTACATAAATCAAGTTAGAATTTCCTCAATTTCAAGTAATATCTTTTCACTTGTTCTTCTAATTCTGAACAGCAGATTTAGAAGTGATTCCTGTGTCAGCAAACAGTTGATTATTTTTTAAAATAAAATCCTCCCATCCCCCATCTTGATATTATTGAGGGTGCTCCATATCTAACCCCTCACATCTTTTTTTAACTTTTTTTGTCAAACATAATAATGAAGGTTTTTTTTTTAATTATTTCATTACACTCATTATTTCGTTGGTGTGGGTAACTTCTGATATAGAAACTCTTTCTACCGATAAAGAACTATACCTTCTCAGTTACTTGTTGTCTTAGAGTTACTTGGGGAGAGAGAGGGGATAGAGGTACTGATAAATTCAGTGACTTGTCCAGGAAATATAACTAGCACATGTAAGAGGTAGAAATTGACTAAACAGATATAGTTGACTTTAAAGATGACTCTATCCCTCATGTAACCCTGCCTTCAGAAGTATACACTGAAAATATTCATCATATATATTCATATGACTTCTATATCATTTATAAGACTCCTGTTTATTATTTCTTCCATGTGGACCATACACCCCAACTTATTTTTGTGATTCATCTTATTAAAACTTTTTACTTTTACATTAGTAATTTCAGAACCTTCACTTTGAGAATGAAATTTTGACAGAGACAAACAAAAACATCTGAGAGAGTGACTTCATGTAACAATCTACATGACTTTTTAAATAGTCTTCCATTTGTCTGCCATAAGGTGGGAGGCATATTTCATTATTTATTCTCCAGACATTAATTGGATTTTTTGCTAATTCAAATTGGAATTACATTTAATGATTTTAAACTTTTATATTGTTATAGACACTTCTTTATATTACTCTCTTGATTCTGTTAATTTTGTTCCTCACAGGTTCGTACAGATATTCCTATATTTCTCTTAATTTCTCATGTTCATCTTTTCTTATTATTAATACCTTTATATCCAATTAGTATACCATAGTTTTTTCCCATACTTCCTCAATCAATGAGCACACATATTATATCCAGATCCTTGCTAATATCAAAAGAGCTGCTATGAATATTTTGTAATTGAATTTTGTTTTACTTTTTATCTTTGACTTCCTTGTTACTATGTGCCCACTAATGAGGAAAATGGGCCAAAATGTGTTGATAGTCTGTATAATCACTATTCCTGAATAATTCACAATTGATGTCTACAACTGTGTAGTATTTCATAAACCACCTACAATGTGTTAATATAACTATCATCCATGGAACCTTCAAAATTGTTTCTATTTTTCAACATGGTCAATTTACATGTTATGGGGAGAAAGCTCAAAGGTATTAAAATTTGCTTTTCTCTCAGCATTGTAGAGCATGCTTTCATATGGTCATATAGAGTTTCTATCTCTTTTAAAAAATATTCATACTTTTATCATTTTGTCTATTAGGGAGCTAGTCCTGGTGTTATTGCTTGTTTTAATTCTTTGTATTTGAATATATTTCTTCCATCATTGTCATTTGATGTGACTATTTCCCTTTGTATTTTTTTCTAATTTTCCATTCACTATTTTTATGTAAACTATTTCTTTTTTAATTTATTTTAATTTTTAAATGGTCATTTACACATTCCCTAACCTCTCTACCCTTCTGACACTCACCGAAATAAGAAATATAATGACCATTGTACATCTATGGTTATGCAAAATATAGTTCCGAATTGGCCATGTTTCTGAAAAAAAAAGGAAGAAAAATTAATTACTTTGGAGTTGTGGTGATTCATTGTATTGATGAGAGTTACTGAGTGTTTCATGATTGATTATCTTTAAAATATTTCTGATAATGTATAGATTGTTCCACTGTTCTGCCCACTTAACTTTGCATGAGTTCATATTATCCTTCCCAACCATATTCTAGAACTACCCTCTTCCTTATTTCTTAAAGCAAAATAATTTTTCATTATATTCCTATTCTGTATAATGTTCAGGCATCCCCCAATTGGTAGACATTTCTTTAATTTCCAACTCTTTGTCAAAAAAAGAATAAAAGGACTGCTATAAATATTTTTGTACATATGTGACCTTTCTTTTGATGTCTTTAGGGGTACAGACAGTAATCATATTGGTGGATCAAAGGGTATGAAGAATTTGACAGCCCTTTGGGAATAGTTCCAAATTGCTCCCCAGAATGGTTGGACTAATTCAGAGACCCACCAACAGTGCATTAATGCACTTATGTTCCACATCCCCTGTAGCATTTAACATTTTCTTTTTCTGTCATTAGCCAATCTGATGGATATGAATTGTTTTATAGCTGACCTCAATGTTGTTTCAATTTGCATTTCTCTAATTATCAATTATTTAGATCATTTTTTTTCATATAACTATTGAGAGCTTTGGTTTCTTCTTCTGAAAACTGCTTGCTCATATTTTTGACCACTTATCAATTGGAAAATGTTTCTTATTTTTATAATTTTGATTCAGTTCTCTATTTTTTTGTGGCATGAGATGTTTATCAGATAAACTTGCTGCAAATCCTATTGCCTTTCTTCTAATTGTGCCTACATTGATTTTGTTTGTCTAAGACCTTTTAAATTTAATGTAACCATAATAAAAATTATCCATTTTATCAATTTTGCCACCTAAAGACCTTTCTGTCTTTTGCTTTAAAAAAAAAAAAAGTATGGATATTATAGGTAACTTCTTCCATACTTTCCTAATATGCTAATGATACCATGCTTTATGTCTCAATCATACAACTATTTTTAGTCTGTCTTTGTATACATTCTGATATGTTGATTTATGCTTAGTTTCTTTCAGACTTCTTTCTAGTTTTCCTAGCAGTTTTTCTCAAATAGTGAGTTCTTGCCCCCACACTTGAGAACTTTTGTTTATCAAACACCAGGATGCTCTGTTCATTTGCTTCTACATCTATCCAGTTTGACCAACAAGTCTATTTCATAACCAGTATAAATTTGTTTTGATAATTATTGATTTCTAATATCGTTTGAAACTTAGTATCACTAGGGCCCCTTCCTTTGTACTTTTTCATTGACTCTTTTCATAGTCTTAACTTTTTGTTCTTCCTGATCAATTTTATTATTTTTTCTAGCTCTATAAACTAATACCTTGGTAATTTGATTGGCATGACTTTTAATAAGTAAATTAATTTCAGTAATATTGTCATTTTATTATGTTAACTTGGCCTACCCATGAGCAATTAAAATTTCTCCAATTATTTAGATCTGTCTTTCCTTGAATGAAAAGTATTTTGTAATTGTGTTTATGTACTTCCTGGATGTGTCTTGGCAAGAAGAATCACAAGTTTTTCATACTTTCTTCATTTATTTTAAATGTAATTTCTCATTCTATGTGTTCGTGACATTTTGGTATTTGTTTTTTCATTTTTACTTGCATAACCAATTAATTGATCTGCTCTTTCTCTCTTTTATTGACGTAAGTGTTTAGAGATATAAATTTCTCCCTGAGTATGACTGGCTGCTTCTCATAAATTTTGATATGCCATTTTATTATTTTCTTATATTTAATGAAATTATTGTTTCTATGATTCATTCTTTGACCCATGCACTCGGTAGGATTAGATAACTTAGTTTCCAATTAATTTGTGTATGTTCCAAAGACTATTGAATTATTGTTTAAAATGTGTGCATTTAATATTTCAGGTTTTCTTTACTTATCTGTGAGCAACCTAATATGTGGCCAATTTCTTTGAAGGTGTCATATGTAGCTGAGAAATAGATGTACTGTTTATTTCCATTCAATATATTCCATAGTTCTGTCATATCTAACTTTCTAAATTCTATTAATCCCCTTAACTTCTTTGTTCCTTATTTAAGAAGCCTATTCATTGAATAGACGTGATCTCACTCAAAATGAGAACCCGAAAAAAACCTTAGCTTAAAAGGGCCAGGGTCTTTCATTGTGACCTGGTCCATCTCTCGTTGTCCTGGTGAATATCTGGCCATTGGACCCAGATGCTTCTGGAGGAGAAAGTGACACCAGTGACCTTGCACAGCCTTCTCTCACTCAAATCAAAGTCAACTCTTAGTCATGTCATTATCTCCCTGATGTCATGGTCCTTTCTGAGAATAAAAGACAAACACAACAACCTGCTTTATTTAATGGTTAGATTTATTTAGTTCTGAGAAGGGCAAATTGAGGCACTCCACTAATGTAATATAACTTTCTATTTCTCCTATAATGTACTTAATTTTTTCTTAAAGATTTTGAATTCTCTGCCACTTGGTGCATTTCAGTATTTATATTAATTCATTGTCCATGGTTCCTTTTAATAAAAGGGAATTTTCCTGATTATATCTTTTAATTAGATTTTTTTTTTCCTTTTCTTTGAGATCATGATTACCCCACCTTTTTTTAAATTCCAACTGAAGTACAATAGAGTCTGCTCCAGCTTCTTATTTTAACTCTTTATGTGTCTTTCTGTTTGAAGTGGATCTCTTGTGAACAACATATTGTTGGATTTTGGTTTCTAATCTATTCTACTTTCTACTTTCAGTCATGGGTGAGCTCATCACTTTTATATTCACGATTATGATTGATAACTGAATATTTCCCTTCATCCTATTGGCTTCTACTTCTCTTTCTCTTTTTTTTACCCTATCCCTTCCTCAAAATTGTTTTGTTTATGAACATTAATTCCTTTAGTCTACCTTTCTTCTCATAATCTTCTCTTTCTATTAGTCTTTCTCCTTCCTACTTCTCTGTTGGGTGACCTGAATTTCTATACCTAATTGTGTGAGTATATGTATTCTTTCCTCCTTGAACCAGTTCAGATGATAGTGAAGTTCAAACATTTCCCTTTTGTTCATCACTTTCCATCCAGTGGAAAAATTCTTCCTTGTACACCTCTTTAAGGAGAAATAATTTTCCTCATTCTTCACCTCCCTTCCCCATTCTCCCAGTGGATCCTTTTTTCTTCCATTCCAATTCTTCTTTGGAGATCATCCCTACATAACAGACCCATACCATTGCCCTTTGTCTAACTAAACTCTTTCTAATGTCTTAATGAAGATAACATTCTTAAGGGTAAGATATATTATCTTCCAATGTTGATATATAAATGGTTTAACTTTATCAAATCTCTTAAGATTTCATCTTACCTGTTTATGCTTCTCTTGAATCTTGTATTTGAATTTCAAAATTTCTGTTTAATTTGGGTAATCATCAGGAATGCTCAAAAATCCTCAATTTCATTAAGTATCTCTTTTTCCTTTATAAGATTATTCTCAGCTTGGCTGGATAGTTAATTCTTGATTGTATTTCTAGATCCTTTCTCTTCTGGAATATCACACATATTCCAAGCCTCTTGCTCCTTTTATAGTGTGGTAGCTGTTAAACCTTCTGTGAGTCTGTCTTCTGTAGCTCCGTGGTATTTGGATTATTTTGTTGTTGTTGCTTTCAGTATTTTCTCCTTCACATGGGAATGTGGGAATTTTGCTACAATATTCTTTGGTCTTTTCATTTGAGAATTTTTTCAGAATGTGATCAGTTGATTCTTTCAATTTCTTCTTTGCCCTCTGGTAATAAGATGTCTGGGCAATGTCCCTTTATAATTTCTTAAAATATGATATCTAGGCTCTTTTCTCATTGCTTCAGATAGTCTAATAATTCTTAAATCATAACCTCTCCTCAATTTAGTTTCCAAGTCAGTTATTTTCCAATGAAATATTTCATATTTTCTTCTATTTTTCCTCTTTTAATTTTTTTTCATAATATCTAGTGGAGTCCTTAGCTTCCATTTGACCAATTACACTAGTTAAGAAGTAACTTTTCTGTGATGAATTATATCCCTTTTAGATTTGGCCAATTCTAATTTAAATGATTTAATTTTCTCAGTTTTTTGTGCCTATTTTACTAAGCTGTTAATTCTCTTTTCATAATTTTCTTGCATTGTTCTTATTTTTTTCTTATTTTTGCTTTTACCAGTCTTATTTTATTTATAAAATCTTTTCTGTTCTTCTCAAAAGTTATTTATTTAGCTCCTCTAGCAATCCTTGTTGGACTGGTAGTGATCTGTATTTATTATTTGAGACTTGGTTTGCAGATGTTTTCACATCATTTTCTTCTTCTAAGTTTGTGTCTTGAGCTTTCCTGTCACCATAGTAGCTTTATAAGGTAAGGTTCTTTTTGTGTTGCTTGCTCATTTTTTTGTGGCCTATTTCTTTACTTTGGATTTTATGTTGGAGTTGAACTCTGCTCACTTCTGTAGGGGAGGAGGATTGGAATGACTTTTCTGAGCTTTTGACTTATGGCATTTTAATGGTTATCCAGCTCAAAATTTGTTTGACATATTTATAAAAATTCTTTAGAGATCTGTTTTTTGAGAGCTCAGAAGAAAATCCTCATTTCATTCTGCCATCTCTACTTTTTCCTGTTTTAATGAATTGTTTTTAAAGTTATATTTTGTTTTTTTTACTTATTTTGTTTAACATTTTCTAATTACATTTTTATCTGGTTCAAGGGTAGTTTTTGGCAAGTGACTGACACCTCAGTCCTAAACCATAGAGAAGTTGTTTTTCATTGGTGCATTTTTTGTTGTTGTTTAGAAGAGCTTTGAGAGTTCCCAAGGATGAGGGAAAAGATGTTGCTCTTCATACAGTGAATCAAGTGTGCAAAAGTTCTCAGGTTACTTGTATGACTGCAACTCTCTTAAGGCAAATATAGCCTTTATTTCTGTAGGTGCTTAGTAAACGTTCATTGATGGATTTTTGTTGTTGGCCTGTACCTGTGATTTGAACCTCTTTAAGAATAGCAAAAAATTGTTCTCCAGAATAGTTGGACCAGATCACAACTCCACTAAGAATGCAGTAGTGTACCTATTTTTCTACATCCCCATGAGTATTTCTCATTTTCCTATTATGTCATATTATCCAAACTGATAGATAAGAATCAGTACCACATAATTGTTTTAATTAGCATTTCTCTAAACAATAGTGATTTAAAGCATTGTTTTCATGTGAATGTGGATAGCTTTGATTTCTTCTGCAAACTTCCTATTAATGTCCTTTGACCATTTATGAACTGGGGAATGGCTCTTATATTTATAAATTTGTCTCATTTCATTACATATTTAAGAAATGAGGTTTTATCAGAGAATTTTGCTGTAAAACTGTTTTTCCAAGTTTGTTGTTTTACTTCTAACTTCGGTTACATTGGCTTTTCTGTGCAAGTACTGTTTAATTTGATATGATCAAAAATTATCCTTTTTACTTCACTCGATCTTTCTCTCTCTTGTTTTGTGATAAACTTTCCTCATATCCATAAATCTAAAAGGTAAAATTTTCCATGCCACCTTAATTTATTTTTGTTATCAACCTTTATATCTAAATAATTTATCCATTATGAATTTATTTTGTTATATATAGTGTGAGAAGTTGGTCTATTCTTAGTTTCTGCCAAACTGCTTTCTAGTTTTCCCAGCATTTTTTTTTTTTGGCAAATGCTGAGTGCTTATTCCCAAAGCTTGGATTTTTTGTTTTGTTAAACACTAAAATACTATGGCTGTTTAATAATGTGTATTGAATACTTAATCTATTCCACTGATACAGTACTTTATTTCTTAGACAATACCAGATTGTTTTGATGATTACCACTTTCTAATATAATTTAGAATATGGTAACACTAGGCTGCTTTCCTTCCTTTTAGTTTTCATTGATTCCTTTAATATTCTTCACCTTTTTTTCCTCCAGATGAATTTTGTTATTATTTTTTTTTTAGCTCTCTAATATGATTCTCCAATAGTTTGGTTGGTGTGTTACTAAATAAGTAAATTAATTTAGATAGAATTGTCATTTTTACTATATTGACTCAACCTAACCTAAATTAATATTTCTTCAACTGTTTAGATCCATCTTTATTTGTGTGAAGTGTTTTGCAATTGCCAAGGAGATTCCCAAGTATTTTCTAATGTCTGAAGTTATTTTAAATGCAGTTTTTCTCTCTGTCTCTTCTATTGGAGTTTTTTTGGTAATATATAGAAGTGCTGATGATTTATTTCAAATCCTGTGACTGCTAAAATTGTTAATTATTTCAATTATTTTCCTTTAGTTTGTCTTCTAGGATTCTTTAAGTAAACAATCCTATTGTCTGTAAAGAATAATGGTTTTATTTCTTCAATGACTTTTTATTCCTTTATTTTTAGGGGGTCTTATTGTTATAGCTAGTATTTTGTGGGGATAGTGAACATTCTTGTTTTATCTTTGATCATACTGGGTAGGATTCTAGTTCATTACTATTAGAAATAATGATTGCTCTTGGTTTTCAAAAGATACTCCCTATCATTTTAAAAAAGCTTCATTTATTCCAACTTTTTCTAATGCTTTAATAAGAATGAGTGTTGCATTTGTATCAAAAGCTTTTTCAGCCCTATTGAAATAACCATATGATTTTTGTTGTTATTTTTTTATTCTTATCATTTTCTCAATATTAAACCTGCCTAACATTCCTGGCATAAATTCTACTTGGCCATAACAAATGATCTTTGTGATATTTTCTTGTAATCTCCTTCCTATTACTTTATTTAAAAATTCCACATTGATATTAAGGAAATTGACCTGTAATTTTCTTTCTGTGCTTTTGTTCTCCCTGCTTTAAGAATAAAAAGTGTGTTTTCTCATTAGATTGATTGTTACTTGAATGTTTGGTAAAAGTCATTCTAAATCAATCTAGTCCTGGGGATTTTTTCTTAAGGAGCTCATCTATGTCTTAATTTCTTTTCTTAAGGTCGTTTAAGTATTCTATTTATTCTTCTTTTAATTTTATATTTTTTGTAAATATTCATCCATTTCCCTTATATTATCAATGTTACTGGCATATAATTGGGCAAAATAACTCCCAATAATTGCTTTGACTTCACCTTTGTTGGTGATGAATTTGCTCTTTAAGTTTTTGATGCACCTGGTAATTTGGTTTTCTTCTTTATCAAATTACCAAATTACCTCTTTTGTTGTTTTCTTCTCCACAAAACCAACTTTTAGTTTTTTATTAGTTCAATTTTTAAACCTTCAATTTTACTAATTTTCTTTGATTTTCAGGATTTCCATTTTGGTGTTTAATTGGGGATTTTTAATTTGTCTTTTTCTAGTTATTATAGCTGCAGTTATATTTATGTAAATCCTGCACGTATAGGTAGCTTAACTACCAGGAATTTTATGTGTTTTTCAGTTATTTTGAATGGGATTTCTCTTGTCATTTTTCTAGTCCTTGTTACTACTATGTAGAAATGCTGATGACTTTATCAATTTAATCTGTTTTCTACTTCATCGAAGCTAGTTTGTTTCAATTATTTCTTTGCTGATTCCTCATGGTTTCTAAGTATATTATCCTCCTATATTCAAACAGGAATGTTTGTGTACTCTCTGTTGATACATTTGCCCTTGATTTTCTTCTCTTTTGCTACAGCTATAATTTCTAAATCTTTATTAAATAATCAAGGAGTATAGAAACATCATTGATTTGCCCCATTTATAATAAAAAGCTTCTCCTTCTCTGTAACAAAAAAGCTAGCTCTTGATTTTAAATATATGCTTTTGATCATATTAAAGGAAGTCTTATACATGGCCACACTTTTTAGAGTTTTTAATATAAAGGAGTGTTGTGTTGTTTTTTTTAAAGATTTTTCATTTATTGAAATAATCACTTTTATATCATTAAATATGCACTATTTTCTTAACATTGATACATTCTTGCATCCCTGGAATTGTTCGGACAATATGAGATTTCTGTTATCTGTTTCATAGTAGAAATTAAAAGGCACATGACTCAGTCAATGAGAAGCCATATGATATCATAATAATATAATACCATACAAAGCCATGTAACATAAACAGCTAATTTATTCCTGGTTTAGAAGAGTTGAAGAGACCTATGATCTACACAGAGGAGCTTGGGGACGTGGTTCATCACTGCATAGTAACTGCCCAAGCAAAGCAATGGAGAGGAATACAAGTTGGAATTGGGACTGAAAAAACCATGCTAGCCCCATGCTAACTGGAATAGCTGAGTCAATCAGACCACAGTTTTTTGGTGTCTGTTCCCCTCAGTCATGCTGTGTAAACAGAATTTTAGCATATGTTGTCAGGGGAAGAAACTTGGGGCCTGTTTCCTCAGGGTTGTCCCTGGGTATTGTTTCATGCAGTTTCATTTGTATCCTAGTTAGACCATTGCCAATCTGAATTTCCTCCCTAGAGTAGGGATGTGAATACCAAGAAAAAATGAGAAAATGAGGGCCCAGCTTTACTCTTTTATGTGCTTAAATTTCCTTATCAGGCCAAATGAACTCACCTTGACACTAATTCAAATGCTAAAATATAAATCAGAGAAATTTACTTATGAAATGATCATTAAGCCCTCCCACTGATAAACACACACACAAACACAAACACACATACACACACACACATACATGTGCTAAAAATGGAACCTTCTCCATAAGAAACAAATTAGGGTAGTAATGGTCATAACAGCTTCATGGGTCACTGGTCACTTTCCTGGAAATATGTTTGATCATTTGAAATACTCATATACAAGATAAATTTTCAACCTGGGAAAATTATAAAATATTACAGCAGTGGGTTTTAAAAGTTGAAGACAAATCTATATAAAATAATGAACAATGGCCATTGGTCTAAAATGCTAAATGATATGAAAAATTAATTTTGAAGAATGCCTATCTACACTGCATGGTTAATCATTTATGAAATATTTTAGAGAAAATGTTTTATTCACTATTTATCCATTCTCCTAAAGTAGTTGGATACAACTATATCATTTGAGTATACGGCAGACAGGAAGTGGAAATGTCATTATTTTATAAAAAATAAACCTCAGGTGGTCTGGATATTCTAAACAAAGAAAAAGCAATATAGCAAAAGACCAAAGGAAAATTTAGTATTTAAGAGGTATTCACTCATATAGAAAATAGCTACAGCCTGTTATTTTTGCCAAATCTTTTTAGAAAATGCCATTGGAGTTAATTGTAAGTCAAATCATGATAATTAGCACTAATCAAGTATTTCAGCAGCAGAGATCATGTAAAATTGTTTCAATTTGGCTCTAAAATATGTTTTTGTATTTTCATTTGAATATGGGCATGACATTCTGAGAAATCACAGTAAAGAAAAACAAAGGATTTGGGGTAGGCTTAAGTTTATCTTGGCAAATCAAACTATGAAAAAGAGAGTTGGATAAGCAAGTTAATATTGCAAACAGGATTGTTGGGGGAGGAGTGATTAAATTATTTGTAACAATTTCAAAAAAATACTTTACATTTACCTAAGACAATTGACATGATGACTATAAATCATTCTATTCTAGCCAATAAGTATGAATGTATATTTTGTGGCATTTGAAAGTAATAATAAAACTTCATTAATTTAAAACCAATTTATAATTCAGATTAAACTTGACTGACTTTGTACACAATTAGTTCATGTTTAAAATTTTAAAAAATAAATTATTGTTTAAAGGCTTGTTTCAAAATCAGACAGTTTCAGAATTAAAAAGGATTTTACTAACTATCCAATCCAACCGAAAAAGCAAGCCCATAACATCATACCCTGTAGGTCCCCATCCAGCCTTTGCTTAAAGATGTATAACGATAGTATCTTTATTTGCTGGGTACTACTTTCTGAAGGAACTCATTCTGCTTTTAAATAACTCTAATTACTGCGAAGTTTTGTTTTTTATTTTCCTGACACCAAACCATAATTTGCCACTGTTTTGAAATGTTAGTAGCTCTTCTTGGTGACAGATTTTCATGTGCTCGAAGAAAAGTGTCTTATCTTCATCTTCAGTCATTTCTACTTTTGACCGCAGCATCCTCCAAATTTTGTCTTCTCCAACCTAGATATCTCTCATTCCTTTAACTGATGCCCATATGGTATGAACTCAAAGATCTTCACCATTCTGGTTGCTCTCATATAAATACTCTCCAGTTTACCCAGCAAGTGTTCAGAATGAAACAGAATCTAGATGTCATATGACCAGGGAAGGGTACAGAGGAATGCTCCTACTTCCTGGAAGCTATGCCTCTCTTTGCAGCTCAAGCTTTCATGGAGGCTATATTGTTGATTTATGTTGACCTTGGAGTCAATTACTATCCCCAGGTTTCCTGTCTTCTATCACTAACTCTAGGAGTAATTAGTCACTTCTACCCAGGGTTCTCATCATTTCCACCCAACAGATTAGCAGGAGAGAGGATAACATCCATTGAGACTGAAATGATAGGTTGGGGCCAGGAAGCATAGGGCTCTTAGAAACCAAAAAGATAAATTTACATTTTATCCCAAAGGCAATAGATAGGCAGTGGAGTAGGTGTACTAGAATAATCACACAATCACATTTGTTCTTAAGAAAAATTACCTTAAGGGCATGCTAGGTGGCTAAGTGAGTAGAGCACCAGCCCTGGGGTCAGTAGGATCTGAGTTCAAATCTAGCCTCAGACACTTGACACTCTTACTAGCTGTGTGACCTTGGGCAAGTCATTTAACCCCAATTGCCCTGCCTTTCCCCTGCAAAAAAAGAAAAGAAAAAGTAAAATTACTTTAACAGCATTGTGTGTTATTGACTGGAGAAGATTTGAGTCAAAGAGACTGATTAAAGGGATGTTTTGATAATCTAGACAAGAAAGAGATGATTAGGGTCTACATTAAAGTGCTATCTCCGTGAGTGGAAAGAAGGGGTCAGATAAAAAAAAAAGATGTTGTGAAGGTAGAAATAAAAAGATTTGGCAATTGATTCGATATCTAAGGGGAAGGAGATTGAAGGGTTTGGTATGCTGCCAAAATGAGGTTACAAACTTAAAACACTGGAAGAATGATAGTGCCTTCTACAGAAATGAGAATGCTTGGAAGAGGGGTGGGTTTGGGGAGGGAAGTAATGACCTTAGCTTTAGAAAGGTTGAGTTTAACATGTGGCTGGGATATTTAGTTTCAAATGTCCAATAGGTAACTAGTGGATCTCGAAGATGAAAGTGGGTCTGGGTATAAAGGTCTGTGAGTCATCTGCCTAGAAATGATAGTTAAATCCAGAAGAGCTAATGAGATTACCAAGAGGAAGAACTTAAAGGGAGAAGATAATAGGGCCTAAGATAGATCCTAAGGCATCACTTAAATAATGAACCATTAGGGAAGAGTAGTAAGCTTGGTCAAATTTGCCTTGCACAAGAACCTCTACTATTTTGATTGCTTCCTAAAATTTCTGTATTTGTGTGTGTCTATACAGACATACATCTCTATATGAATATTAATATACAATAATGATATGTTAATATTTTTACAAATTAATTTAGGCAATATAACTTTTATTATATTGCTTCAGCCCATCCAAATTATTTATGTTTTTATTTGTATAAAGAATATTTTGTAATTGAGTTTATGTACTTCTTGTGTGTGTCTCAGAAGGCAGTTGCTCAAATATTTTGTACTGTCAATGGTTGCATCAAGATGGAATTTCTCTTTCTATCTCATCCTATTCGTTTTCTATGGGATTTTTTTTTCACATATATCTTGCAACTTTGCTAAAGCTGTTAATTATTTTAATTAGTTTTTTTACTTGATTTCCTAAATAGAACTCACAACCATTCAAAAAAGTTTTATAACAATCTATATTAGAGGAAAAAGTGAATTTGAAATGCCTAACATTCAGATTGTGTTCCATAGTTAGATTAACACCTCGATAAGCTGGTTCAACAATACATACATCTTAGGCAGGTATAGCAAGATGGCAATGAACTAGAAGACAAACTGGCCTGTACTTAAGGACTTTTGTAGCTTTTTAAATGACTACAAATTCTTCCTTTAAATGATTTTTATTTTATATTTTTGACCCTAATGTTTCTTGTATTTTTTTCCTGGTGATTCTATAGTGCAAAAAAATTGTGAAATAATGCAGTCTTTGAGAAATGAACATTTCAGATCACTCAAATGGCACTGGAGGGACATATGGTGAATGTGGATGAGCTACAATATCTTTCCCAATCATTAATCATGGCCAAGACATGGCACAGAATTGATTACCAAAGAATCATTTAAATAGAAAGAAGGTGGACAAATAATTTAGTGAAAATTAAAGATAATAGATGCATTTACTAGTACCCACAAAGTATCAGTGCACATAGTGGAAGTTTTGTAGTCTTTTGAATGGACCTCTATGCTCCTATAATGGTTTCATGGAAGGACATGGATGGCAAGGTCTTGGATAAATTATTATTGTAGTATCAGATGAAGCAGTTGATTTGATGAAGTCACTGATCCATTAAGGTAAGGAAATATAAATGCAGGTACATATTCTCATTACTTAATTCAGCTTGCCTTAACTTAGCTCATTCATTTTTATCCCTGGGAAGAAACACATACACAGACACATACACACATAATATGTGTATATATTACCTAAATGTGATGTCACACATTATATATGTGTAACATCACATTTGTAATTGTATATGATATAATTGTGGACATGTTCTGTTTTCCTAGTAGTACGTAAGCTTATTGGTGGTAGAAGCTACTCCATTTTGTTTTTATGCTTCTAGTGACAGCCAAATATTTGTTTCTAGTGACAGCACATATGCTCAACTAATTAGTATGGACAGTTGTCATACTAACGCTGGTAAGGAAAGGAAGAAAAAAATTTCTTCACCTTCCACTGGGAAATCCCAGGAAACATTGCTAGAATCACAGGTATATGTAGAAAAGAGAAGTAAAAGGGAAAGTTTAAGTGGGCTGAGTCACTCTTTTTAAAGTTGACCAAGTCAGCCAATATACATTTATTAAGCACCGATGTGCCAAGCACCATGGGCTGATCTTCTGGGACTGCTAGTCAATGCTCTTTGATGTAGGATCCCCTACCAAGGAGAGGAGCCACACAAGGTGCAGCCTCTGGCTGTGCATGTCTTTTATCAATGGGCCAACCACAAAGGGCCATATCATATGTGTCACTGGAAAGAAGCAATTCTGGAGACTGCATTATCAGCAGGAGAACCTAGGTTACATGCTGTACTGGAAAGGACCAAGCTCCTAATGTGTGCCTCAGAAAAGATGCTTACTATTACATAAAAAATATTCTAATTGAGACCCAGATAGATGAAGCATGAGATTGTAGTCTTAGTCCTTTGTTATCTAATTAGGTCTTCTTTCTAAAATAGATTTGATTGTGCACCTTATTGGTGTTGCAGTACAAATTTTCCTATTTCACAAATGTCCGTGATCAGGAATAATATAATGGAAATGTGGATTTATCTAAATACTTAGTTAAACTCACATAGCATCAGCTAGGAGCAATGTGAATTAATTAATTCTGCTACAAAAATCAAGCTTTGAATTCTACTTTCTCCAGTGACATAGGACTTTATACTTGGAAAAGACATCTCTTTCTCCCCCTTCCATCACCATAACTTTCACACATACACATACACACACACAAACATAATACACACACATATATGTATATATATATATGTACATATGTATATATATATATGTGTATATATTTATCCCTCCCTTTATTCTCCTTAAATATCACTTAAGCAGAGGCCCCCTCAACATATTATCATTTGCATATATTGGTACAGTTCTATACAAGCCCAAACAGATCCTAGAATATGTATTTGAGGGTCTATTGTCCTGATAGCAATTGTAGGGTACTTTTGTTTTGGTGCGTCAATTAAACCTATGGGTATCTTGAGCTGTTCTATGCTGGTTTAGCATTCTTCAGGGTCTCCTACTTCTGTCTGGTAAATTCTCCTGCATTGGCTCTCTTCATCCTGCCTCCCCAATATTCCTGGAGATAACAAAGTCCCAATGATGTATATTTAAAGTAAAACTAGCAAATCTTTAAGTCTACTTCCTACCCTTGGACTGGAGACCACTTCTTCCTTCAGAAAATTTTAACCTCTCTGCCACCATAATATTTGAAGAAAGAAGTAATCCAAATATAATTGATTTTAAATCTGTAAATTCTCTATACTAAGAAGAAACTATTCGATGAGTGGCCTATATAATGAGTTTTACTAAACATCTGAATAGAGATTCTTGATTTGGAGAGAAGTAGATGTAAAGGAGTTGAAGATTCCACAGAAATGATGATCAGTAGGGGGAAGAAACTAGAGAGCAATAGGGAAATAGAGGTACACCTAGGTCTCAAATAGAGCAATGAATCCTAAGAAGTGCTTGCACATGTATTCAAATTCACACTATTCAACATTATAATATGTAAGATATGGTAATTGGTTCCAGCCCAAGGGAAATATGCAGTGCAAATTCATGAGATTCATTATTCATACTAATCATTGACCTAAAGCAGCAAGAAGGAAGGAATCATGCAATACATGTCTCTCTCTCTCTCTCTCTCTCTCTCTCTTTCTCTCTTTCTCTCTCCCTCTCTCTTTCTGTCTCTCTCTCCCTCTCTCATTCTCTCTCTCTCTCACACACACACACACACACACACACATACATATATGTACATGCACATGTTATAAATTATATGTATTATATATGCATAAATACATAGGAATGTAGCACTAGATAGCACTTAGGAAATCAGAGAGCTGTGTAATATGCCATCTAACCCAACTATTAGGATGAGGCCCAGAGTACAGAGCTAGAAGAGACTTTGCTCCTTCAAGTTATAGGTGACAATGAAATTGCTTCTTGAGGTCTGAGAGACCTAGAGCACTGTTACCTGAAGCAAAGAAGCTATAACATATAAGAAAGAAAGAAAAAAAGACTGAGAGATCCAAGAATATCAGTAATCAATGTGAACTGATTTAACTAAATTTGCATAGATAAGTGTGATTGAAGTAGTCTATAAGAAGGTGTCACATAGGGGATGGAGCCAAGATGGCAGCTGGAAAGCAGGAACTTGCCTAAAGCTCTCCCCCAGGACCCTCCAAACATCTATAAAAAAAAAATGGCTCTGAACAAATTCTAGAACTGAAGAATCCACGAAATAGCAGAGGGAAGCAGGGCTTCAGGCTGGATGGTCACTGGGTAAGTTCTATCACACCATGTTGGGAGCAGAGTGGAGCACAGCCCAGCATGGGCCTGGCCCAGACCAACCACACAGGGATTCTGGCTGAACAGGCTGTAGCACCTTAAATCGGTGAACTGTGGCAGTTACCAGACTTCTCAACCCACAAACACCAAAGACAACAGAGAAGGTTAATAGGAAAAACTGTGGGGACAGAATGAAAGGAGTTCATGGGTGGTCCACCACCCTAGGGGCACTGGAGGTGGTGCAGCTTTGAGGCTGCTTCCAGAGCTACAGCAGCAGTTGCTTCCACCCATAGGCCCACCTGGTGGGAGGAATTAAGTGGCAGATCAGAGCAGAAGTGCAAAGCCTGCTTAGATCTGAGTCCTACTCCAAGGTGGTGGGTTTTTTAAAGTTTTTTTTTAATTTTTATTTAATTTATTTAATATATTTAGCTTTCAGCATTGATTTTCACAAGAGCTTGAATTAATAATTTTCTCCCCATTTCTACCCTCCCCTCCACTCCATTCTGGTTGCCCCGCTCCCCAGTCAGCCCTCCCTTCTGTCACCCCACTCCCCTCCCATCCCCCTTTCCCTTCTTCTCTTATAGGGCAAGATAAATTTCTATGCCTCATTGCCTGTGTATCTTATTTCCTAGTTGCATGCAAAAAAAAAAACTATTTTTTTTTTTTGTTTTTGAATGTCTGTTTTCAAAACTTAGAATTCCAAATTCTCTCCCCTCTTCCATCCTGGCCCACCCTCCCTAAGAAGGCAAGCAATTCAACATAGGCCACATGAGTATCATTATGTAAAACCCTTCCACAATACTCATGTTGTAAAGATTAACTATGTTTTTGTTTCCTTCCTAAGCTATCCTACTTTATTGAATTTTCTCCCTTGACCCTATCCCTTTTCAAAAGTGTTTGTTTTTGATTATCTCCTCTCCCTGTCTGCCCTCCTTTTTATTGTCCTCCCTTTTTTATCTTCTACCTCCTTCTTTCCTGTGGGGTGAGATGCCTAACTGAGTGTGTATGGTATTCCTTCCTCAGGTCAAATCCAATGAGAACAAGATTTACTCATTCCTCCTCACCTGGCCCCTCTTCCCTTCCTACAGAACCACTTTTTCTTGCCACTTTTATGTGCAGGGTGGCAGTCCTTGGGGGAGGAGGAGCGCTGCTGTGGCAGAGCTTGCTGTGCAGAAGTGGCTCTGAAAACAACAGCACAGCCCCTCAACCTTGGGACAAAGTATTTTCTACTCTGCAAGCAGTCATACACTGACAAAAAAAAATCAAGGGTCAAGTAGTTGGCTGGGAACATGATTAGGCAGCAAAAACAGACTCAGATTCAGACTCAGTCTTTGGAATCTTTCTTTGGTGACAAAGAAGGTTAAAACATACAGCCAGAAGAAGTCGACAAAGTCAAAGGGCCTACATCAAAAGCCTCTAAGATAAACATGAACTGGTCTCAGGCTATGGAAGACCTCAAAAAGGATTTGGAAAATCAAGTTAGAGAAGTAAAGGAAAAATTGGGAAGTGAAATGAGAGGGATGGGAGAAAACCATGAAAAACAAGTCAATGATTTGCTAAAGGAGACCCAAAATATATTGAAGAAAACAACACCTTAAAAAAAATAGACTAACTCAAAAGGCAAAAGAGCTCCAAAAAGCCAATGAAGAGAAGAATGCCTTGAAAGGCAGAATTAGCCAAATAGAAAAGGAGGTATAAAAGACCACTGAAGGAAACATTATCTTAAAAATTAGATTGGAGCAAGTGGAAGCTAGTGACATTATGAAAAATCATGATATTATAAAATAGAACCGAAGGAATGAAAAAAATGGAAGACAATGTGAAATATCTCATTGGAAAAACCACTTACCTAGAACATAGATCCAGGAGAGAGAATTGAAACATCATTGGACTACCTGAAACCCATGGTCATCTTTTGAGAAATTATCAAGAAAAATTGCTCTGACATTCTATAGCCAGAGGGTAAAATAGAAATTGTAAGAATCCACTGATCACCTCCTGAAAAAGATCCAAAAAAGAAATCTCCTAGGAATGTTGTTGCCAAACTCCAGAGCTCCCAGATCAAGGAGAAAATACTGCAAGCAGACAGAAAGAAACAATTTGAGTATTGTGGAAACAATAAGGATAACACAAGATCTAGTCATTTCTACATTAAGGGATCAAAGGGCTTGGGATATGATATTCTGGAGGTCAATGGAGCTAGACTTAAAACCAAGAATCACCTACCCAGCAAAACTGAGTATCATGCTCCAAGACAAAATATGGATTTTCAATAAAATAGAGGACTTTCAAGCTTTCTCAGTGAAAAGACCAGAGCTGAATAGAAAATTTGACATTCAAACACAAGAATCAAGAGTAGCATGAAAACGTAAACAAGAAAGAGAAACCATAAAGGACTTTCTAAAGTTTAACTGGTTTTTTTACATTCCTATGTGGAAAGATGATGTGTATAATTCATGAGACTTTTCTCAATATTAGGGAAGCTGAAGGGAATATATGTATACATGTACACATATACATGAAGCGATGATATTTAAAAAAAATAAAATCAAATTAAGGGATGAGAGAGGAATATATTGAGAGAGGGAGAAAATGAGAGCTAGAATGGGGTAAATTATCTCACATAAAAGTGGCAAGAAAAAGCAGTATGTTGGAAGGGTAGAGGGGGCAGGTGAGGGGGGAATGAGTGAATCTTGCTCTCATCAGATTTGACCTGAGGAGGGAATACCATACACACTCAATTGGGTATCTTACCCCACAGGAAAGAAGGAGGAAGGAGATAAAACATGGGGGATGATAGAAGGGAAGGCAGATAAGGGAAGGAGGTAATCAAAAACAAACACTTTTGAAAAGGGATGGGGTCGAGGGAGAAAATTGAACAAAGGGGGATAGAATAGGAAGGACAAATCATAGTCTTTCACAATATGAGTATTGTGGCAGGGTTTTACATAAGGATACACTTGTGGCCTGTGTTGATTTGCTTGCCTTCTTAGGGAAGGTGGGTGGGGAGGGAAGAGGAGAGAGAATTTGGAACTAAAAGTTTTAAAACCAGATGTTCAAAAAAAAAAAAGGTTTTGCATGCAACTAGGAAATAAGATATACAGGCAATGGGGCATTGAAATCTATCTTGCCCTACAAGAAATTAAAGGAAAAGGGGATGGGGGGGAGTGGGGTGACAGAAGGGAGAGCTGACTGGGGAACAGGGCAATCAGAATATACACCATCTTGGAGTGGCGGGGCAGGGTAGAAATGGGGAGAAAATCTGTAATTCACATTCTGGTGGAAATCAGTCCTGAAAACTAAAAATATTAAATAAATAAATAATAATTTTTAAAAAAGGTGTCACATACCCTTCAAATCTAATTAATGTAACTAAAACATTTTTCTAAACCCTTATCCTTTTATCAGATGAGAACACTTCCTTGACTAAGTTATACAATGAATCAATCAAAAGCATTAGCTAGGTGTGAGCAATTCCAAGACACCTCAACTGACTCAATCAATCACAGGTATAATGTATTAGTATTAGTTGAAGAACTTGGGCACACTTCTGGGACTAAGTATATCAGAGAGGGGATTACCTAAGGCACTCAGTCAAGCTTTCAGAAAAGTAGGAGCTGGACCCTCGTGCCTGTAACCAGAGCCAGCTTTCTATTCATTTCACAGTGCCTCTAAAGATGGGGTAAAAATATCTAAAGGATACCAAGCTGCCAAAGACATGGAAAATATCTCATACTTTATGAACATTAAATATATTATTGAAAGAAATTCTCCCATCTATATAAAAATTTTATGGGTCATGTACACAAATGAAGGAAACCCTTGTTGAAGGTATGAATAAAAATTAATTGGGCTTCCACAAATGTGGTTCCACAGTGGACTATATTTTGACAATTTCACATATCAAGAGTATGATATTTTAATTTGCTGCTTATTGATTAGGAAAAAAAACCATTTGATTTGTTAGAACAAAAGGTCAATTTACATGTAATTTTATGACAAGGTTTCTCTCATCTTTACTTCAAAATCATTCAAGACTTTTTAGAAGATAAAACAAGAGAAATAACCCTGTCTGATTACTCTCTAACAATAAATATCAGGTGAAGTATAAGGGGAGGGAGAAGTATCATTCGATCAGAGTATTTATTAAATTCCTGCTATAGGCCAGACTTCAAAGATCGTTCTTCTGACACCTACTCAAAAAGTCCCTTAATCTCTCAATGGTTCAGGTAAGTCTCTAAGATTATAAACAGGTTCCCACCAAGATTGGCAGAAGGGATTTTCTTATTGGAAATTCCTTACACAAATGGAATCATGAATCTAATATTCTTCCTATCTTTGCCCTCCCCTGCCTAAAGAAAACCAAACACACACACACACACAAATGCTACTGCAGTCATGTATCAGTCCACACAAAAAATTGTAACACTCACTTTATCACCTTGGACAAGCACATTAATCTCCACACTTATTGTTCCCAAGTTCTATATGGAAGGCAGTAAGTCTTCTGCTTAGCTCACAAAGTTTCTCTAATACACAATGAGCTGATGATGGCAAAGTGTTAAGAGAGAAAGGCATGTGAAGCTTTCAAGTTCCAAATATTAATCTGTATTTAAAATATTAAATGTCACAATTAAATGGTTCATCATGATATAACTTCCTCAAAAATAGAAACCTTTAAAATGCATAAAGACAATGGTGGCTCTAGGTTGGGACAGCCTATTTCTTCCAGAGGCCCAATGTTTCATTTGAAATAAGCCAAGAAATTTTAGAAGAGCTGAATGGGTGGTGGGTTTGGCTGGAGAAAATTCTTAGTCATGCAAAATTTCATTATTGCATAATACATAGAGCAACCATATGTGTCTAGATGTAAGTACGGCAATTGGGATTACGGTGCCAGCAAATCCATTCCCCAAACATTAATGAAATCAAACTGGTAAATCTCAAAGTACTAATTATTCATATGAATAAAAATTTCCCTCTTTTGTCCCCCAAAACCAAAATGCCAGCATAACAATCATCTATGATTTGTTTAGTGTTATACTCAGCTCTATTGTTCCAATGCTATCTACATTGAGAGTAAAGTTGTACGGGTCAGTCACTCTTCAGGCTAATGAGTAGGAAATGATTCAGTTTTATTTACTGAATTAGTTCATTTACTGGTACTATGTTTTATATGATCTCCTAGTTGGTCAAAAGTACAAATATACTACCTTTCTGGCTTCCTCATAGGAGGCTTGGGCTTATAGTCAACAGAAATTACTGTACATGAAGAGAAACCCTCTACCTGGTTTGAGTGGTGAAATTCTTTCCTATCTGTAAGAATAATGCCAAATTTGTATATTGCCCAAAATATTGGCATTAGATTAAAGATGGGATCCAAGCCAGGTATTCTTGGGAAGCTCCTAGACTTCTGTTTGTAGTCCTAAGTTCAATATGAGCTAGGAATAATATGGATATTTTCTTCCTTTCTCCTTAACAAGAAACCCACTCAAAGCACAGTTTACACATATGATGTTTTCTCTGGCTTTGAAGTATCTGGAAACTTCCACATCTGACAACTGTGGAACTTGGCTGACAGAGTTATGTACCCTTATCCACAGGAGAACACACCACCCACTCAGTTTTCTGAAATTCAATGCATTTAACTAATGGTTCAGTTAACTAGTTCCTATGTTTGATTGGCAATTTGGAAGATGTTAAAAGACAAAGTTACAGCTCCAAAGAGACATACATTCTGGTTATTGAAGTTAGGAACTAATAGAGCAGTGGGCTAGAGTGTTTCAAAGGACATTTTCTCAATGATTGGATCCTTAAAACCTGGAGGTTTTGTTTCTTTCTGGATTTCAGGACTAACAGTGGCCATCTAACCCTGGAATCTCTACTTCCTGGTGTGGAGGAACAGCATCTGCCTGGCCTACTTCTTGGGATCATTGGATCATAGGTCAAGAAATAGAAGGGCCCTCAGAACAGATTGGTTTGGTTGGTTGTTGTCCTTCATTCTTGAAGAGGACCAAAATGACATCAGTATGCTAGAGTCAAGTTACAGTGTGTCTGACTATGGCTAATCAGATCAATATGAGCTTGTAATGTTCTACTATAGGTTGGGCACAGATAGTCCATGTGAACATTTAGGGTAGATTCTCTAAAATTGTGTATCTCATTTTTTTGAACTACTTCATTTCTGTTTAGCTCATACAGTGTGGCATCATTTCTGAGGAGGGCACACTGTGCTGAGCAGTCCTGTGCCAGTGTCTTCTGTATCCTACTTAAGGTCACACAAATAGCATTGAGGTGGGATATAAACCCTATTTTTCTAACTCCAGTCAATCCAACTTTCACTGTGCCATATTGCCTTCCTTGTTGGCATACCTACTTTTTTCCTCAGTACATAGAAATTCCTGTCCTTTATGACCCTATCTGTAAACTGGGAGCGCTGACTTACTTAGTCTTTTGGTGTTGTTGCAAGAATCATTGCATTTTATTTAAATGGTGTAACAATCATAATTTCTTTAATATTGTCATAGTAACTTAAAAGAATTATCTAGCACATAATATATACTTACTAAATGCTTGATAATTTTTTAAAAAATTGACTTCATGCACATAGGAAACACTTGATTAAAGATATCTATTCATATGTCCACATGTTCACTTGCTTGACTGCTTACTGACTTAGAGTATTGCATGGGTCATTAAGATGTTACATAACTTCCCCAGGGTCACACAACCAGTTAATTGTCAGACGTGGGGATTGACCAATGGACTTCCTGACTTCCTGTTTTAATGTTTATGAAGCACTTTACTTTAAGGCAATCTTTTACAGTAATTAAAGTGTTATTTTCCTCAAACTGAGGCTTAGATGGTTTATGTGCCCAGAGTCTAAGCTAAGGTGCCAAGATTGGACTAAGACATCAGAACTATGATTCTTGCAATTATTTCACTCTGTTTCTCACCACAACATCATGTCCCAGTCATGATTCCACGTCTGGTGCAATGGCTCACTCAGAGCCTCAGGGTTCAGATTTAAAAAATAACAATAATAAAAACCTATCCAACAACCCTTGTATAAAAGTATTCCCCAAGGTGATAAAAAAAAAACAGTTTAGGGAGGTAAAAGCAGTGAAATCCTTAGGAAAGATTAAAAATCAGCTGATGATTCCCTCACATCTCAGAACTCTTTCATCAAAGCCCTAAAACCATTTTATAGCTCTCTTGTCAAAGGGCCCAGAACTAGGTCCCAACTCCTAGCTCTGGTCCATCTAGGAATAAAGTTAGCTCAAACTGCCCCACCTCTGTTCCATCATTTCTTGGCTTACAACAGCCCTGGTTGTTGGTTTCAGGGTATAGGGCTTAACTCAAGCCTCTGCAATTCAACTAGAACCTTTCCTATGACACATAGCTAGTGACTTTGTTCAGCAATAAATAAGAATAGAAAACCTCTGAGATCCCTTTCATACCTGTGAATCTGTGATTCTGTAAACCAATCCCAAAGCCTTCCTATGATACTTTATTGGCAATCTTGGATTCCAGAGCCTACTCCAGCAGAGCAAAAGCTCTGATAAAGCCTACCAATCTGGGAAGATTTTTTTGTCATAGGCAGGGGTGTGCTAGAGTCAGCTCTAAAACGGGGGAGCTAATTGTTAAATTTTCAGTATGAGTATTTATACTTTAGAAAACAGCAAACCTAAAAACCAAGACTTGGTTTACTATTCTGTTAATTGTTTATACTTAAGAAAATATTAGCAGATGGTGGCTGGAAAGCAGGGACTTGCTTAAGCTCTCCCCCAGGTCCCTCCAAACATGTGTAAAAATGACTCTGAACAAATTCTAGACCTGCAGAACCAACAGAAGAGCAGAGGGAAGCAGGGCTCCAGCCCAGCAAAGCCTGGATGGTCACTGGGAAGAGTCTATTGCATGGAGCTGGGGATGGAGCAGAGCACAGCCCAGCTTGGGTTGCTCCAAGACCAACCAGACCAGGAGCCAGGCAGAACAGGCTGTAGGACCCTGAGTCATTGACCTGTGGCAATTACCAGACTTCTCAACCCACAAATGCCAAAGATAACAGAGAAGGTTAGTGGAAAAACTGCTTGATCAGAGTGAAAGGAGTGTGCAATTGACCCCAGCCCCAGGTGTGTGGAAGTGGCATAGCTCTGCGGCTGCTTCCAGAGCTCCAGCTGCACTTGCTTCTGGCCCCAGTCCCACCCAGGGGGAGGAATTAAGTGGCAGATAAGTAGGGGAGGACAGAGCCTGCTTGGATCAGGGTCTTGATCCAGGTTGCTGGATAATGGGGGAGGAGAAGCACTGGTGTGGCACAGCTTGCTGTATAGAAGTACCTCTGAAAACAGCAGCACAGACACTCAACCTTGGGACAAAGTACTTTCTACTCTACAAGTAGTCATACCCTGCCAAAAAAAAAAAAATCAAGGGTCAAGTAGTTGGCCAGGAACATTAACAGGCAACGAAAACATTCTCAGATTCAGACTCAGACTTTGGAATCTTTTTTTGGTGACAAAGAAGATGAAAACATATAGCCAGAAGAAGTCAACATAGTAAAAGAGCCTACATATAAAGCCTCCCAGAAAAATATGAATTGGTCTCAAGCCATGAAAGAGCTCAAAAAGGATTTGGAAAAGCAAGTTAATGAAGTAGAGGAAAAATTGGGAAGAGAAATGAGAGTGATGAGAGAAAACCATAAAAAGTCAACAAATTGCTAACGGAGACCCAAAAATACTGAAGAAAATAACACCTTAAAAATAGACTAACTCAAATGGCTCTTTAGAGCTCCAAAAAGCCAATGAGAGGAAGAATGCCTTGAAAGGAAGAATTATCCAAATGGAAAAGGAGGTCCAAAAGACCACTGAAGGAAATGCTACCTTAAAAATTAGATTGGAAGGGCGGAGCCAAGATGGCGACTGGAAAGCAGTAACTGGCGTGAGCTCCCCACCA